>CM068960.1:90306059-90323559 GCA_035128595.1 Eptatretus atami
CGGGAGTGACATCGGAAGGGAAGCCGCACTTGACGAAGCACTTTGGTAATCGTCGTCGGCTGGACTTGATCCCATGCATTGCTGCTCCACTGAACAGCATGGAGAACGTTGACGCTCTTTCAATATTTCGTTTACATTTGAAGCGGTATCGATCTTCGACAGCACGTGCCGGAGCAGCTGTTGTTTGAAAAGAACGCTTCAGGTTGCTTATCACGCCTTGGTCAAGGGGCTGCAAAACTGACGTAACTTTCGGAGGCAGGAACTTTAACGGTTACGTTCGTCAGCATCACACCCATTGGATGAGACGGCGCATTGGTCTTCGGGACAGTGTTTCTCAACCGGGTTCCGCGAACCTAGGGTTCCGCAAGAAGTCGCTAGGGGTTCCGCGAGAAACAGTAATAAATAGGCTAATGTATTTGAGTAGTTTTTGTTTGTTTAATATCGTAATTTTACTATACACGTACGGCATATTGTTGGAAACTCCTTGGTTATTTATAATAGAGCTTCAACGTCTTATATTATTTACAATTATAACAACCATAGGGAATGTATTTAACGATGTCTATATGGCGCCAGTGTGAAACCGCCCTCACTGGTTAGTGGACGTCCTGCACGCGGCGGATTCGTGTATCATCGAGTGACCGACCTCAAGTACGGGATGCATTGCACGGTGTCATCTATCTTCTCTTGTGCTTCCTCGCGAAGTCTCTCTCTCTCTCAAGGTTTGTTTCTTCTGTTTACTTTATTTGCTTCACCTTTATTTGTTTAAGTTTTGTTTATTCAAGTTACATGGGTGTGTATTTTTTTTTTGATTTAAAAAAGATTTTTTTTTTTTGTGAATTAAAACCTCGGTGTGAGGTCTCATAACGAGCAGTATGTTTTTTTTCATTGCCAATAAAATTTGACAAAAAAGGGGGTCATTTTTTTCCTTAAACCAGGTATCCGAAAAAAATATATTTATATTTACCACGTGGACTACGATAAAAAATATAAAAAGCTAGATAATAATGGTATATAATAATTTTTATGCAGGGGTTCCTGACATGAAAACTATTTCAAGGGTTCCACAAGGGTAAAAAAGTTGAGAAACGCTGGTCTAGGAAGAGAAGATCCTCCGCCGTTGGTTTCGCATCTTCTTGTCCAGCGCTTTCAACCATTTCAACGAAACACGCCGAGGTCATCCACGCTCGTTTGTTTTGCTGTCCACGAACACAGGGAGGGAATCGACTTTGATGTTTACGAAAGCAAACGTGGTTTCACTGCGTTGCGGATGGCGAGTGGTTAAGTTTTCGCCAGTCATACTACGCACAACAGCAGCGTTATTTGATCCTTTGGCGACTTTATACCTGACAGGAGTCTCCTTTTTCCACCAGCGACCTTTTGGGTAGAGCGCGGACGAAGAGGCCAGTCCTCGTCGGCGTTAAAAAATGTCTTGTGGCTTGAAAACCGTCGCATAGCTGTGGCAGACGCGGTTTCCACTCCTCTTACTGTCGTCTGATCAACGCCACCACTCCTGCCGCTAACTGCACGTGCCGACATCTTGTTTCGAGCTTGAAAATCGGGCAAGCCAGCCGTTGGATGCCTTGAAATCCACCTCACCCAATGGCATTCGCGATTTCTAAGGCCTTCGCTTTTACATAGGTCCGCTGACAGGGATCCTCTTTGAACGAGCAGCATGGAACCATGTGTGGCACGCGTTGTCAATGTCTACGAAAACTGCCTCCTTTTCGTCGACTTCGCGAAGATAGGGCCCCGTCTTCGAATTCCTTTCAATATCGACTCTTTACGACTGAAAATACCGTTCACTGCGCCCAGCGAAATTCCGAAATCAGCAGCGAGTTTGCGTTGCGACTTGATTCCGCTTCCTTTACCAGACGGACTTTATCTTCCAACGGCAGATCGTGACGCATTTTCGGATTTTGTGTATCGTACTGCGTGAACTTCAATAGCAAGTGAAGATTGATGGAAAGGGAGGTGTGCAGGGCCTTCTTGTGCCCCTCCCTCAGGGGGAGGCCTCTGCTGCTTGGACGAAATTGTAATTCTTGACGCTTATGTGTGATTACCATTGATTAATTTAGAAACAGGTTCTAATTAAGTCACTGTATCTCTTCACACCCCGCTGCATTTTTATCCACGCCATTGCGTCCAGTAAAACGAACTGCGCGATGGGGGTAATTAGCCATGGCGTTTGTTTGTATGACGTTGCCATGCAGCCGCGGCTGAACAATGGCCATGTTTCGCACTGATGCCTTCAAAGGTTGGAGAAGCGTTCACAGTGCGGGGTAAAAACTGGTTTGGGACTGGTAAAAAGCATGTCATATGCGGGGTGTTCAGATTTTCGGGGTGTTCGGATTATCGGGGCACTATGTACAGGATTTCCTATCTAAAATTCGGGACTGGCAAAAAACGCGTTCATGCGGGGTGTTCAGATAATCGGGGTGTTCAGAGAGCGGGTTTTACTGTATATAGTATATATAATATATATATATATATATATATATAATATTATATAATTACAGTATATATATAATATATATACATATATAATACATATATACATATACATATTAATTTATATGCCTGGTGTTGGCTTTAATGGTTAGGGTGGTGGGTTTGGGATCCTAGGATCCTGAGTTCATATCCCCCTCTGCTGTTGAATTAATACCAGGTGGGGTTTACTCTGCCTGTCATCCTTCCGAGGTCGGCAAAAGTGAGTACCGGCATGCTGGTATCCTGTGTCGGAGTGGCGACCCGTCCAGGATTGTGTCCAATAGCCAAGGAGACTGCTTCGGCAGCACCAACACTCTGCACAGAGTATGGTCCCAAAGGATGGATGGAGATATACTATATATATATATATATATATATATATTATATATTATATATATAATGTATGTATATATACTTATTTTCTATAATATATATTTGTATGTATATATATAGAAATATATGTATGTATATTGTATATGTATATATATATGTATTTACTGTTATATATATATATAATAATGTATGTATATATATAATAATTATATGTGTGTATATGTATACATATATAATAATATATATATATATATATATAATATATATATATACATACATTATTATATATACATATATACACATACATATATATTGTGTCCAATAAATAATGTGTTATATATGTATACATATATATATATATTATATATACTAAATAATATATGTGGATATGTATATGTATACAATATATAAATATTTATATATACATATATATGTATATATACATATTAATATATACACATATATACATACATATATATATACATATATATGTAGGTATATATAATGTACATTATATACCACATACTATATATTATAAATATGTATATTATGTGTATATATATATGTGTGTATGTATGTATATATGTGTATATATAATGTGTGTATGTATGTATATTATATATTATATATATATGTATATTATGTATGTATATATATATATATGTATATATATATTATATATGTATACATATACATATACACACACACATATCAATTGGTGAGATGTCCTCAGGGATGGAGATAAAGCAAGATGGAGACAACAATAAGAACACAGGTGTTAAGCTGAGACTTGCCCACTTCCACAAAAAACAAACGCACCCAGCTCTCTGCCGCGGGCTGGGCCGACTGATTAGCGGGTGTGCGAGCCGTCGAGGATATAGGAAAAGCGAAACGCGTTGCCCTTGGCAGGGCGCAGGCTGTAAAACTGCGTTGGCTGCTTTAACCCTGGGCCCCCGGGGCGATGTTTAGACAAGGAGGCTCCAACAATGAGGGAGGGCGACAGGAGCACGGCTGGCGGAGTCCCATGGGGAGCTGGGAAAGAGACAGAGATTGATCTCGGGATCAGTAGGCGGGAGGGCAGGCGGTCAGCCTGCGGCGTGGAAGGGTGATCGCGACAGATTCGGTCCTGTGGCCTAGTGAGAATGACCCAAGCCTAGCCACGTGCCATGTTGTGTTATGTGTGGAGTCAAAATATAGTGTGAAAAGAAAAATGTATCTGTCAGACATCTCCATAACTCAATATACAAGCCAAATACAATGATATGCAGATGATCAAACATTGCAACTTGTGCTTATTATTGCAGCACATTTTTTTTTGTGAAGGACTTCAAAAATTTTTTTGGCCTGACAGAATAAACATGCGTACGGTTTTGACTGCATATGAGGTTGATAACTATTTGAAAGCCCCTCTTGTCGTAGCTAAATTGCCGACCAACACAACCAAAATAGTAAAGATAAATACTATTCTAGCATTTCCTTCTTTGCTGGTTTCATAAGAATTAATCTGTGAGCCAAAAAGTCTTGAGTGATTGTTATAAAACAGCACAATAATATTATTAATAAGCCAGCATGATAGGATTTGTGACAAGACAGCTAATTGATCACATGGCTAATTGGGGCCAAAAAAGCTGAGGGAGAGATGAAAATAAAATGAAAATTGGAATTTGCAAGTTGCATTTTGAGGTAGAATTAGGATAACATTATGTTTCCCAACAACCATTGGCATGTGGCAGGGTGAACTGAATAAGGGTCCATGAAGGAGCAGCAAATACAGAACACATTGGGCCACATTTCGCACCCAATTCCATTGCAATTTGATTCTGCTTTATCTTTGTCTGGAAGGGTGGTAGGGGGTGTTGAGAGGAAGGGTCTGGTAAGTTGGGAGGGTGGGTATTTGTCGCTCTTACATTTGCAGGCGTGAGGCTCTGCAAGCCATGGCTTTAGAAGTGCACAGCAACACCCCCCCCCCCCACCCCACACACACATGTACAAAAGGGGCTGGCAGGATGGCCTAGAGGTATGCACCCTTGCCTCTGAGTTATCTAGGCTGGATTTGAATCTCGACCCAGCTATAAACTTTCATCCTGATGTTCTATAGGCAAGATGATTCATCAATACATGTACCATCCCCTGGATGAACGACAAAGGAGGCGTCCCATCTGCAAGTATTAGTTGTTGGATGCTAAAGATCCCACGGTGCCTTTGAAGAAGAATAGGTGAGCTCTTGCTGGCACCATTAACAAATGACATTCCTGCTTTAACCTGCAAGAGGGCATTGCATCAGTGTCACAGGCATGCTCTTATCATTGATGCAACCAGTAGCCACAGGGCTGCCTACAAAATTATTGAATTACATGACAAAGTTGTCCACCCTTTATATGTATGTTAAGCTGAGTGTCCTTTTTGCAAGCAAGAATTGTTGGATTTTAAAAATCCCACAGTGCTTTTCAAGAATTGTCAGTGAGTTATCACTGGTATCCTGCAAAATTACTGATTCCTGCCAAAATCAGCTCCATTCAAACGTCAGGCTTGGCCAGCTGGATTGTGAAAGGCATGGGCCAAAACCTTCCCCTTGGTCGACCCCACAAGGAGGTGGGATTAATTGGAGCCACTAAAGTCATCACAGAACTGTATTCTGGAGCTGACATTAAAGGGAGATAGTGGCAATGAAGAATAAACAAGTAAAAAAGACATAAAATGTCATAGCCCCCATTGTTTTAGTAAATTTGCTGTATGGAGTTAAATGGCTCGCCCATACTGTATTTATGTACAACTAAAATGGCCACCACTCTACCGGTTGGCCATCTTTGATCAGATTGCAAAATAAAGTGAGGTGCATGTGTTTGCCATCATGTACTGTGCTTGTGCCAAGTTTGAACAAAATCGGACGATGCATGTCAGAAATGGTTGGGGACTTAAGTACCAAAATGGCTGCCAGTTGGTCATCTTGGATCTGATCTCGAAAAGAAATGACGCGCATTTGTAAACCATCATTCATTATGTGTGCCAAGTTTGAACAACATCGGTAAATGTATGTCCGAGAAATGGTTGAGGACGTGTTCAACAACGGGTTTTTTAACAATTAAAATGGCCGCCAGTCGGCCATCTTGGATCTGATGTCGAACAATAATAACAGGCATACGTCAGCCATCATTCCTTATCTGTGTGCCAAGTTTGAACAACATCAGTAAATGCAAGTCTGAGAAATGACTGAGGACGTGTTCAACATAGGGGTTTTTACAACTAAAATGGCCACTAGTCGGCATGTTGGATTTGATCTAAAAAAAAAAACATGACATGCCATCACTCATTATCTGTTTGCCAAGTTTGAACAGCATCGTAAATGCATTTCCGGGAAATGGTTGAGGACGTGTTCAACATCGGTTTTTTTTCCAACTAAAATGGCCGTCAATCGGCCATCTTGGATCTGATCTCGACAAAAATGACGTGCATATGTAAGCCAGGATTCCGCCATCTTTGGGCCAAGTTTGAAGAAGATCAGTAAATGCATGTCTGAGAAATGGTTGAAGACATGTCCGATATTGGTTTTTTTTTTTACAACTAAAAGGTTGCCAATATACCAGTCCACCATCTTTGATCACATCGCAAAATAAAGTGAGGTGCACTTGCATGCCCTCATGTACTGTGCTTGTGCCAAGTTTCAAAATCGGATCATGCATGTCTGAGAAATGGTTAGGGACAGTTAAGTAACAAAATGGCTGCCAGTCAGCCATCTTGGAACTGATCTCAAAAAAACATGGGCTAATAAAGTTGGAAAATGCCAGGGAAGGGAGGAAAATGGAGAAGAGGGGAAATAATTAGATTGAGAGGAGACAAGAGTAAAGGGAAAGAATGGTGAGGGAAGCGGACAGAAAGAAAGTCAAAAACATACAGATCCTGAAAGAAAGAAAAAGGACCACTGGACCTGCAGATTATCTGGGCCCTGGCCAAATGTTCGTCACTCAAATTTGGTCGCATTCTGACTGGTGGATCTGGAGAGGAATGTTTTTGAAGGAATTTACGTGATTTTCCCAAACATGTACGAAGTCCGCCATTTTGAAACACTTCCGGTCATGTGATCGGCATGACTTCCACAATTTATCATCAAGACCCTGTCCTAATGTTGTAACCCAAATTTAGTAGTATTCTGACTGGAGGGTCTGGAGAAGAAGGCTTTTGAAGGAATTTACACGATTTCCCCAAACATTTACCAAGTTGGCCATTTTGTTTGACACACTTCCAGTCACGTGATCGGCATGATTTCTGCAACTTAATTAACATCCCTACCCTGGCCTAATTTTGCAGCCCAAATTTGGTGGCATTCTGACTGGTGGGTCCAGAGAAGATTTTGGAAGGAATTTGCGTGACTGCCACTTTCACACACTTCTGGTCACGAGATCAGCATGGCCTCCGCAATCCAACATCAGGACCATGTCCTAATGTTGAAACTAAAATTTGGTAGCATTCTGACTGGTGGGTCTGGAGAAGAAAAATTTTGAAGACACTTAATAAGTCAGCCATTTTGACCTACTTAAAGCCATGTAACCGGAACGAGCTTTGCAATTCCTGTTACCAGTCATGAGAGGAATGTTGCTGCCAAATTTAATCGAAATCGGAGAAGTCGAAAAAGGAGATGGACGGACGGACGGACAGATGGTGCGCGATGACAATACCTTATCTGGAATGTAAATTACAGATAAGCTAAAAATGTAACCAACTGGGAGTGGGACCACATTTTGATACAATAGATAAGGGAATGAATGAACAGGAAAAGAAGAGAGAGAAAAGAATGGAGGAAACAGTAACTTGTAAGTAAGAGGGTTGGGGTTCGGTTAGCTGGGGTTATTTAAGATTGAAGGACTCAATTATGTGAAAAAATCATACAAGCCCTAAACCCAAGCTTTCTCTGAGAAGTCTCTTCATAGCTAGTCAAAGCAAACACCATTGTGTGTTCAGAGAAACTTTGTCAGGACAAATTTTACACTTTGCATTCAAGGTGCAAGATTCGACAAAAAAAAAATTCAATCACTTGCGAGACCAGAAGGCCAATATAAACACACCTGTAGTCAATGCTTTTGCAGCTTTCGTATTAACGGTAAACCCTTGTGCAGCGGCTGAAAGAACTAAGAAAGGCAATTACACAAGTCGTTTGGCGTGGCAATAAACCATGTCTTTGTAATTTGTTTGCCTCTCCACACACGTCCAAGAACTCCTACATTCTCTCAATGGTTTGAGCACGGCGCGTGACGGCCAACCGGGAATTTTGCGAGGTGCTCGGCCTGCTTTTAAAACGTGCAACCCAATTTGGCAATTTGCTGCCCTCATTTACAACGATACCACTAAACTGGGTTCTGCAATTCCATTGTGTGGTAGAAGTAAGTAAGTGTGCTAAAGAAAATTGTTCAGAATTTTGTGTTTTTGAATGACAAAAATGGTTTGATGCAAAAATAAAGAAGTGAAGAAATTCTATGGTGTCCGGGGCTCATAGAAGAGCATTACAAATATGTAAAACACCGTTGTATCTCTCATATCTTTTCATTTACTAGTGTAAAAATAGTGTCATCAATTGAGTCATTTCCCAAAGCCATATGAACATGCATATATATAATATAATATATATTTATCCTGAGATTCTACAGCATTAACTTTGGACTGGAGGTTCTTCAATTGCATTTGAAAGAGAAAGACACCACCATTATTCTGTTCTTCAAAATCGTCTTCGTAAAAATATTGTACAATCAAAACAAATTTTCTGTTAAAAAAAACTATGTAGTTCAGTACAAAAGTCTGAGTCCAGCAAGAAATTTATACAATTAGATGTGATAAAATAAATCGTAGTGATATGAAACCAAAAGCATTTTTCTCGGGAATTCCTTTATCATAGGAGAAATAAAATCTGTCTGTATATACATTCAATAATCAGTATGACTGCCCACATTTGCCTTCAAAGCTGCCGCAACTCTGTTTAGCATTGATTAAATTCGTTTCTGGATTATGATTGTGTCAATTTTTTTTTTTCCCAACAGTTTTGTAATGCACTCCAGAGCATAATCAGTGTGCTCCCATAAATGCATCTCTCTCTTTCAACTGTATTGCCCTCTCATTTAGTGAATAATAATTACAATCAATTAAAGAATAAGTTTTCATATCTTCATTATTAAGATAAAACGTTTTTTTGAAATCACGCTTTGAGAAAGCTAGGCATTCATTTAGGTGGACTCATACTTTTGCAACCCACTGCATGTATATATGTAATAAGGAAAGACCCACTCACATCTCTCACCTGTGAATGGAGGGAATAGCCAATCAGCTCTCACCTAATCAACTAAACCCAGGTGTCTCGGATTATATAAATAATTGACACCTCCCACACTCCTCTTGCCGAAGAAGCTGCATAAAACAACCAAGAAAGACTACCAAGGTAAGCCCTTTGCTGTTTCAAACCCTTCCAAGAGTTCCTCCACAGCTGTAAAGACATTCACAAATAGTACATACATGAGTATCCAAATGCTATACACCCACTCAGCTGCCGGACCGGTTTCTTTGCTTATTTGCGAATCATTAGCGACAGCGTAGACAGAAATGAATGCCATTGTGGCACTCAAGCATGTGCCACGTGTAAATGTCGAAAGCAGTCAATATATAAATGATAAAGAAAGACCCACCTCCATCTCTCACCTGTGAATGGAGTGCCCATTTGGCTCCGATTCAGCCTATCCAATTCAGCCTGCACGGCTTGGGCATCAGCCTGCACATGCTCCCAGTAGCTGCGATCACTATCCAACTCAGCTTCGAGCTCACGCACTCTCCCCCGAAGACTTTTCATCACTTTCTGTGTTTCGCTACCGAAGGACTGCAGTTCAGTACACAATGCCCTGTTCTCCTGGTGTAAGCTCTATATCAATAGAGATTCCTGACAAAGCTCATCTTCCTTATTCATCCCGTTCTTGCCTCCAATCCAACAATCATCATCCAATGGTTCATTCCCCATGAAACAATCCTCAACTTTAAACTCCCTCTCAAGTGCCACAATTTCTGGAGCATCCTTCTCAACCACTGGGTCGAAAGAACACTGACAAAGTCCCTCAAAGTTCAGCATGGGTCTCATTGCCAAAATGTCCAGTATTTCGCAATTCATCTTCGTCATGCTGTTCATCCATCTGTTTCTCCTCAATATTCCTTGCTGAAGAATCCATTGGACTGACATCTGAAAGGGATTTCTGGGGTACATCAGCAACTGCAAGTTCATCCAATGAAAAATTCCGAGCATCATCTTCATCACCAGAATCCTCAACATTCGCACCAAGTGGGGGCATTTTCTCTTCAAAGCCTGCACTTGACTCACTTTGGTTTGTTTCAAGATAAGCCTCTCGCTCAACTAACGGAGAGTTACAGCTGCTGAAACTCTCCTCCTCAACACATCCCTCCTGGGATTGCTCAAATCCTGGCTTGACAAAACAAACTTCAGGACTTGCCTTCCTGTGAGTGACAAGTTCGGGAAGCAGTGCTTCAAGAAGATCACTTTCCTCATCCAGCACCTTCACAACTTCAATGTCATTTTCCTTCACAGTATCCAATGTGTCACTCCCTACCGTACAATCATCAAAAAATATTTCTGTAGATCCACTCCCAACTACAGCTGTACCATCTCTATTACAACAGCAAGAAGCACCAAACTCGGCACAACCTTCCACCTTGGCATCACTCCCACAAGATTCATAAACAGTGAGTAATTTGCCTTCACAACAATCATCAAAATCTAAACTCTGAGATTGGCCCTGCAAATTCTGACAAGCACCCGGCTCTTCCTCTTGAGGTCCGTCTGTGCCTCTTAAATCACCTTGCACTTTTTCAAATTGGGCAATTCTCTCTCCAGAGTTTACATCAGGAAGCTCACCTTCGAATGTTTCCTCGTCACTTACTCAGTCCTTGGCATGTCAACATCACTGTCGCTCTCCTTCATTATATGTCCTGCAAATGGCTCAAACATTGGATCCGCCAAATCTGCTCGACCCTGCTCAGCAACATCCCCAATGTCAAAGTGCAGGAAATCCAGTTTAACTTCATATGAGTCAGTCAGCTCTAGCCTGGTCTCAACAGGACCATTAACGTCACCTTTGAGCAGAAACTTTTGGTTCTATCTCCTCTACCTTTACGGTATTGTCCCAAGTATTCAGCTGCTCCTGTAATGTCTCATCCATCCTTTCCCCAGTCAATTGTGGCTCCCAAAGCCTTTATCAACCAACACCCGCTCTTGTTCTGTTAGGGCCCTGTCACACCTGACGTTTTAACCAGCAATGGCAACGTATAAAATGTATGTAAAACGTTGGCGTACGCTGAAATTTTGATGTTTTTTTTTTTTAAGTTTTGGGCGTATTCATAACGTGTTGGTCGTATGCATAACATATTAGTAACGGGCACAGAACGTTTCGTTGTGTTATTGATAACTTTTACCAATGAATGCTTAGCCTGTTGTCGGCGTTCACAACCTATGCCCAACGATAGTTTAACTTACGCATAGCGCGCTAAACGTATCGCCGGCGAACTCGTGGCGTAGCCTGTAAGAACCTGCCGGACGCCGATTTAAATCATAACCGCCTGAGAATTTGAAGTGTCAAACATCGCAGTCACACCTTGACGTTTTGCCAGCGTATGCCGGCCTATGAAAAATGTGTCTAAAACGCTAGGCGCACGTCAAATACGGTATAGGTAAGTTGTGTATACGTTAAGAGTAGGCTGGAAAACAATGAAGTACGCTGTCATATTACGTGGTACGTGTAATACGTCGTGAAATTTCAAGCATGCTGAAAATTTTACGACGTACTCGGCGTATGGCTAACACGTTCCGCATGCGTTGTCATATGTTCCTGGCACGCTCCGCGATCGTTTACACACGACGGACACACGTTACTTGTAGGTTATCATAAGTCGAAACACGTCAAGGTAATATTAACATACCCGCAACCTAATTTTCAACCAATGGGTAACGTCCTTTTAACCTATGAGTAGCGTGCTCTGAACCTATGTTTAACGTGCTTGAACCTATGAGTAACGTGTGTTTAACCTATGTGTAGCATGCTTTGAACCTAAGTATAACGTGCTTCTAACCTTTGAGTAACATGCTATGAACTATGTGTAACGTATCCCAAACGCACATTGTCGTATGTAGACGAATTAGATTGACGTCTTCCGGACGACCACAGCCACTTACTGAACGTGTTTCTAACTTACATCTACCGTATAATGGCGTATTGGCAGCATTAAGGGGAATTTGTATATAAAAATGGGCTTCACAAGAGGAACCCATCATTGTTCCAGACTCCATGTTGAGTAGATGTCAATGCCAGTAGTATCAGTAGTAGTAATACTATTAGCAGTAGTTGGTGTGCGTGACAGTAGTAATAGTAGTAGTAGTTGTAGTAGTAGCATTGGTAGTAGTAGTAGTATGTCTATGTCAGTAGAGTAGTAGTAGTAGTAGTAGTAGTAGTATGTCTATGTCAGTAGTAGTAGTAGTAGTAGTAGTATTGGTAGTAGTAGTAGTAGGTCCATGTCAGTAGTAGTAGGTGAGCGTGATGGGAGGGTGTGGCTGATGATGGATCCTCTTATCGTCCACGAATAGGAGACTACTTTGCACCATTGTTCGATGTTCTTTTTCGGCAAATTTTTTTTCCTCATTCCCACGATGAATATTTCTTTGTTTTACTTTTTAAAGTATTAAAAACGACTTTGACAAATGCATAATGTACTAGTAATGAACACAGAACGCTTCGATAACTTATACATAAGTTATACCAACGATTGTTTATCGTGTTTTAGGCGTCCACAACCTATGCCCAACGATAGTCTAGCGTATGCATAGCGTAATAATTCCAAGCACGTTATCCATAGGTATAAATAAGTCACGGGTACCCTAAACATTACTTTGATGTGTTTCGACGTGTGAGGAACTTTCAAGTGCGTGTTGCGAAGTGTGAACAACGTTCGTGTAGCGTGCTTACAAAACGTTACTCATAGGTTAGAAATAAGTTTCGGGTACGCAAATGTTACTCTACGTCTTTCGACTTATGAGTAACATACAATTAACGTGTGTCAACGATCGCATAACGTGCTACAACTTATGGCCAGCGTAGCGGAACGTGTGAGCCAAACGCCAAGTACGTCGTAAAATTTCAAGCATGCAAAATTTTTGGACAACCAAAAAGTACAACGTTTTAAACCAGCGTAATACGACCTATGTAGTGTTTTTCAGCGTGACTAACGTACACAAAACGTACCCATAACGTATTCGAGCTGTGCCAGCGTTTTAGACAAATTTTCATAAATCGGCATACGCTGGCTAAATCGTCAAGGTGTGACAGCCCCTTTACATGGTTTCCAACTTTTGCAATAAAACGTCACCCTGGCGTTTACAAAATTCCATCCTCCTCCCGTCGTAGCATTTTGGCATCCACACAGGCACGATAGCCCTCCAGGCCCTTATTGGTTCACGAAAAAATATTTTCACGAAAAAAATAAGTGACCACTATATTCGTTATTGTTGTGTGTCTGTCTGTCTGTCTGTCTGTCTGTCTGTCTGTCCCGAGCATAGCTCCGTGGGTTTTGATCCGATCCTGATAAAATTTTGGTGGGAGGTTATTATCATGATCTAGTTGTGTCTCCTGAGAATGGGCGTGGTGCGCCCAAAAAAACATGTGTTTTTAGGGGGTAGCCGATTTCAATTTGCATACTTCTCCTAGGGGGTTTGTCGAATCTGACAGGGGTTTCGGTATTTGGTTAGCCCAATGGCAATTGCATAGCCCACGGAGCTCGATTTTTCATTTTCGTCCCAAGGTCAAGGTCACAAGGTCACGAACTTAGAAAATTGCAATTTTGACATAAAAATCCATCTTCTTCGAGGGGTTTGTCGAATCTGGCAGGGTTTCGGTATTTGGTTAGCCCAATGGCACCTGCATAGCCCCACGGAGCTCGATTTTTTTCATTTTCGTCCCAAGGTCAAGGTCACAAGGTCACGAACTTAAAAAAATGCGAATTTTGACATAAAAATCCATCTTCTTTCGAGGGGTTTGTCGAATCTGGCAGGGGTTTCGTATTTGGTTAGCCCAATGGCACCTGCATAGCCCCACGGAGCTCGATTTTTTCATTTTCGTCCCAAGGTCAAGGTCACAAGGTCACGAACTTAAAAAATTGCGAATTTTGACATAAAAATCCATCTTCTTCGAGGGGTTTGTCGAATCTGGCAGGGGTTTCGGTATTTGGTTAGCCCAATGGCACCTGCATAGCCCCACGGAGCTCGATTTTTCATTTTCGTCCCAAGGTCAAGGTCACAAGGTCACAAGGTCACAAACTTAAAAATTGCGAATTTTGACATAAAAATCCATCTTCTCCGAGGGTTTGTCGAATCTGGCAGGGTTTCGGTATTGGTTAACCCAATGGCACCTGCATAGCCCACGGAGCTCGATTTTCATTTTTCGTCCCAAGGTCACGAACTTAGAAAATTGCGAATTGTGTTTTAGGGGTAGCTAATTTCAATTTGCATCTTCCTAGGGGGTTTGTCGAATCTGGCAGGGGTTTCGGTATTTGGTTAGCCCAATGGCACCTGCATAGCTCCCCGAGCTCGATTTTTCATTTTCACCAAAAAGGAAGTTTTGCACCAAAGTCATAATCCTTGACCTTTGACCTTTAAAGTTCACAAAGGTCAAATTTTCAAAGTTGTGGGAATCGAACCGGGTTTCGACCTTCTTCGACAAACTAACTCCAATAAGCTATAGCACGTATCCTGTTTCCTTATTTTAATTCCACAACATTGTTTTGGACCTTCAAATGTTATGCAAAAGTAAAATTTTTAAAGTTGTTGAACGAAACCGGGTTTTCGACATTTTGCAGCTAATAACTAAGCTGGATTATTCTTTTTCCTATTTTGGGAACGCTTCTTCGAATGAGTCTGGTGAGATCGGTCTGCTACTACTCGGTTTGGATCCCAGTGGAATCGATACATCCTCCAGGAGGGGAATTTGGCGGTGGGGTCCCCTGCCCGGAAACTTTTATCCTCTGCTTATTAACCAGCTCCACCCTCGGCTCTCTTCCTTCATTTCTACTACCTTCACTTCGAACTGCCATTTTGAGCATGTCCGCCATTTCCCCGAGTTTAATCTCCCCAGAAAAAAAATTTATTTCCCTTAAATTTCCAAGCGTTCTTTTCTCCCGACACAGATTATCGTGATCAACAATTTCATGTCCCCTGTGAAGTGTTGCTCAGAGTTCGAATCCTGCACTCCCGTGGGAGCTAGGGGGGTTCATATCCCACTCATGATCAACAAATGGCGTGGGTGTGTCCGGTAAGTTTAATCCCCCCGAACCAATTGTGGTGGACGGGCGGTTAACACCGACCAGGTCCGGATCGTCCAGCCGTTTTCCTAAGGAGGTGGACACATGATCCTCAGAGATTACAGCGCGCAGGAGGGGCAGGGTGGCACTGGCAGAGCAACAGAAGCACAGCACAAGGGGTTTATAATGAAACCCACAACAGATACACGGACACAGCAAATTAAAATAAACGGGGGATTTAATGAAAATAGATAAATATTTACAAGGGTATAAGTCAGAAAGTAATAATAATACGTGAAGTATATCGAAGCCTAAAGTCGAGGCACCTCTACACACAGACTTAAATACAGACAAGAGGAAAACGAACAAAATAAAATCCTCCCTTTATTCTGGCACTTAGCTTTATCCAGAGATGGTCTTTACTGAACTTTGGGATCGAGTGTTTCGTCCTGCAAGAGTAGACGCGCCCAAAATGGCGCCGAGCCGCTCTCACCACGCGGCTTTGCAGAATGGCGCCGTCTCTTTGGTGATATATACGAGACTTTGAGGTCCGACTCATACGACCAAACCAAGAGTCAATGGTCAGCGTCTTGCTCCACCATGAGAGCCAATTTGCCTCAGCGCGAATACAAGAATTGTGCCATCTTCTTCATGCGTCGAAGTAAAGCCAGCTGTGATGCCCTGATCTTACACGCCATTTTCAAGCTCCCTCATTTCTCTACGACGTCCGTCCCTTACACCAAACTCAAAACCAACCAAAACCAAAACCCTCTTCCTTCTCACGTCACGCCTCTCAATCATCCACCTCCGGGTGTAGCTTGCTGGCACGAAAACCAGGAAGGCTGGGCTTCTCACCTGTTTAGACATGCAGCTGTCTTGTTGTTGTTGTTGTTGTTGTTGTTATAATGCACTTTTTTCATGGCTGGCTTGTAAATACAAAAACGTAGGAAATGTCACAGGGGCAATTACATACTGGGGAAAATTGGTCTTAATCCCTATCTAATTAACAGCACCACCCCCGTGTGGTGGCAAGTAACACTTAAGCTCACAGTTTCCCACCAATTTATATTGAGATGTCTCCACGTCCACGGACCAAGCAACTCTACACAATCCTAACTTTGTTATGAAATTCCTCCATCTACCCCCACAACCATAACAATACTTAGACCGACACCAACACGCACGCACGCATGCACGCACGCACGCACACACACACACGGGGTCTCCTGCTGCAGGCACGTAAGACGTTGGCCATCTATACGTGACTCACCATGAGCAAGAACAATGCTACACCAGGTGACTTTTGTTTTATGATATTTTCATTCTGGACAGTTTTCAGATTTTTCCGGGAATTGTGCTGTTGAGTTACACCAGTATGCAAAAGTTCAGCCTCCTAGCCCATCTAGAAAGTACTTAACATTTATATGATTGAGTGAGTGGTTACAAAGATATATGTATACGTGTCAGAACTTCTGTTTTTTTTTTAGTTAGGTTTAATCCTACTCGCATATCGGATCGAACCGAGGAGACAACTCATCAGCATGCTATTAACTGACCTGAACATACACATACACAAGAGGTATGTTTATGTGCCCCAATTGGCCGAGCAGAACCAGATCAAGCAAGGTGATAAGTGAGTCAGGCCAGCTTGGTTCATGTTTACGTATCCACTCGCTGAATATGCTCGGTTTGAGGACCGATGCCATACGTGTGTCGATACTTACACATGGACGTCCAAAACAATTAACATATATGGTACTATAAAGTATGACCACACACACAGTCACACACCTATAGCCTTGTATCCGATTCATCAGATGCTTTGGCATAGTCTGCTAAGTTTATTCAGCCAACTTTGGTCGTTGCTGGTCTTTCTCCCAAACCAACAAGGAAGGTGTGATAAAACAACTTCTTTGGAGTCGATCTGCTCCGTTGACTGTGCTGTTTGAGTTTTTTCTTTTTCAGATCAATATTCTTGATGTTATTTTTGGCTTCCACCTCCCACTCCCCTCCATTAAATTGTGGCTTCATTTATGCACTGTAATGTTTCTTCTTGAGAAAGCTTTAAATAACCAGCTTCATTCCATCGGCTTGAAATATTATTGAGGCTGCATGGCCTGGTCAGACCAAAGCTTTCCTCATACTTGGACATGAGAGGAGTGCCAAGACTGGCAAAGCATGCGAACTTCTTTTCCTGCGTTCAACATCTTGCCTTGTCCAAAGGTCGGCGTGATGATGAATGCCTCAATTGTAATGGCAAACGCTCCTCAAAATTTGCTCTTCACTCCTTGGCCCAGTCATTGCGATCGGATGACCAGAAATACAAACGTGGTGCTCATGACCGATGAAAGCA
>CM068960.1:90328559-90337633 GCA_035128595.1 Eptatretus atami
TCTATATTTATTCGAAGCCCAGGAACCAATCCCCCCTTTTCCCATTTACCCTTGGTTTCCACTGTAGCTATTGCAATACAGCTGCAGAATAATAAACTGGCCACAAACGGAAATCAACACACTAGATATCAAAACAAGAAAACTCCTCGCCATCCACAAAATGTTTTACAAAAATCAGTGTATCCTGAGAATGTAACAGCCGTGACAAGAAAGAGGAAGCAGCCTGATGGAATTCAACCAGATGCACAGAATGACAACTGTCGAACTGTGAAATACGTGGAAAGTTCAACAGACTACAGAATCCAATTTGGATGCAAACACAAAGACAGCAAGCCAGAGAAGGTATCCCTAACCCACTTCGCAAAAAAATTCCAAAGACAGGTACAAATGGAAGATGTCATGCATGAAACCGAAACAGCAACGAATACATCCCTAAATATTGCAAAAAAGAAAAATATAAAGCAACATTTCAACAGATATACACCGACAACTGGGAGAATGACAAAAGAGCAGGAAGAGATATATATAATATATATATATATATATATATATATATATATATATATATAACAAAAATAGTTGGACAGATTGGGCATAGACAAAGAAGGCTCACTGGAATGGCTATATGAAGAGGTCAGCTAAACTGGGATGGTGAACTAATCATTATTAATGCCCCAGACCAAGGACACTACACCAATGGGTTTACGAAAAATGGTGGGACTGAGTCAATGAGACAAGTGTAGGTTATGCAAGATAGAGATAGAAAGCATGATCCACCTCCTATTTGGATGTAAAAAAACCCATGTCAGAACAGCTGTACACATAAAGGCACAACAGGGTTTGGAGAGTTCAACCAATCAACGTTGAGGACATCACATTGCAATTTTATAAATGAGAGTTTGGTGCTTCTTCTTCTTCATCTGCTTGCGGTTTTATCAAACCTACAATATATATATATATATATATATATATATATATAAAATATATTATATTAAATATTAAATATATATTTAAAAAAACAACAACCTACAAACCTACTTCACAGAGAGTGAGAAATGGAGAGAAAGAGAAAGAGGCTGTTTTGGGTAAAGGCCATTCATACAATGACAAAATAATACAATGAACTCAGATTTGAAGGTGGGAAGATATATCAGCTAATGGCATGCTCACCATCGAGCTGTCAAGTTTTCATAGCCATTTGTTATCTCCGTTACCCGAAGGTGGACAGAGGTTATATTTTCACCCCCGTCTGTTTTTTAGTCTTTCTGTCGGTCTGTGAGTAGGATATCTCAAAATGTTATGGACAGATTCGGACGAAATTTGGAGGAAGGGTTGGGTGTGTTACAAGGACGAATTGATTAGATTTTGGTGAAGATCCCGATACGGAGATGAGAATTTTTAAGTGATTCTTCACCACTGAGTAATCGGACCAAATACGATATATAGCATGATATTTCAAAAAGTTGTGGACAGGTTATGACAAAACTTGGTGGATGAGTTTGATCGGTGACAACAACAAGCTGATTCAATTTTGGTTCAGGTCCGGATACAGATCTGGCCTATCAGTGGGATACAAAACAGAAACTGTTCAGCCTGGTGGAGGGAGGTACGCGCTCTACCGAGTGACGTTGCAGTACTGTATATTTATGTTTTCTCAGCCTCCATGTAGTGTATATCACTATCTAATTGTTCCTCAATCTACTAACTTGGAACGATAGTAGATTTATGAGCAATTAGATAGGTACAGCAGGAAGGAAACATGATAAGAGTGTTTTAATTTGAGATTTTAAAACATCCTTATCATGTTTCCTCCCATGTTGTACTTCACATGATTAACAAACTCGTTGACAAGTTACAAGGAAGTTTTCGTTGTTATTTCTCATCGGAATGCAAAAATAATTTTCCATTTCTAATTGTGAATTGGAAAACTATTGTGACAGCATGCCAAGAAATGTCATTAAAACTTTAGCAACTGTTGGAAAAGTTAATTGTGTGAACAACATGTGAGGAATCACTTTGAGTTAAAACGGACACGAGATACATCCACCTTCAGGAAGAACACCAAAATGCAACAATAGTTGACAAATGATGATTACAAATACGATACACTGTCTGTAATTGTACTAAGGAGAAGACGAGTTAATGCAACCACCTGGTGCAGAGATTATCTGAGTTGGATAGGTGGGTGTGTGATGACACAACTTTGTGGGCAAGAACTTTGAAGCTCAGAATCCCTTGTGCCGTGGGTGCCCGACCTGAGGATTATGCAGCTTAGGGCCCCTTGCTTGCCTCAGGCCGAAAGCTAAATACCTGAAAAACATCTTCTGAGGCATGGCTGGAATTTACCAAGAAACACTCCTACCGTGAATTCTGGAATGCAATAAACAAAGGGAAAAAAACATGAGATCTGCACAGCATGTGAAATAGAACCTGCACAAAGAGAATGATGGAGGCTCTACGTAGAGGGTGGAGTGAATGGATGATGTTATATATAAATAACATGTGATGAGAATCGCATCTCACGTGTAAAAATGAAATGTTCCAAAGTGTAGTCATGGGTTTATATATTGTGACATATATAAACATTGTGATATGTTGTCATGCTATTGCAATCAGAAAGTGCCACACCTGCGGGACTACAAAAGTATAGGTGGTGATATCATTGTCGTGTGCTGAATGTGTGGCGAATATTATAGCTTCAGGGAAGGAAATATCATGTGAGAAGTGTATATGGATTAAACCGGGAATAGTGGCGTGCGCCTGTAATCCGGCTACTCGGAGGCTTGGGTTGGAGGATCGCTTGAGGATGGGAGCTCTGCGCTATGAGAGGGTGTAGGGCAGCCCAGAATCATGGCGAAACCCAATCCTTATCCCTGTGTCGTAAGAGGCGACCAGGGTTGCGTCAGGAAGGGCATCTGGCGTAAAAAAAACCTGTACCAAATCAGTATGTGGATCATAATGGATGATCCGCTGTGGCGACCCCTAACGGGAGCAGCCGAAAGAAGAAGAAGAAGAAGAAGAAGAAGTGTATATAGATTAAAGCCGTAGCTAGTGAAGGCTACTCAATGTGGCAGATTGCAGCCCGACTTCATGTTTCAGCAGAAGCTGTACAGAAGATTCTGAGGGGGATACACTAAACTGGTACTGTTAACAATAGAAGTGGTGGAGCACCAAAGCCCAAACTCTCCAAAAGTGATGTTAAGTATCTCAGGATGTGTTCTCTGTGTGTTAGATGCCGATCCATTGGAGATCTTGAGAATGATCGAGCTGAAAGTATGGGTGTTAATGTTTCTTTCAGGAAAGTAAGATGCTCGTTCGCACAAAGTGGTCTCAATTGATGCGTACCTGCCTAAAAATCCTTTGCTGAGGGACAAAGGGAGAGGAAAAGTCAGCAAAGTTTTGGATAATAATACAGAAAAAATTCGTGACAGATAGAACAATTAAAAAAATAATAATAATGAAATGAAGGATTGTGTTAGAATAACACGCTTGTCTTGTCCAGTCTTGAGAGTGAGGCACAACCCGTGTGAGCATGCGCCTCCCATGCCATGCCCCCTGCAGGCAGTCCACATCCAAAGAAAGTCGATCCTTGACTGATGTGTTTTGTTGTTTTTGGAATGTAGATGCAAGGTGCCTGAACGTTGGTTGCAGATGCATGTATGTTGGAATGCATGTATGTTAGAATGCATGCTACCTTTTCCATGCAATTGATTTCCCTGGATCCAGGGAGGTGTGACGAGGGTCAAAAAGTAGATGGGAATTTGTCGCTGTATTCACAATTTCACAAATATAATTAGATCAGTCATAATCAAAGTGGATGCAAGTAAGGATAGTTATGCCCCCCCCAAAAGTAAAAACAAAAAGTGGTTTTACCTTTTGACAAAGTCCATAACCGAAATATGAACTGTGTCAAAAAGTAAACTGGATGGTTGACAATCATTTAGTGTAACGAATTTACTCTGGAAAACTAGTCCAGAAAGATGTTCTAACCAAAATGGAAAATAAGGTGAAGTGACATTTTGGGCTGTAAAAAAGAATGAGAGAGAGAGAGAGAGAGAGAGAGAGAGAGAGAGAGAGAGAGAGAGAGAGAGAGAGAGAGAGAGAGACAGACAGACAGACAGACAGACAGACAGACAGACAGACATATACATATATATATATATATATGTATATGTAATATTTCTTATTTTCTTATCTTATCTCCATATGTCTGTCTGTGTGGACAGACAGACAGACAGACAGACAGACAGACAGACAGACAGAGACAGACAAATGGAGATATGTAAGTAGTCGGGTACCACATGGGTCAGTTCCAAGAATGTTATCTATATTATAAAGTAGGAGTGTCTGTCCGTCTATCAGTCCCCAATCTACTCCCTCAGTTTTGGGGCTAGCCCCAACAAACCTTCTATGGAACGTGTCGTGGTCCCAACTGGTGTTCTCAGGTGGGTGGGAGGTTTCATAAATACCTCAATACAATTATGATTTTGAGCTTTGATCCATACGAAGCTGCAGCTGCTCCCTATCCAGATGTAATGTCAGAATGGCGTTTATCTTCATTTAACTCAGGAGTGTTTGGAACATTGTGTTTTGTTGTATTAGTTTGTGATTTGAATGATGCTGTTTGAATGAAAATATTGAGAGATTCGGTTTAATTGATTGAGTTTAAAGGATATTGTGCACTGTTTTGGTCACCACCTTTGAGGAAGGTTATAGCTCCCAAAGAGAGAGTACAGCATCAGGCAACTCGATTGATTCCGGGCCTAGCTGGACTAAGCTATGAGGAATGGCTGAAGGAGACAGGACATTATATACGAGAAAGGAGGTGAATATACGAGGGGATCTGATAGAGATGTTTAAGATAATGAAGGGTGTGGACAAAAGTGCAGAAGAGTTTTTTTTTCAGTAGAAGGGAAAGTGACATGACCGGAGACCATCGTCTTAAAGTAAAGAGAAGAACTAGGATGGTAGAACTAGGATGGTAGAACTAGGATGGTAGTAAGGTAGAAGTCTTTTCTTTAAAGAGTGGTTGATGCATGGAATGGCCTCCCTGGAAAGGTAGTGGCAACAGAAAGAGTCGATAAGTTTAAATTGGACTTGGATAGGTACCTGGATGTAGTGGGAATCGAGATACAGGGATATTGACTTTTATATACCCCCCCCACCACCACCGCAGGGTGCAGCGTAGAGCAACTAAATTGACTCTTCTTCTTCCTCTAGCCCCCCCCCCCTTTTTACTCCTTTATTTTCTTATCTTAGAATTTTTTTCAAATCCTTCTACATTTCTCCCCTCCCCCAACAGTTGAGCCCCCCCCACCTTTCTTCTTCATTGTTTAAATAACCGCCATGACCTCGAGTACAGGAATGCAGCGTCATAAAACAGTGAAAATTTAATAAACAATTAAAACATTGTATTCAATAATTTATGCAAATTCGTGGCATTTGCCAGATAAGACTGAGTAAACTATTAAAGTTACAATAGTATGATTCTAATGAAATGTAGGCCTGGAGACGAACACAGCTCTCGGAAACTTACATTAGAAACAATAATTGCTTTATTATTTGGATTCTCACAATGCCAGTTGCATTGGTCAGCTAAGTATCCAATTACGGATTACAGAATGAAAAGGCACTTTATCAGGGAATGTGATTAATGAAACAATTGACCGAGATAATAATCTTGGAATATGCCCAGGGTTACCCCTCTCCCCCACCCCCGCCCCCCAAAACACCTCGGTTTCAAGGGTATTCCAACAGTGCATTCAAATTAGACAATTGGCTTATGTCCTTATTTCAGAAGATGGAGTGTTTTGCAATTCAGAATCTTGCTTACACAGCACCAGAACAGCATTTAACCAGATTCGAAGTCCACTGAGATTCGAACTTGGGGCCCACAGCTCAGCAATGAGCACATTACCAAACGAGATATCTTGCTTTTCTCTGCTAGACAAAAAAAGATGGCAAAACCAAAAATAAACAAATTCCAGGCAGGATCAACAATTGCTGGCATTGGTATTTACCTACTGCTAATGAGCACTGCCCGATTCATCAGCGGTGTCACCTCACAAAACAGGTTCCTGTTGCCTGCTCGCAAAACACCATTTTGGCCAAAGGCAACATTGGCAGGCTCCGGCACACGTGGCCATTCTATTATCTGTCGTGATGGAAAAACACTCCTCACCTCTCGCTACTTGTTAATCCATCACTCGAGTGCAGACGAGATGCTGTGCAGAGCCGGTCGAAAAAAAAATAATAATAATAAAGAAAGAAAGAGAAGAAAACTCCCAAAATCACTACCACCGAAGTCTGCCTGTTTGCCCCGTCGCTTAGACACCGGTAACAGAGGCGTCGCAGAGGTGAGCGAGGTCAGGGCGTGCGAGGGGAGAAATTTCCTTTCAGCAATTAATGGGATAAAACTTCCCTTCTGGAAGCTGATTAAAGTGACCGTGGAGATTAGTGGTTCAAAGCAAAGGGAGTGCCACTGCTGATTTGCAGATGTCTCTGGGTCTGGCGCTGGGCCTGTGAGCAGGTCTTCAGAGGAGAGTGGCCGTTACGGGCGAAACTGTGATTGAGTACATAACTTTAGACGTAGCATGGAATGGCAAAGAACAAGACTGATCGATGCATTGTGAAACAACGCTCACGTGATAGATATAGAGAAAATTTGACCAGGGGCTGTCTGCTGTGAAAAGGAACGTCCACGTTCGGTGGGCAGATGGTACAGCTACCCTAATTGCCAGTAGCAAGACTCCCTGAGGCTGAAATTCAAAAGTATACCAGCTCCTGTAGTTTGCTCTATCGTGTCAAAAGCTCATGGAGGAGCTGATACTTATATTTAATAGAGCACAAGGACAATAGGCAATGTAAATTAATTTTAAATGTCTTTTTTCAATTAATCTAAGGATCATAGTCGGTATTGCAGTGCATAATTTTTTTTACACCCAGGACAAAGACTTCAGTGTACTTTGACTTAACTTAAGAGGACATTAACAGGCCATGGAAGAGAATCAAGATGACATGTGGGATTTGAACCTGGGATTTCAACATCATGAGCCATACAGGTGGAGGTGGGAACATGAAACGGTCCAACTTCAAGAACAGTAAGGAACAATGGACGCAGCAACACAGTATTTGGGAGTTCCACTCAGGGTCTCCCCATAATGATGCAAGGACTCAGGTTGGAACAGGAAAATAGGACTTCCATGATCGATGTCAATCTGAATGTTTCATTGGCTGGAGACTGTCGATAAAGAAGTATTGCTGTCCTCTTCCATATGGAAGAAGGGAGCATACACTTCTACAGCCATTTCGAAATGTAAATTTTGCGTACGTCAAGTACCGGTCAACAAATACTGATGTCTCCTATATTACTGAAACAAGAAGCACATGTGGCCGTCACATGAAGAGCAGAAGGGATAGTGGGATGCAGAAACAGGAAATTCATTATGAACAGGAAATGCCACATTTGAGATAACAGATGGTTAGCTCCATCTCTCCCTCCAACACTCTCCCCCACCTTTCATGTTGAGAAGTGGCACGTGCACTTTGCACGCTGTCTCGTCTGTATCTACAGATTCTGGTTGGCTTCTTTGAAAAAAAAAAAAATCAGTGAATGTAAAAGAAAAAAAAAGCAAAGACCCTAGGTGTGCAGGTACCAAGTCCCTGTGGCCAGAGGGATGAACACCACTACAGAAACATTTAACTGCTGGAGGTTTTGCACTCACGAAAGGTTGTCTGTAAAAGTTGCACCATGTCCTTGTGGCCGTGTAAAGCAGCGATGTGCAATGGCGTGTAACCCTGCACACATGGCGTGCCAGTGAGAACACTCATTTCAATATTGCCGAGCGTAACGTAAAAATGTGTTACGTTACTTTTTTAAAACAGCATCAACTGTATTACTTATAATAAGCATGTGGTGATAAAAAACAAAAAAATCATTATTAACATGGCAAGATTGATGTTTCACTGTCCTCTCATGTGGTCCTTGTGTCGATTCCAAAATCCTGGTGTACCTGATGTCTCGCTGTTTCATCTCCCAAATAATCAGAATCAAACAAGTCATGAAGTCACGAAGCAAAGTGAACACTTTTGGGTTCATTTTTACAGCCAGGTAATGTTGACCTTACTTCCAGAACCTGCTATGAAAGGTACATCATTGAATCAGAAGTCCCCAACCAATTAGCCATGACAAGACTCACACAAGTACAACAATGCAGCACCTGCTGAGTAAGAAGGAAACCGCTTTTCTTTTTCTTTTCTTTTTTTTTACAAACAATAGCCAAGGATGCTGATACCCTGCAGCATTTATCCCCTCTATTGCATCAACCTTCACACATAGCTTACAGTGGAAAGGATGAGCAATTTAAATTCTGTCGAAAAGACATTCGAGTCCAGGTTTTCTGGGATTAAAGGACACAGATCTTTAGACCAGTGAGCCTCAGCTACTTAGGCCTTGCAGCTTCGGTCTGTAGAGCTAAGATTACTACTCGAGTAGCCGTGCAATCGTGTATGGTTTTACTGGAATGTCGGGAAACCGTCCTCGAAAGCATCAATAAGACGTGGCATTAAAAGACCACCGAAAACACGGAAGTGAAAGCTTGCATTCAAAATGAGACTCACCCCCTTTTAAAGGAGCGTGGGACAAATTCCAAGATGGGTGTCGAAGAGAATGCAACGAGGATTGGGTAGGGAAAGAAAGGTGGGGTTGGGGGAGGGGGTTAGCAGGGAAAGAGAGAGAGCGAGAGAGAGAGAGAGAAACAGGAGGTAAATTTACAAATGTCAGACATTTAAAATCAGACTCTCTGTGGGTTGTCAGGTCACTAAAATTATTAGCGACAAGCATCTTTTGTCTTAAGTCGCCTTCACTGCTGCAAATAAATCAGCACGGCGAAAATTACCTCTTCGCCAGTGTCAAAATATTACGGCTGCACAGGCGTGAAAATGAACTTTTAATATTAATAATGCCTACTGATTCAGTGGGGCACTTAGAGTGAAATAATGATGCACTTACATGCTTGTGTGGGTCCAGCACCCAGCGTTTTGTACGCGGGGAGGGGAGGCGGAGGGGGTAGAGA
>CM068960.1:90348044-90364220 GCA_035128595.1 Eptatretus atami
CGACAGACCAAAAGCAATCGGCCACGATGACTCCAGTACTCTGGTCCTGACAACCACTCTACTCTTTCTCTTCTCCGGCCACTCGCCTCCTGATTGGACGAAGGGCGCGCTCTTGCCCTCGTGGGCGGAGTCGGCTATGAGGCGATGTTGCGAAGAATGAGGAGATTTGTTGTAAAAAGCTAACTATAAAGAAACTTCGCAGCGCACACATGTAATTCCCGTTAGACATAGGGGATGGGACCCCAACTATAACACATACTTATCGAAATAACTGAACTGCGGGGGCTGCTGACTGTCTGTGTGCAAAAGGCTTCCAAATCCGTAACAATATATCAGGAAACAAATGATGATGAAATCAGGATGCCATTTCAAAATTCCAGTCAGGCAAAATGTGAGAAAATCTCGTCCTAATATGGATTTAAACTATCCCATATGTATGTACAACTAAAATGGCCGTGAGTCTACCAGTCAGCCATGTTTGATCATACTGCAAAATAAAGTGAGGTGCACGTGTATGCCATCATATACTGGCCGCCAGTCGGCCATCTTGGATCTGATTTCCAAAAAAAAATGACGTGCATATGTAAGCCATCATTCCTTATTTGTGTGCCAAGTTTGAACAATATCGGTAAATGCTTATCTGAGTGATGGTTGAGGACGTGTTCAACATCAGGTGTTTTCTTCCAACTAAAATGGACGTCAGTCAGCCATTTTGGATGTGAGCTCGAAAAAAAAGGATTTGCTTACGTAAGTCATCATTCATGATGTGTGTGCCAAGTTTGAACACGATCGGTAAATGCATGTCCGATAAATGGTTGAGGACGTGCTCGACACCAGGTATTTTTTTTACAACTAAAATGGCCGCCAGTCGGCCATATTGGATCTGATGTCGGAAAAAAAAACACGACGTGCATATATGAGCCATCATTCATTATGTGTGTGTGCCAAGTTTGAACACGATCGTAAATGCTTGTCTGAGAAATGGTTAAGGACATGGTCAACATCGGGGTTTTTTTTTTTTACAACTAAAATGGCCACCACACACATTATTGGTGTGCCAAGTTTCAACAACATCGGCAAATGCGTGTCCGATAAGTGGTTGAGGACGTGTTCGACACTGGGATTTTTTGCAACTAAAATGTCCGCCAGTCGGCCATCTTGGATGTGATGTCAAAAAAAAAAGACGTGCATAATTATGTATATCCTCATGTGTTGCCTTTGCGCCAAGTACGAATAAAATTGGTCCATACATGTCCGAGATGTGGTTGTGGACGCATGCACGCACACACGAGCTCGAAAATCAAGACTAAATCCAGAAGCTACCATTTGATACTAAGTTCATTGGGGGGTGAGTAAAGTATATTACCATGTGCTTGCCTGTCAATATTTCATGAGCCACGGAAATTGTGCTCAAATATATTTGCTAACTTTTTTGTGTTTGGGAAATTGTAACATAAAATGCACTTGAAAGGAAATTTTGCAATATTACACAATCTGATTATTTGCAAATAGCAAGTTGCCCCGTGCCTGCAATGGGATTCTAAACGGGGTTGGGATGGGGAGGGCAAAAATGCAAAAGGCATCTTCTGTCATCGAGCCGGCAAGCTGAGAGCAACAATTCAAATTTATTGCCACACCTGATGCAATGTAAATGCTCGAATGGTGGCGAGGTGCTCCATTTCAAAATGTTTGTTCGATATATGTAGCTGTTTGATGCCGACAGTCCATAATAAAGATTTGTATTTGTGTCAAAGCCAGTGACCAATTGTAAATTTTAGTAGGATTCTCAAATTAATTTTTAACAACAATAATAATAGTCATTTTCAAGTCGATGTTCAACATTATAATTTCTTAATGTATCTCTAAAACTATTGTCAAAATGCAGCCAGTTTAGGGAGATTTGTGAAAACGATAAATTGATTGGAGAATAATTTAATAATTTTGTGAGAAATCTTCTTATATTCATTTTGGAATCTTGACTCCATTAAAGGGGAAATTAAATTGTTCATCTCATTTAATAGGTGGACTAGAATAATTGTCTTTCACAATGAGCTTTGTTTCTTTTGGTGTATGAGTAGTGACAAATAAGTTGTAAACCGAACCGAATAACTTTTCTGGAGCAAAATATTGTCTCAATTTTTAAAGCCCTCACTTACGTATATTTTTTCCCCTTTCAAATACATATTATGTAAATTACAAGGGCACTCTTTGATGCCGCAATGTCACCAGACATGCCTCCGCCCCCATTATTACATCATTTTACATACTTGTACCAAGTTTGATTTAAATCATTGAACCCAGATTCAAATTATTAAATAATTCTGGTTGCCAGACCATGCGTTCAATCAGATTGAAATTTAAAACATATATTCCACATGACTACTACATCATAACTGTGATGTTTCATATCGATTGATGAAGTGGTTCAAAATAAATATATTTTTTTAATTTTTGTTCAATCCAATATGGCTGTCAGACCATGTGACCTATTAATTATTCATGAACACCATGGTATCCCCAAGGCTTAGGCAACATGTGGGTGAAGTTTCCCCTCAATCTGCCAAGTCGTTCTGGAGGAGAAGATTTTTAAAGGTTTATTCTTCAAAAAATCATATCTGCCAAACCATGTGATCTTTGATGTCGAAGGTGGAGAACTTTTTGTTCCTAATGGATAGGCAATCATACCTGTAAATTTTCGCCTTGATCTATTCAGCCATTTCTGAGAAGATCTTTTTTAGGTTTTTATGTTTAAAAAAAATGTCTGTTGAACCACGTGACCGATGACGTCATCAATTTTTTCCGCCCATACAATTTAACCCTCGATGACCCTCAAAAATTTTCATACTGATTAGATAAAGCGTTTTATGAATGCAATTATGATGTCATAATGAAGCCACCTATGACATCAAAAAACACACTTATTTCTTGACAGGGAGTACCTGACATGTGCCAAGTTTCAAATTCTCACGGAGCAGTTTCGGAGATACAGAGGTCCAAAGTTTTTCCTTTTTTCCAACATGGCTGTCACACCACTTTACCTATGATGTCATAATTATCATTCCAACATTCATCATGAGTAGTCGCATCTATGGTGAAAATTTCATGTCAATCGGATAAAAGTTTGCAGAGAAAACAGAAAATTAGCACGAACAGGCGTACGTACGGACGGACGTTGGGATATCCCGAAAACATAATGCTTCCGGTGACCGTCAGTGGAGGCATAAAAAAAAAATGGTTGATAGGACTAAATATCAAAAGGAGCCAAACACCACAAAATAATCCATCCTAATTTGATTATTTGGCTGGAAAAGCGACCGTAGTTTTTATGCAACACTGACAAACGAATATGACCTTACATCATGAATGTTGTCAAGGAAGAAAAGATTATTTTCAACAGCTGGAGTTCAACTACTTGTGATTATGCTGACGTGGATATTTCAAATATGACCTTAAATATGGCCTGAGCAAATGCTCGTGTCGGAAAATGTGTCTGCAAGATGGGTCATTAGAATGCTGATGAATGACTGTAGAAACAGCGATGAGAGCAAATCGATGACCAAATTTCAGAAAGGTAGAATGAGGATGTAAGAGAAAGTTTTTTTTTTAAAAAGCCAGCTTTCTTGACAAGTTTGTAACAATTATGACATGTAGGTTCACCATTTTGATCTTGAATCTGAATAAAAATTGATTGCCATGAAGCATGGTGGGTCTCCATCTGAAAGATAATGGCCTTCATCTTTGGGAATTCTGAAGAAAGATAATAATGACACAATATTTTCAGTGAGGAGGTACAATAAGTGGGGAATGTTCGCCTCAATTATGAGAAAGACTCAAGGATAATCTGAGACAGAAATGGCAGGGAAAGCTCAACTGAGGAATTTTGCTTCTCCGGGACAATGATCTGACCCACAACTCTCACCGTGCAACTGCAAAAGCAGCAGAAATGCGATTAAAAATTCTTCTTCATCCCTCCTGTTCACCAGACATAGCCAGCCCCCTTTGGCTATTTCCTCTTTTTAAAAAACCTAAAGTAAAACAGCTGTGAAAGTGTCTTTTAGGGTGGTGAGGAAGTCTTCTTCTTGCATATGGCTTAACGAATAGCAACTCATAAATCCAAGTCCAAGTTTGACAGTCAAATAATGGCATCAGTTGCAGCTGCGCGGATTGCTCTAATGCTCCTGCTGAATTTTAGTAAGTCACAGTGTTTAACTATACGGTCCATGGTTTGGTCAGGGTTCCCATAGTCGCACGCTTGGTTTTCCTCACTTTTACATTTGTTCAGATGGTGTCGTCTGAGCATGGGGTGAGATATTCTGGTTTAATGGAGACCTTTTTTTTTCTTCACAAGATTGAGGCTCATAGAAGAGCAAGGTGATGGGGGAGAGAGGGTATGAACCGACTGTCAGGTATGGAGCAACTCCTACAATAAGCAAGGAATGAACGAACAAGAAAAGAGGGGAGAGAGAAGAGGGTGTGGGGGGGGAGACACCGCAACCTACAGGTCAAAGGGTTGGTTAAGAAGGGTTAATTTAATGGAATGTTAACAAAGGGGCTAATAAAAACTGCGGGTAAGGATGGAGGATGACATGGGATGGTGGTGCACTTCCTGATTGAAGCAGCCAAGCAAAGACCCTTGCTTCTGGGGTAAATCAAATCCAGGAGGCTCTTCTGTTGGGTCAGAAAGGCTATTTGGCTATTTGGTAGGCATGTTGGTATTTTGTGAGCAACATTGCTATTGATCGTGGACATCAAATCCAGAGTCACTGAGGACCATGATTGTGCTCTACTGAGGACCAAAGTCACATTAGGACCACTGAGGACCAAAGTCACTGAGGACCAGGATGCAACAGAACAAAAGAAACAGGGGGGAGAGAGAGAGAGAGAGAGAGAGAAGAGAGAGAGAGAGAGAGAGAGAGAGAGAGAGGAGAGAGGAGAGAGAGAGAGAGAGAGAGAGAAGAGAGAAGAGAGAGAGAGAGAGAAAGAAAGAAGAGAGAGAGAGAGAAGAGAGAGAGAGAAGAGAGAGAGAGAGAGAGAGAGAGAGGAGAGAGAGAGAGAGAAAGAAACACCAACAGCAGGGTTGAAGGACAAAATAGAGGGAGACTTGACAAATAATGGGTGCGGGGAGGAATGAAGGATAGAGGAGGACGCATGGGCTGGACAAGATGGATACAGAAGAAAACTCTCAGGAAGGCAAAATTGAAATCTGGTAAGAGGTGGGCTTGGAAGTGTAAGTCGGGGGTGGGGGGGGTGGTTATCGGAGGTCGAAAATATCCTGGTTTTGGACAGGGGATGATCTAAGATGGTAGTGAACATCTGTCTTGAAGATATGGAGGGAATAGTGAGATTGAAGAGAATGTGGAAGTTGTTTCTGCAGGTGGGGGGATAAAAAGAGGAACAATGAGTGGGGGTGAGCAGTGATTCCAGATTTTGGGAATTTCATTGGAGGGTTGATGATGGACTGTGTGCATCCTGCCGAAACCTGGGGAGGGGGACAATGCATGGAAAGAGCAGAGGAAAATTTGAGAAGGGAGGTCGGTAAATTTTGCTGTTCTTCATGGATGGGTTGGATTGGATTTGTCTGCATATGATGATATTCAGAGTATTCTGTATTGCCTATGGATAGTAGATGGAGAAATATTTGAGATCGCAGTCAGCCAAGGTAGTGGTGCTGTCCTTAATGTACCAGTAATAGTCCACATTGGCAGAATTTAGGATAGGATCAAGGTGTTTGGTGGATGCTCTCAGCCCACACAGAGGGGCAGTACCCTGCACGGCAAGGGTAGCAGTGTGGAGAGTACACACTTCTGACACCCCTCTCCCTTCATCCCTCGATAATACCTGCAACTTGCCAGATAATATTGGCCCATGTCTTCATCTGTTCGCAAGCTTTTCTTAGATGTTCTGGATAAGTCAAGCAACAATCCAGTTATTGTTGATATTGATAACACAAAGATATTTTGGTTGGGGCTCATTCTGGACTGCTGTACCACAAAAAAGTCATATCTAAGTAAGTCAGCACCTGCCAGCTGATTGTTCAAGCAGAAAGGAATTGATCGCCATGGTTGAGGGGTTTGGATGAAGTTGCCAGTTTTTGGAATGGTGGTACTCTTCCGTTGCTCTTATTTCCTTCGAGAATGTACAGCCTATCTCTTTAAGGCTAGATCCTTCCGCAGTGATCACAAGGTCATCTGCACAAGCAAATACCCACGAAGTTATGTGCAGCTTATCAGTTGTATAAATTTTAAGAGTGAAGATGCCAACACAGGGCCTTGTGCGAGACCATTGTTGAGGGTCCTCGAGGAAAATGCCTGGTCTCCAAGGAAAAGTCGAAACCGGTGATTGCTCAACATTGTCGTCAAGACAACCATTGTGGCTCAGCAGTGGAGAAGCTTGAATGCTTTCATGAGCAGTCTGTCTCTCCACACTGTATCATAGGCTAACAAAAGGTCTACAAATACAGAATCAGACTTGAGGGCAAGCTGAAAACCAGTCTCAATATGTGTTCTTAAAACGACTACTTGGTCAGCACAGCTTGTTCCTTGTCTGCGACCAGCTTACTCTTCAGATAGGTTGTTCTGCTGCTTTGCCCACTTTGGTGGAAGACAGTGCCACATCAATTTAATCTCTCATGTAAGGAGATGGGGAGGAGATGAGTCTCGGGATGCAGAAATAGTGTTAGTGAAGTATTTTACGACTTTGCATCTGACCAGTTTTGGAGAACAGATTTTCAATTTGAGCAGTTTGGCGACTATGGCATTAACTGAAACTCTTGGATGACACCATCGAGTAGCCTTAGCTGCCCCCAGAGTATGGAGCAATTTCCATGCTTTTCGGCTAGAATGTGTGAAGTTGAGGCTCTCTACCAACTCATGCTCTCATTATCGCCAGACTGAGTCCAGAGTTTCTAATAGTTCAACGGTAATGTTTGGGTCCCCAGTTGCTTCATATTCTTGTGGAATTGTCTCAGTCTTAGGAAACTAACAAAGTGTGTGGGCTCTCCGGTGCCCACAAGAGACGTTCTTCTTCACAGCGGCCTTGAGAATCTGACAGAAGCTACTGGAGTTTTGTAGAGTGGTGCAAAGCTATTTATCTTGTCTTATATTTCAGCATTTATTCGTTCGTCTCACAAATGCTCTGAAAGGTTAATTTGAACACTTCCAAGGAGAAAAGGTTAAGGTTAAGGAGAGAAGCTTCTAAGGTTAAGGAGAAAAGCTTCTACCAAGATGGTTTCAATTGTTGGAGAAACCGTGGAAGTGTGGTGACCTTCAGAAACATTATAATGAAAAGGAACATCAATTCACACCTTATAATTGCTTGTTTTTTTTTTATTTAGGATAAAATGGTAGATGGCAATCCCCCAAAGGTCAGAGCATCGTTTCATCTCTGTGTTTAGAGATGGAGAGGGGATCTCCAGACCAGAGGGGATTCAATTCGTATTAAAATGTTCTTTTCACAAGGTTATCATCTGTGGAGACATTTCCCACATGATTCTTCTTTTGTTGAAACAATAGCTGCGAGGGTAACCGCCATTCAGCAATTCTATTTTACCTTCATTTTGCCATCTTGATGAGAGTGCAAGTCAAATCAATCTTCTCATCTATACAAGAGAGATCAGAGATGTTTGTCTGTCTGTCTGTATGTATGTTTGTGTGTGTGTGTGTGTGTGTGTGTCGCCATTTTTCTCAGAGATGGTCAAATGGATCTTCATCAAACTTTCAGAGGTTCATCAGTGAATGCCGATGAGTGTTTTTGTCAACAACAACAAAAAAATTGAAAATTTTAATTAAAAAGTTGGATTTAAAAACTAAAATAAAATCGCTCTTTAGTGCCTAAGCCTTTGTAGTTATGGGAAAGGTGATATTAAATGATCCCGACCCAATTCATTAGTGGATGTAGGGAAGTGTTTTAGGCTCCCACAAAAAAATAGAAAACAAAAATTGATTTCTTCAAAATGCCAATAGGATTAGAACATCACTGGGCAACGTTGGGTACCCCTGCTAGTCCCATATAAAACAGGATTCTAGTTGAGTAAACTGCTTGAAAATGAAGATGCTTATTTTTTATTTTTTGCACCAGTAACTTCGAAACCTCACTCGTGCACGTGCTAACTTACTTTGTTTCCCTTTGTGCAAGTAAAATGATACCTGCATGGACCAATGCTGGAGGTTAGGGTTAGGGTTAAGGCTATGGGCTAGGGTTATGATTTGATGAGGAACATAGATCCGTTCTTCATGATTGATGTTGTTATTGTGGTTTGAAGGTCAATCCGTCCTCAAAGATGATTGTATGGCTTTTTTTTTCTGAAGGGTTGTTGATGTCATGTGTATCCCTGTTGGCCTATTGGATGCATAACGTCCAATGAGCAGTTTGTTTCTTGGAAATCCAATGAAGATCATTGGTTTCAGCGCATCGTTTTTCTTGGCATTGAATCTTTGTATGGTGTTGTTAACTATGAAAATAAAAAGCAATTTGCCTTTCAGCTATCATTTTCATGCTCTTTTACACCACAAATGCTCCAAGATCCAGTTCTTCGACAGCACAACAGGTGTAAGTTGTATTTAGAATCTGCTGATTGAAATGTTGATCTAAGCCAATACAAACAAGTGCAGTTAAGCTCTATGTTTGTCACCATTTGTTACAACTGAGTGTTTTGTGGGTGTGGATTGTAAACCTGTGTTTATTTGTGTGTGCCTGGGTGCGTGCGTGCATGCACACATGCACCCACATGGATATTTTGTGTATTTTTGTATATTTGGTGTTAGAAGCTCCTTTACGAACCTTAAGCTACGCATACAAAATGCGTAAATCGTGCTCCCAAATGAGGTATCACCCCACTCTTTTATGAGATGTCTCTGGACGTTTTAAGACCTTGGTGGTGCACATCTCCCCTCTACGTCCTATCAATCTTGCTGCATAGGAAATATTACCAGTGATGAACCAAAGGCAAAGTTGTCACAAATATTAACAGGAAATTATTAATATATACAGTGCAGATGGTACAACCAGCTCAGTGACCTCTCAAGAGAACAATACGCTCCAGATGTATTTCTCCTTGATATCACATTTTACTGAAATGGTACAACTGAAGAATAAAGATTTTTGCACCAAACGGTACCTATGTTAATAAGGCACATGATAAAAGACAGTAAATTTTATGTGAGCATTGATAGATGACAGTGTCAAGAATTTGTTTTTTTTTCCAGTTCCCGGCACATTTACCGAGAGCACGGCAATGGCAAATCGCACGACGTTGTTCAACACACGAGGAAATGAACGTCCAAATAAATGAATAGGAAAAACACCAAAAAAAATATTGTGGCTGATGAGAATTTAAACGTAACATCAAGATTGTACACCATCACTTTATGCAACACTGCCACTGAATGCCTTACAGAAGAACTACAGATCTGGTATAACAATTAAGTGAACAACTTCACAGGTTACATTGAGATTGTGTTGTACTGAAATTGCACAACAAGTTCTTGAAAAGTAAAATATAAGAGCGCATGATATACAGAATATTTGGTGTATTAATCCGACTGTATTTATTTAAGTCTTCTCTCCCATTTGTGGAGCTGCCTTTTGGAGATGCTTCAATTGCACTCTTCCCTCCCTGGCTTCAAGCAAGCGGTGTACCACCATCTCCTGTCGTCCCCCCTCCGAACCTGCAATTTTTGATACCACCATTAACCCTGCCTAAGTCACCCTCTTGGATGCAGCTTTCGACCCTCCTCTCTCTCTCTCTCCTCTTTTACAGTTATCTCATTCGTTTGGTTGTCAAATCCAACCATTGCCACGCTACATCTGTTGCCTTTTTTTTAACCTTATGTCACCTTGCTCTTCCCTGAGCCTCGATTTTGTATGGAATTTTTTTTGTTCCCTCGTGAGATATATATGGTCTGATGTACACGAGTGTAGGTTGTATTCAACTGATGATGTAAAATTCTTATCTTATATGCAATTTGAAAACATCAGACTGCACACATAAATGCGACATAATCCAAGTTGAGGCTTCAAAAATAAAAAATAAAAACAGGCGAGTCCATAAACCTTTTCAGGTAACTATATCTCAATTGGAACATAATAAATTATGGGCTTGATACAAACGAAGAAAGTAAACATGAATAAACAGCGAAAGAAAGGAGAAATAAAAATCAGGTAAAAAGCAAGAAGGGAAGAAGAGGAAAGGAAGAAAATAATAAAAGAAGAAGCCAAAGAGAATGAAACATCATGAAAGAAAGCAAACGGGTAGAGTGAGATGGCAATAGCTCGTGACTGTTGTACCTGAGCAAAGAGCTGAGACACAGCAGGCACCGCCAATATTGCAGAAGCCATCAGGACAATGACATTACATTTAAATGATCCATGAAGGAAGGGCACACCTTAATCAAAGTCATGACTGAAGCAATGCGATTTATACATGTGTTTATCTCCGTGCCCTGTTTAATCGGTCCGGCATGTGCAGCCAGAAGCAATTCTTGTGACGACGGGACAAGCTCTCAGCTGTGGCATAAAATGGCTGGATTACGAAATGATAATGTAGCTCTGCTCTACCTTTATGAGAAGGAGGAATCCAAAAACCAACTCACATCAACAACCTAAGCATCCTCATTGTTGGAGATTACCCATAAGTTCTAAATTAAATTAAGGTGTATGTTCCTGTGCCACCTTCCTGGATGCTATCTTGGGATGCTGCTCACCTAGCTGTGACAAGGTGTTTCCCAAATGATCTTCTCAATTGGCAAGCGAAGACGTCATATATCAAATTAAACAGTTTGTGATATCGTCACAATCAATGGTCCAAGAACAATATTTAATTATGGGAAAAAGAAGGATGTATTAAAATTGATGATGTAAAAGTCTCATATTGTACGCAATTTGAAGACATCTGGTCCAAACCACATTTTCTTGATCTTTTTAGTTCTCACAGTGGATGACGTGGGGAAAGAAAGACCATAATTACCGGTGCAGACACTTGCAGGCGTTGAACACCAATAAAAATGTCAAAAAAGCTGTCCGTATTCAATATGAGTTAATTGACTCTTCTGCCTTGCGAACACATATGCACTGTGTCAGAATTATTCTGATCAAAATGCAAGTAAAGCCACATTATTTATTAAAATATTCTCTCAAAGGATGACTAATACCACATCGATCAGGATACGTGCCAAACACATGCCTTGCTGATATCGACTCAGCTAAAGGTCTTCCAAAAATTCCATCCATCGCACCCCCGCACCCTGATGACCTCTTTTCTCTTCATCTGCAAATGTTGTGGATGATCGACGTCAGCATCAAAAAGCATTGCCATGATATACGGCACCCTACCAAGACTGAAGACTAAAGCTCCTTAGACTGTGGAGGTTACTCTCTACGGGAACTGTGAAACGGCCCCGTGGCCTGGCCAATTTACGGCAAAGCTCCATGGGGATTCAAGGGTTCAGAGAGGGGGATGGAGCAGGAAGGAGGAGGACTAGAGAGAGAGAGAGTCATACAACTGCCAATGGAACGTGAGACACTTGGTTAGATAGGCAGAGCAACTGACACCACTGCAGGCCCTGTGGCCTACCCAAGCTCCATGCTAAGCTTCACACAGTAGGGGGGACGAAAAGCCGTGTGGGAAAGCGAGCGATGCTTTCTCGCCTCTGTTTTCTCCAAAGCATCGATAGTGGCATCAATAAATAGATGTTGTTGATTGACTTTTTCCTGCTCTTATCATGCATCCCCCTTTCTTTTCGAAGCCGAGCAAGTTGGAGCACCACTGCAGGGAAAATAAACACATCATTCGTCGCAAGACTCAACGTTAATCGGGCTTAGGAGAAGGGACCTGGCGGTGGGGACAAAGGTGGGATGCACAACAATCGTTCCCACGCACTGAGGCACCTCATGTCTCTCCACACATTACCATGGTCCTCTATCTAATGGGCTCCCAGGCATTGGAGGACACACCACAGGATATAACAGACTCTGTGGTGGTCACAAAATACCCTTTTTCCAACACGTTTCGTCAACTAGTGGACTTCCATCTCTGAACTTATACATCCAAAATTAACCTTTTATAGCTTTCATCGAGAAAACATTTGAGGTGCTTGAATATTGAGATTAGTATTTTATGGTTTTGCACTTGATGATAACATCAAAGGGGTTGATTTGAAAGAATTTTTTTTAATCCTGAGGTTTGAAAATATTTTACATCTTAAATGTATCTTCTGATTGTGAGGGGCATTAAAAATGTCCACAAATGAGACACTGACCATGACATAGTCAGAGCATGCCAAAGTTTTATTAATATATTTCAATCTGCAAGTCCATACTATATATAAGGAAAGATATTCTTATTGGTATTTTGATATTGAATGATATTTTGAGAAAAAAAAATACTTTTTCGTGTGTTGTTCGATTTTATCTCATTAAACATTTGGAATTTCCCTTGTAACATCTATAAGGCCCAAAGTTTGGAATTAACAAGTTTCAAGATGAGTTTTAAGACCCGTTTAAGCAGCTTTTGCTCAGAAAAAAATGGGTTTTCAATGGAACAGATGACAAACTATTTGATAACACTGGTCTGCGTCATTTCAGAGGTCTAGGTTTTCTCAACGATTTCTATATGTTTTTTGTATGCTGAATTTAGAAATGTATCTCATTTCGCTCAATCAGGTCAAGTTTTTATGCTATCTCAATTTTAAGGAAAAAAAATAATAAAATTTGTTTTTTTAATTAGCATTTTTAAAATTCAAAATCAGACTTACATTGACAGAAAATGTACAAACTATGTATAAAATGACGCACAAGTACAATTAATGTGAAATTCAACATTAAAAAGACGAAGGAAAACAGCGACTGCTGGAGCGACTGAAGTTGGGTGTTGCTAGAAACAACGATTTATCTATATTTTTTTGAATTGAAATGAAAGTAATTGAGAAGGCACTTTCTTCCACATTAAGTGTACTTGTGTGTTATTATATGTATAGTTTGTACATTTTCTGTCAATGTAAGTCTGATTTTGAATAAAAAAAATGCTAATTAAATTTAAAAAACAAAAATTTTGATTCTTTTTTTTCCTTAAAATTGAGATAGCATAAAAACTTGACCTGATTTGAGCAAAATTAGATACATTCTGAATATCAGCATGCAAAAAACTAAGGGCCGTTGAGAAAACCTAGACCTCTGAAAAAAATATTTCAAATGCAGCCCAGTGTAATTGACAAAGGAAAAGACTTGAATTTTTTAATGATTATTTTAGATGATTATGTGATGGTGATGATGATGAAGATGATGGCATCTGAAATTTGATTATTCTCAATGTGGCAATTTTTGCAGAAGGTGCCTTATGTCTTTCACAAGTACTGATCCAATGTCATATCAGCAAGAAAAGGTGTACTAACATTGTACATTCTCATTGTGATGTAAGAATATACATACGTGCAAATCAATAGTCACGGATGAGCTTCAAGTGATCAATTGCCGAAATGATTGAAACCGCAAACCGCACTCGATACTCAAACTGCAAGCTGCAATTCAAATCTGTAGCACTGTGACAGAAGGAGCAAATAACACTTACCCCCTAGTGTGAAGAGGAGAGGTGATGGGGTTCCCATGGTGCAGCGTCCATCAGCAGGAGAGACAGCAGACCGGCCGGGAGCACCCGAGAACAAAGCAAGATTGATTGGAGAGAGGAGGACAATAGAAAGGTGCTTTAATGACATAAACAAACACAAACCCTTTCCTATTAGACCACCATGATGGCCTATGTAAGCGCTTGTCACCAAAAAGGATTTCAAATTTACTTCCTTGCTGTGCTGCTGTGTGTTTTTTATCCACAAAACAATGTGCTTGGGGTTAATGGCGTCTTATTCTCGAGGGGCTCTGAGAGCTTCATGCCTCTCTATCACCCTGCTGTGTGTAAAGAAGGGCTGCAAGCTGGACAATGTGAGTCCACACTATGGCTGTTTAAATAATTCCAATACATATCTTATAGGTGTGTGATATCCCTATATAATCGAAAACTAAACAAGAAATGGAATAGTAGATGCATTGGTGAGTTTGTTAGATAGTCTGCATATGACAGGGACTTTAATGGCAAAAGCAAAAGAAAAAGTCGTTTTGATATGTTTGGAATCATATATTAAGGTGGGCTAACATAAGTCTGTTGCAAGTTTTATATTGTAGAATTATTATTAGAGGAATTATAAAGACAATTGATTTTTCCGTAACAATAGCAGAAAATGAACAAAGAAGATTTATTTACGTGATCGGTGTTTTGCCATTACTTTCTCGAACCCTTTGATTTCAAGACTGTTCCTCTGAACAATACTTAAATGTAATGGTCACTGCAAGAGCCTATATAATGACATGACAAAGGAATAAAAATTCATAGGTGTTGCAGTGGGAACTGTCAGGATGAGTTGTTAATACAGCACATGCACACGCGCACACACACACACACACACCTTTGCAGTGTGGGCTAAGCTATCACTATCCTGGAGCGTTCTGCCGACAGTTCTCCATAAGAAGATTAGAGGGCACCAAACTGTTTGTGGGTGTTTGTGGAGAATCCAATTTTGACTTTGTTTCTTATTAGGGCTAACTGGTTCCAGCTGACACTTTGTGCCAAAGCACCAATCCAAGTGTTTAGACATCTGGGCAAAGGCTGGGGTAATCCTTCCTGTCCAAGAATTAGGTGACATTTTAAATATTTAGCGACTTAACACGAGGCAAACCCTGCCCAGCTGCGGCGGCACTCAAAGAGCGCATTTTTGGGGTTTTCAGACCCAGCAGGATATTAGTCATTTCATGCTCCATACTTTGAATAGTAAAAATAATAGCAGGCCAAGTGTTAATGTACAACAAAATCAAACTGCTCTATTTCTGATCAAGTATACTTTGGGAAGTAGGAAACCAAGCAAATAGGACAATTAAGCAATTAAAATAAGAAAAGAGAAAGCAAATTTGAAGGAAGAGGTAAGACGAACAAGACAAAGCACAACAAGGCATGAGAAAGGAAAAGGAGACAAAAATTAAATAATTTAAAAGAAAATACACAAAAAGACAGATTGGAATAAATAAATAAATGAAGAAAGACGGAATGAAAATATAAAAGGAAAATAAAGTGATTAATTAAAGAAAGGAACCACAAAACACAGTAGCCATAACACAAAACTGCATTTACCGACAGCTATTTAAAAGTTGGAACATAAATTGGCCAATTTTGTCAGTTGGACTTGTAAGTTGTTGCTGAACATCACTACTACTACTGCTACGACTACTACTACTACTACTACTACCACTACTACTACTACTACCACAACTACTTTAAGGGCCTCAATTATTACCACCTTGTGGAGTCGGCCAGGGAAGGTGTTTGGCATAATTTTTTCATGAACCGGCTGGCCAGGCCTGACTTTCGACTGAAGGTGGCAGGAATTTCTGGAAGTGAAATTCAGGGTACGCGTGATAATTCACCGTAGGATATTTAATGTCCATGAACTAATGCTAAATTGATGGTTGGTAAACTTTGTGATCATACGACGTCCGCCATGCCTGCAAAGCACCAATCGGACAGTTTATAGCTGGAATGGGAATCAAACACAGGAGAGATGAAACATCCTGTGGGATGGGTTGGTATTTTTATGTTGGAATTTTTGAAATACATTTCACCACCAAACAAAGCAACATTTTTGTTGTCTCCCTCACCTGCGAAAGAGTGCCTTCGGCTTTGGAACACTATCAAAATCGTTGCTAAATAAAATATTAATCAATACAATTTGTATTAGCATGATAATTGTACAAATCGAGCTGTAACAGGCTTCCATGTATGCTGTGGACAGTAAACACAGAGCAGGAAGGAGATATGCTTGGTGATTTGAGAATTTGCAAACTAATTACTAGTCAAAAAGAATCCACATTAACCAAATGATGAAAAGTGAGTGTTAATGAAGGGAATTGCTGTATGATGGCATGGTAGGCAAAGTAATAAATCTTTATCCAAAAATAAGTACTTAAACCATTCATTTGATGCTGGACATAAATTATTGACGAGGTGCTAATGTCTGCTCCTTTCAGAAGAAAGCTTACTCACCGATATGAAATCCTGCATCCATTTACATGACAAAGGCAAAGAGGGTGGGAAAACAAAACAGGATTAGATATTTATGTTTAACGTGTGTGTGTGTGTGT
>CM068960.1:90364230-90379463 GCA_035128595.1 Eptatretus atami
TATATATATATATACAGGTAGTGGACAAAAATAAATAAATAGAAACACCAGGGTAAGTTAGGGATACCAAGTATATTGAAAGCATTTCACAAAGGTGTGGGCCATGTGTTAATTAAGCAGATAACATCCCAGCATGCTCAGGGTCAGGTATAAAAATGATGCACAGACCTGATTATCCATAATTATGGCTAGCATGGCTGCAAGAGGAGACCCCTCAATGCCCCCATCCACAGAGCAAGTGTGGTCACCCATTGGCTTCATGAGCATGACATGATGTTTTGCACATGTTATGGCCTTCTCAGTCACCAGATCTGAACCCAATCAAACATTTATTGGATATTCTGGAACGACGCCTGAAACAGCGTTTTCCACCTCCATCAAACAGGTGTGAGTTGGATGACTTTCTCATGGAAGAATGGACGGTGGTTCCGCATCTCTCCTGAAAAATTCCAGACGTTGGTGCACTCCATGCCATGGCGTATACAGGCCGTACTGGCCGCACGTAGTGGCCCAATGCCCTATTAAGTGACTTTACATTGGTGTTTCTATTTTTTTTATCCACTACCTGTACACACACACATATATATATATATATAAAGAACACATTAATAATGTATGCATACACACAAATCAACAACAGCAAATGTTTTATGACCATTTTCCCCTTTTTCAGGGAATTGGTCAATTTATGGCACTCCTCCATACATTACAGAGTATGTGTGTGTTGTGTTGTGTGTGTGGTGTGTGTGTTGTGTGTGTGTGTGTGTGGTGTGTGTGTGTGTGTGAGAATGAAGGTGCTTGGTAAAATGCATGAACAAGGCCAATATATCAAACATTTAGAAGCATCACAAAAGCCATGCCTGATGGTAAGTTCTAGATCTTTCCCTGACATCCACAATTGGCCCAACTGACGAGAAGCGGCCACTTTAAAGAATTGCCTACTTTGGAATATAGCGAGATAAGGAGAGGCGAGCCATAGGACGAGCATTACGAGGAGAGATAGTTGTCCAGATATGCTGGGAGGTCTTTGGACTAAGATAAATGCCTCCGACAGTGCTGTTCCGGACGCCTGGACACTGTTACCATCATGCGAATGGGGACTCGTGAATACAAAAAGAATCTCGGGAAATGCAAATAACGATGTGCGTGCAAGTCTCCGTCCCTGCGGTTTTGTGTTTTGCCTTCAATTTGAAAACGGTAGTTATTTTTAGGCACCATTTTAAATTGAAAGAGGTGAAGACAAAAGGGGTCCAGAAGCATGTCAAAGCACCTTGCTAACCACAACGCTTTGTCACTGAGCCATGCAGAAACATCTAAAGGATACAAAAAAATGTTAAATTTAGTGTAAAGAAAATATTACTGATATTTTGGAAAGATGGCAAAGTAGTTCAGTGTTCATATCCAGTTCATATTTCTCACAAAATATAATTGCAATTACAACGAGAGTGAAGTCGATGGCATACCATCACAAATCCCCACGCTTCCCACCAAAAGCAACGTTGAAAGATGGCAAAAAGTACCACCAGCAATGGCCCAATATCAAATTTTGAGTTAATATTTTTCCCCCTTTTTACCCCTATGACTATAAGACCCCATCCCCTGAGGCATGAACTGGGGGTCAAATTTTAAAAAGAAAATTGTTACATATTTAATGCAGCTCCACATATTGATTGCATATACAAAGTTTCATATTAAAATGCTTAATAAGGTGCCTGTAATTGCATTTTTCTGTATTTGACCTTTTGACCCACCCCAAGGGGATCCAGGGGCAAAATGACTGCTCTTGCACCTCCATGCCATGTGGTGATCATAACTACCAAGTTTGGTGAATTTCTGCCCAACAGTTTAGGAGATAGCATGATGGAGAGACGGAGAGACAGACGGACGGACGGACTGCGCCGATTGCAATGTTCCCCCATTTTTTTTTTCCAAAAAGCGTGGGGGAAAAATATATATAAAATAAGGGCCATCGATTTATTACATTGTACAAATATAGCATAATTTTCCCACCCCCTCTCCTTTTCACTGAATACATCATATACACACTGTTCTGAACCTCCACCCTCACCTTTGGCATACTCAGCACGTCATAGAGATTGAAAAGTAGTTTCTAGAATAATAAAATAGTTAGTTGCTCAGTTACCTTCTCAAAGTATAGCGAATTTGGAAGGGAGGCCAAAATCATGATCCCCTCTTGAAAACTGCCTGGGCACTCAAAACGTTATTGAAAAGAGATAACAGTACAATCATCCAAGAAGTAACAACATGTACTTACCTCCGCCACCAAAGGTGGATGGAGGTTATGTTTTCACCCCTGTCTAGTTGTCTGTCTGTTTGTTTGTCTGTCCGTGAGCAGGACATCTCAAAAAGTTGCGCACGGATTCGGACGAAAATTGGTGGAGAGGTTGGGAATGTGACAAGGACGAATTGATGATATATTTTGGTGAAGATCCGAATCCGGATATGAGAATTTTTAAAGTGATTATTCACAACTGAAGGAGACATCCAAACATGAGATATAGTACGATTTCTAAAAAAAATATGGATGTATTATGACGATGAGTTGGGTTAGGATGAGTTGGGTAGGTGACAACAACAAGTCGATTAGATTTTGGTTCAGGTCCGGATCCAGATCCGGTCTATCAGTGGGATACAAAATGTAAGCTGTTCAGCCTGGCGGAGGTATGCACTCTCCCGAGTGCCGTTCTTGTTAGCCCATCCCCAGCGCAGTGAGAGACGGCTTTTGTAATCACTGCTGTGTGTGTCTGTGGGTCTGTGTGTGTCTGTCTGTCTGTGCCGTAATTTTTTTTAACCATTTGAGCTTTTGTCATCAAATTTTCAACAAAGAAAAAAATGTCATCAGATTTTCAACAAAGAAAAAAATGTCATCAAATTTTCAACAAATTTTGGGAATTATGAGAATATCGAGAAGGCAAATTCATAATTTGGTCAAAAGGTCAAAGCCACATGAAATCCTCAATTTTCATCCGATTGAAAGAATTTGCATGTTGGATCACTGAATTAGTGAACCAATCAAAAGCTACAAGCCAATTGTTTTTATTTTTAGATCAGGTCAAATGTTGCATAAAACCATCAATTTTCATCCGATTGACCTAAAATTTTAAGAATTTGCATATTGCGTAACTGAACTTGTTGACCAATTAAAAGCTACAAGCCAATTTTTTTTTATTTTAGATCAAACGCTCAAAGGTTATATTAAAATAGGCTGCATAAAAGGTTGCGTAAAACTGTCAATTTTCATCCGATTGACCTCAGATTTGAGCAGGGTTTGCATATTGGGTCACTGAAGCCTATTGCTTTTGAGGTCAAATGGTCAAGGTCACCTAAGATTGTCAATTTTTTTGTATATTCACCTTCGCCACCGAAGGTGAAGGAGGTTATGTTTTCACCGCTTTTCTGTCTGTTTGTCTGTGTACAGGATATCTCAAAAAGTTGTGGACGGATCCGGATTAAATTTTGTGGATAGGTTCGATTTTTGACAAGGACGAACTGATTCGACTTTGGTGAAGATCCGGATCCGGATCTGACTACCACAATTTCTTAAGTGATTCTTCACCATTGAGAGATCGGACAAAAAACGATATATAGCGCTATATCTCAAAAAGTTGTGGATGGATTCATATGAAACTGGATGGACTCATTAGGTGTGTGACAAGGAAGAATTGATTCGATTTTGGTGAAGATCCGGATCCGATCTAGATAGGAGAATTATTTAATTTTCAAGTGATTCTTCACCATTGAGAGATCGGGCCAAAAATGATATAGTACTGTTCACATGGTATTTCAAAAGTGTATCGAGTCCGATATGTTCTCGTGGATCAGGCATTACATGGTGGAGGTATGCGCTCTATCGAGTGCCCTTCTAGTTTTTGGCTGTTTCCTTCATATTTAACATATGGAAGAAAAATAAGTCTGAATACAAAGTGGACGCTAACGAGGCTTTGCATTTTCAGATGCTTTCCAGTTATTGTTTTCAAAATATAAGGATAGCTGATGAATATTGTTTTTTTAACACACACACACACACAACACAGCACACACACACACACACACACACACACACACACTTTGAGATCCAAGAGAGCTCCGTTCCACATTCTGAAACCCACATATGGAGTTGATAACCAACGACACACCCACACACACATATATGCATGCACACACAAAGGTGGATACTTATAGAGACCTGGAAGGGCTTTGTTCCACTCTCCTCCCCATATGGAGATAACAACCAACGACCCACATATCATGTGATTTTTTTTTTTTTTTTACTAATTCAAAATTATACATCTTTGTATTAAAAAAAAACAAAACAACAATATTGCCACATCTTAAACTATGTCTCTCATACCGAGACCATTTTGAACAGCCCACAAATTATAACATATTATAACATAGCCAACAGATATTCACCAAAATAAAGTACACAAAGAACAATATTCATACCAGTACGTACGCATCAGAAGTGGCAATGGACACCATGGAATATAATAACAATGAATAACATTTTATGAGTGCTCTGACACTGAGAAGTGAACAATGAGACCACGATGGTCGCAGAAAACCAATTATTACAGTAATGTATTCAGAGTGGACATTACAAAGTGATACATTTGCCAAGAAATTTCTATTTTCTATTAAAACCACAGCAATGTATTTGAAAACACTATATTTTGGGGGGGAAAATGTTATTAGTTATTCAGGAGGACGCAAAACAAAAATACATTTTGAGTGGGAAAGAAGGTCGGGATAAAGTAGAGCATTGGTGTTCGTTGTCGGTTGTGTTATTTTTAATTTTAATGTCTCATTCCTTCCACTGGACATTCCAGAGAAATATAACAAAATAACAAAGCAAAAACTGTGCAAATGAAAACAAAAATAAAAGAACCAAACAGAAAAACTAAGAACTGCCAAGCATATTTTACAATTTTGATAGTGCACAGCATTAAGGGGCCTTTAATAAAATTGCTACATTTTGTTATTTAAAGGAGTGAGGCTCATTGAAGAGCATTGAAGGTAGAACTGACAGTGGGACAAAAACATCAAAGGAATAAACAAACAGGAAATGAGGAGCGAGAACGGGAGGAAAGACTAAAATGAGCAAGTATGATGGTTGGATTGGGAAAGGTTAATGGGGTTAATAAAGATCATGGGTCAGAATTGGGGATGACAAGAGATGGTGTTACGCTGCTTGCTTGAAACACTGGAGGGAACAGTGAGACAGAATAGCCCCTAGTAGGTGGTTCCATAGATGGAAGAAGTAAGTCATAAAAGAGTTGAGGTGTACAATCAGCCTGGATTTTAGAAGTTTAACCAGGAGGGAGCTACTGGAAGAACACATGCATTCTGGAGTAGTTAGGGAAGGTCTGAGCATTGAGAGAGTAGAGGGAGCAGTATTGGAAAATAGATGATAAAAAAAAACAGAGAGACCACTGACATGCCTTTAATGTGAAAGTAACAGACCTTGTGCTTTGCCCTCATCATGGGAGATTCCAATAATTTTGAGAGCTTTGAAATCCAAGGAATCCAGGGGAGAGAGACGTGATGCTGGGGTGTTAGCCCATAGCAGAAAGTAGTACTCCACTGAACTATGGATAAAGTCCTTGTAGGCTGTGATTCGTTCTGATTTTCCAAAAAAAGGTTGGATTGATGGAGAATGCCTTGTCTGCATCTGGCTTTGGAGGCCAGTGTTGTTAAGTGGTTGGCCCAGGAGAGGTCATGGCAGATAGTGAGGCCGAGAAGGTCAAGATACTGAACCTCTTCTCGTGGATGACCAAGGAAAGAGATAGGTGGATTTGTTTGATAATAATCCTTCTGGAGCAATAAGGTGACACTGAGATTTTCCAGGATTGAAGGACATGTTTCATTGATCAGACTAGTGTCTAATCATTTCCAGATCACCAGAGAGGTGTGCACGCACACACACACACACACACACACACACACACACACACACACACACACACACACACACACACACACACACAGTCTGCCATGCCTTGGCGGTGGGGCACTGTCTGCCTTCGAATTGGGGTACTGCATGACACATTATGGAGTCATCTACAAAAAGGAAGAGAGGGTTTTCCTGAGCATCAGCGTGGCCATTTGTTTACAACTCGGGTACAGAAAAATCAAATAAATAAATTAAAAAACCCAAAAAGAACAAACACCATTGGTTGACTTTGCAGAAGATTCGGTTGGTTCTGTTCCCTGAGATTATGACCCCATCGTTTGTAGCACAGTATTACAAACAAATTATAAAACTACAAATAAAATGTGAATAAACGAGTGTAGTTCAAAACTCTCTAATAATGGGGGTACTCATCGACACCTTGGAGCATGGTATTTCACTCAAAATAAATTTACACGTACGCTTGATACCGGCCATTGGTTTCATTTATATGGCACTCTTTGTTGCTTTATAATATAATCCAAAAGCTTTCTGCCTTACAATTGTCTATCTTATAAACAATGAGCATTGCACTGTCTTTAAAAAAAAAGAAGGTTCAAGCTCCAAATAAATCCACAAATGTTAGGGTGGTGAAAGTCAAATGGTGAAATATCATCTGATATAGTGCCATTGCAGACTCATATTGTACACAATCGGCCTGCGATAAACATATATCGATTTTTAAACCAACTGGTTGCTGCTACATCATATTATCCTCCTCATTCATGAATTAATGATAGAAAGTCTGCGCAACAACATAAGAGAAGAGATCTTTTGTCGATGTTGTCAAAATGTGGTGGCCAAATGACAACAATTACGGTGAACAAATAACTGCCAAATGAAGGGATGAATAAATACTGCGGAAAAATCAGGTATTAACTAGAACGGCACTCGGTGGAGTGCATACCTCCGCCAGGCTGATTGGTTTACGTTCTGTATCCCACTGACGGGCCGCATCTGCATCCAGACCTTCACTAAAATTTAATTGGCTTGTTCTTGTCACCCAACCAACTCATCCACCAAGTTTTGTCATAATCTGTCCACAAATTTTAGAAATATCATTCAACCTTTCCACTCTCACCTTTGGCATACTCAGCACGTCATAGAGATTGAAAAGTAGTTTCTAGAATAATAAAATAGTTAGTTGCTCAGTTACCTTCTCAAAGTATAGCGAATTTGGAAGGGAGGCCAAAATCATGATCCCCTCTTGAAAACTGCTGGGCACTCAAACGTTATTGAAAAGAGATAACAGTACAATCATCCAAGAAGTAACAACATGTACTTACCTCCGCCACCAAAGGTGGATGGAGGTTATGTTTTCACCCCTGTCTAGTTGTCTGTCTGTTTGTTTGTCTGTCCGTGAGCAGGACATCTCAAAAGTGCGCACGGATTCGGACGAAATTGGTGGAGAGGTTGGGAATGTGACAAGGACGAATTGATGATATATTGTGAAGATCCGAATCCGGATATGAGAATTTTTAAAGTGATTATTCACAACTGAAGGAGACATCCAAACATGAGATATAGTACGATTTCTAAAAAAATATGGATGTATTATGACGATGAGTTGGGTTAGGATGAGTTGGTAGGTGAACAACAAGTCGATTAGATTTTGGTTCAGGTCCGGATCCAGATCCGGTCTATCAGTGGGATACAAAATGTAAGCTGTTCAGCCTGGCGGAGGTATGCACTCTCCCGAGTGCCGTTCTTGTTAGCCCATCCCCAGCGCAGTGAGAGACGGCTTTTGTAATCACTGCTGTGTGTGTCTGTGGGTCTGTGTGTCTGTCTGTCTGTGCCGTAATTTTTTTTAACCATTTGAGCTTTTGTCATCAAATTTTCAACAAAGAAAAAAAAATGTCATCAAATTTTCAACAAATTTTTGGGAATTATGAGAATATCGAGAAGGCAAATTCATAATTTGGTCAAAAGGTCAAAGCCACATGAAATCCTCAATTTTCATCCGATTGAAAGAATTTGCATGTTGGATCACTGAATTAGTGAACCAATCAAAAGCTACAAGCCAATTGTTTTTATTTTTAGATCAGGTCAAATGTTGCATATAAACCATCAATTTTCATTCGATTGACCTAAAATTTAAGAATTTGCATATTGCGTAACTGAACTTGTTACCAATTAAAAGCTACAAGCCAATTTTTTTTATTTTAGATCAAACGCTCAAAGGTTATATTAAAATAGGCTGCATAAAAGGTTGCGTAAAACTGTCAATTTCATCGATTGACCTCAGATTTGAGCAGGGTTTGCATATTGGGTCACTGAAGCCTATTGCTTTTGAGGTCAAATTGTCAAGGTCACCTAAGATTGTCAATTTTTTGTATATTCACCTTCGCCACCGAGGTGAAGGAGGTTATGTTTTCACCGCTTTTCTGTCTGTTTGTCTGTGTACAGGATATCTCAAAAAGTTGTGGACGGATCCGGATTAAATTTTGTGGATAGGTCGATTTTTGACAAGGACGAACTGATTCGACTTTGGTGAAGATCCGGATCCGGATCTGACTACCACAATTTCTTAAGTGATTCTTCACCATTGAGAGATCGGACAAAAAACGATATATAGCGCTATATCTCAAAAAGTTGTGGATGGATTCATATGAAACTGGATGGACTATTAGGTGTGTGACAAGGAAGAATTGATTCGATTTTGGTGAAGATCCGGATCCGATCTAGATAGGAGAATTATTTAATTTTCAAGTGATTCTTCACCATTGAGAGATCGGCCAAAAATGATATAGTACTGTTCACATGGTATTTCAAAAGTGTATCGAGTCCGATATGTTCTCGTGGATCAGGCATTACATGGTGGAGGTATGCGCTCTATCGAGTGCCCTTCTAGTTTTTGGCTGTTTCCTTCATATTTAACATATGGAAGAAAAATAAGTCTGAATACAAAGGGACGCTAACGGCTTTGCATTTTCAGATGCTTTCCAGTTATTGTTTTCAAAAAATTAAGGATAGCTGATGAATTATTTTTTTTAACACACACAACACAACACACAACACACACACACACACACACACTTTGAGATCCAAGAGAGCTCCGTTCCACATTCTGAAACCCACATATGGAGTTGATAACAACGACACACCCACACACACACATATATGCATGCACACACAAAGGTGGATACTTATAGAGACCTGGAAGGGCTTTGTTCCACCTTCCTCCCCATATGGAGATAACAACCAACGACCCACATATCATGTGATTTTTTTTTTTTTTTTTACTAATTCAAAATTATACATCTTTGTATTAAAAAAAAACAAAACAACAATATTGCCACATCTTAAACTATGTCTCTCATACCGAGACCATTTTGAACAGCCCACAATTATAACATATTATAACATAGCCAACAGATATTCACCAAAATAAAGTACACAAAGAACAATATTCATACCAGTACGTACGCATCAGAAGTGGCAATGGACACCATGAATATAATAACAATGAATAACATTTTATGAGTGCTCTGACACTGAGAAAGTGAACAATGAGACCACGATGGTCGCAGAAAACCAATTATTACAGTAATGTATTCAGAGTGGACATTACAAAGTGATACATTTGCCAAGAAATTTCTATTTTCTATTAAAACCACAGCAATGTATTTGAAAACACTATATTTTGGGGGGAAAATGTTATTAGTTATTCAGGAGGACGCCAAACAAAAATACATTTTGAGTGGGAAAGAAGGTCGGGATAAAGTAGAGCATTGGTGTTCGTTGTCGTTGTGTTATTTTTTTATTTTAATGTCTCATTCCTTCCACTGGACATTCCAGGAGAATATAAAAAAAATAACAAAGCAAAAACTGTGCAAATGAAAACAAAAATAAAAGAACAAACAGAAAAACTAAGAACTGCCAAGCATATTTTACAATTTTGATAGTGCACAGCATTAAGGGGCCTTTAATAAAATTGCTACATTTTGTTATTTAAAGGAGTGAGGCTCATTGAAGAGCATTGAAGGTAGAACTGACAGTGGGACAAAAACATCAAAGGAATAAACAAACAGGAAATGAGGAGCGAGAACGGAGGAAAGACTAAAATGAGCAAGTATGATGGTTGGATTGGGAAAGGTTAATGGGGTTAATAAAGATCATGGGTCAGAATTGGGGATGACAAGAGATGGTGTTACGCTGCTTGCTTGAAACACTGGAGGGAACAGTGAGACAGAATAGCCCCTGTAGGTGGTTCCATAAGATGGAAGAAGTAAGTCATAAAAGAGTTGAGGTGTACAATCAGCCTGGATTTTAGAAGTTTAACCAGGAGGGATACTGGAAGAACACATGCATTCTGGAGTAGTTAGGGAAGGTCTGAGCATTGAGAGAGTAGAGGGAGCAGTATTGGAAAATAGATGATAAAAAAAAACAGAGAGACCACTGACATGCCTTTAATGTGAAAGTAACAGACCTTGTGCTTTGCCCTCATCATGGGAGATTCAATAATTTTGAGAGCTTTGAAATCCAAGGAATCCAGGGGAGAGAGACGTGATGCTGGGGTGTTAGCCCATAGCAGAAAGTAGTACTCCACTGAACTATGGATAAAGTCCTTGTAGGCTGTGATTCGTTCTGATTTTCCAAAAAAAGGTTGGATTGATGGAGAATGCCTGTTCTGCATCTGGCTTTGGAGGCCAGTGTTGTTAAGTGGTTGGCCCAGGAGGAGTCATGGCAGATAGTGAGGCCGAGAAGGTCAGATACTGAACCTCTTCTCGTGGATGACCAAGGAAAGAGATAGGTGGATTTGTTTGATAATAATCCTTCTGGAGCAATAAGGTGACACTGAGAATTTCCAGGATTGAAGGACGTGTTTCATTGATCAGACTAGTGTCTAATCATTTCCAGATCACCAAAGAAGTGGGCAGCGCCAACCACACACACACACACACACACACACACACACACACACACACACACACACACACACACACACACACACACAGTCTGCCATGCCTTGGCGGTGGGGCACTGTCTGCCTTGAATTGGGGTACTGCATGACACATTATGGAGTCATCTACAAAAAGGAAGAGAGGGTTTCCTGAGCATCAGCGTGGCCATTTGTTTACAACTCGGGTACAGAAAAATCAAATAATAATAATTAATTAAAAAACCCAAAAAGAACAAACACCATTGGTTGAATTTGCAGAAGATTCGGTTGGTTCTGTTCCCTGAGATTATGACCCCATCGTTTGTAGCACAGTATTACAAACAAATTATAAAACTACAAATAAAATGTGAATAAACGAGTGTAGTTCAAAACTCTCTAATAATGGGGGTATTCATCGACACCTTGGAGCATGGTATTTCACTCAAAATAAATTTACACGTGCGCTTGATACCGGCCATTGGTTTCATTTATATGGCACTCTTTGTTGCTTTATAAATAATCCAAAAGCTTTCTGCCTTACAATTGTCTATCTTATAAACAATGAGCATTGCAGTGTCTTTAAAAAAAAAGAAGGTTCAAGCTCCAAATAAATCCACAAATGTTAGGGTGGTGAAAGTCAAATGGTGAAATATCATCTGATATTGTGCCATTGCAGACTCATATTGTACACAATCGGCCTGCGATAAACATATATCGATTTTAAACCAACTGGTTGCTGCTACATCATATTATCCTCCTCATTCATGAATTATGATAGAAAGTCTGCGCAACAACATAAGAGAAGAGATCTTTTGTCGATGTTGTCAAAATGTGGTGCCAAATGACAACAATTCGGTGAACAAATAACTGCCAAATGAAGGGATGAATAAATACTGCGGAAAAATCAGGTATTAACTAGAAGGCACTCGGTGGAGTGCATACCTCCGCCAGCTGATTGGTTTACGTTCTGTATCCCACTGACGGGCCGCATCTGCATCCAGACCTTCACTAAAATTTAATTGGCTTGTTCTTGTCACCCAACCAACTCATCCACCAAGTTTTGTCATAATCTGTCCACAAATTTTAAATATCATGCTATATTATTGGTTCACAAGTCAGTAAGTGACCACTATATTCGTTATGGGTGTGTGTCTGTCTGTCTGTCCCGAGCATATCTCCGTGGGTTTTGATCCGATCTTGATAAAATTAGGGTGCGAGGTTTATATCATGATCTAGTTGTGTTTTCCTGAGAATGGGCGTGGTGCGCCCATTATGGGTGGAGCCACGCCAAAAAACATGTGTTTTTAGGGGGTAGCCGATTTCAAGTTACATCTTCTCCGAGGGGGTTTGTCGAATCTGGCAGGGGTTTCGGTATTGGTTAGCCCAATGCACCGCATAGCCCACGGAGCTCGATTTTTCATTTTCTCCAAGGTCAAGGTCACAAGGTCACGAACTTTAAAAATGTCAAAAAAATCAATAAATTGGGCATCGAGCTCCTAGGGTTTTCAACTGTTTCGAATGAAAGTTGGTATGCAAGTAGTGCTCTTCGAGTACTACAACTTTCATCATTTACGTTTTTCCCGTTCCCGCCAGTTTGCCCGTGGCGTCCCTCGAAGGTCAAAAAATAAAAAAGGCGAACCGTGTACATTGCTCGTGAACCATCGCCGTCTCCAGACTTGTTAACCAATTATTGATGTGCCCAATCTGAGAATTCACTTCATTGTCTTAAGGCTGTTTTTGTTGCTCGGTGACATTTTATGGCAAGAACAGTCTGTAATGTTTATTTGAAGACATTCAGAAGGAAAACAGCTGGTGTTGGTGAGTCGCAAGAGTTGCAAAAGTTCCTTGTTCCGCCAAGCTATAATTGACCAATTCTCTTCAAAACGTTAACATGCCTGTGACACTTCTGTTAAAATGCACTTGAGCTACTGTGGCCAGACATACGTGGCAAGTTTACCAGCTCCGAACGTACATTGTCTCGGAATCGGTATCTTAAAACAAAAAGGCCAGCTAAGCTCGACCAGCAGGACAATGCCATTTCTCATGATATATCGGGAAGTCGATCAGGCTGCGGCCTTGCAACCCCGTGCTCTGCTACGTATTCGACGAGCTGCGGAGCTTGTATTGCCCGGCAGTTGCAACTAATCAAACAGGCCCGCCGCAAGGCTGGCCTCGATCGGACACGAGCACACAAGGAGCGAGTGTTAATTAGCAAACTAATTACCAAAAGCTGACATTTCATTAACTTTGTGATTGATTGTGGAAGTCCACGGTACTTTGAGTAAGTGCGATCAGGACCTGCCGCATTTTTCTAAACACCATTGAAGAATTTTTCTTTTTTTTTCTTTTCGATGCGTAAGCTTCTGACTGAGGTTAATGTTATAATTAACCCTGCCTTCGTGTTTTCCCAGATAAATGGAATTTGCTTCTTCTGCACATTCTCGCTTTCGCCGTACCCTCAAAACTTGTAACGTGCCATATTTTTCTTCAAGTATCGGGCCTGGAAATGCTATTTCGACAGAGTGTATGGCAGGGCTTTTGACGAATAGAATTTGAACCTCAGTCGCTCTGGGCATGCTAAGCTGCGAGCATTGCGACAGGCAGAGCAACGGTTGAAATGAGATTGCCCAAATCTTTTGATGTATTGCTCAAGGCCTTTGTTCACCGTGGTGAGAAGATTAGACAACTTTGTTGCAAACATACACTTTCGTGGTTATACCAGCATGTGTAAATAAACATTCCTTCCCTCTTTCGACAGTCCAATGAGACATCCTGTTGGCATCTGGCTTTTTCTCCAATATGTCAGCGCCTCCTCACCAGCATTTCCCATTCCCTTCATTCCGTGCACCCTATCTCCACCCTCTCTTTGTATCGCCAACTCTTTGCTCCTATGTTACGGACATTGTAAGCCACCTCCTCGGAGTACGCACACTCGCCTCTAGGTGTCTAGCCTGTGTTCAAATCCTGATCCAGCTATAAACTGTCATCCCGGTGTTTCACAGGCAGGGTGATTCATCAATGTGTGTGCCGTACCTCAGATGGACGTTAAACGACGTCCTGTCTGCTGGCATTAGTTTGTGGATGTTAAAGATTCCACAGTGTCCTTCGAGAAGAGTAGGCGAGCCATCGCCGGCATCCTGGCCAAATTCCAAATTTGCGCCCTGACCTACAGAGGGCATCGCATCAGCGGCACAGCCATGCCCTCAGCCAATTATGCTACCCCAGCCTTGTGAAAAGAAGAGTACAGGAATGACATTGGCAACCTGATTCTGTTGTTGTTTTTTGGTGTTTGCCCCTCTTCCATTGCGGTATATCCCTGAGAATACTGGCACTCTCACCGACTATTCAGCCTCATGTCTTTACAGATTACACCATTAACGATTACCTGAATTTTGATTGTTATTCCTGTATTTTCACTATTACATTGACTATTAACTGGTTTTCACCAATTATTCATATTTTTTGACATTGTAGTACTTACCTCCGACAACAAAGGTGGACGGAGTTATGTTTTCACCCCTGTTTGGTTGTCTGTCTGTTTGTCTGTGAGCAGGATATCTCAAAAGGTGTTGACGGATTCGGACAAAATTTGGTGGACAGGTTGGGTGTGTGACACGGACGAATTAGTTAGACTTCAGTGAAGAGCTGGATCCGGATCCAGATCTGAGAATTTTTTAAGTGATTCTTCACCATTGAGTGATTGTGCTAAAAATGACAAGTCTGGAGACGCGATGTGTCACGAGCAATGTACACGGTTCGCCTTTTTTATTTTTTGACCTTCGAGGGGACGCCACGGGCAAACTGGCGGGACGGGAAAAAATCGTAATGATGAAAGTTGTAGTACTCGAAGAGCACTACTTGCATTACCAACTTTCATTCGAAACAGTTGAAAACCCTAGGAGCTCGATTGCCCAATTTATTGATTTTTTTTTGACATTTTTCTAAGTTCGTGACCTTGTGACCTTGACCTTGGGACGAAAATGAAAAATTCGAGCTCCGTGGGGCTATGCAGGTGCCATTTGGCTAACCAAATACCGAAACCCTGCCAGATTCGACATAACCCCCTCGGAGAAGATGTAACTGAAACCGGCTACCCCCTAAAAACACATGTTTTTGGGCGTGGCTCCGCCCATAATGGGGCGCAGCAGGCCCATCTCTCCGGAAAACACAACTAGATCATGATACAAACCTCGCACCCTAATTTTATCAAGATCGGATCAAAACCCACGGAGCTATGCTTGGGACAGACAGACAGACAGACAGACACACACCCATAACGAATAATAGTGGTCATTACTTTGACTCGTGAACCAAATAACGAATATAGGTGGTCACTTACTGACTCGTGAACCAATTGTTGCAAGCAAATCAGTAATTCAC
>CM068960.1:90379488-90408802 GCA_035128595.1 Eptatretus atami
GATGATATATATTGGTTCACGAGTCAGTAAGTGACCACTATATTCGTTATGGGTGTGTGTGTCTGTCTGTCCCGAGCATATCTCCGTGGGTTTTGATCCGATCTTGATAAAATTAGGGTGCGAGGTTTATATCATGATCTAGTTGTGTTTTCCTGAGAATGGGCGTGGTGCGCCCATTATGGGTGGAGCCACGGCCAAAAACATGTGTTTTTAGGGGTAGCCGATTTCAAGTTACATCTTCTCCGAGGGGGTTTGTCGAATCTGGCAGGGGTTTCGGTATTTGGTTAGCCCAAATGACACCCGCATAGCCCCACGGAGCTCGATTTTTCATTTTCGTCCAAGGTCAAGGTCACAAGGTCCGAACTTTAAAAATGTCAAAAAAATCAATAAATTGGGCATCGAGCTCCTAGGGTTTTCAACTGTTTCGAATGAAAGTTGGTATGCAAGTAGTGCTCTTCGAGTACTACAACTTTCATCATTTACGTTTTTCCCGTTTCCCGCCAGTTTGCCCGTGGCGTCCCTCGAAGGTCAAAAAATAAAAAAGGCGAACCGTGTACATTGCTCTGTAACCATCGCCGTCTCCAGACTTGTCATTTTTAGCACAATCACTCAATGGTTAAGAATCACTTAAAAAATTCTCAGATCTGGATCCGGATCCAGCTCTTCACTGAAGTCTAACTAATTCGTCCGTGTCACACACCCAACCTGTCCACCAAATTTTGTCCGAATCCGTCAACAACCTTTTGAGATATCCTGCTCACAGACAAACAGACAGACAACCAAACAGGGGTGAAAACATAATCTCCGTCCACCTTTGTTGTCGGAGGTAAGTACTACAATGTCAAAAAATCATGAATAATTGGTGAAAACTCAGTTGATAGTTAATGTAATGTGAAAATACAGGAATAACAATCAAAATTCAGGTAATCGTTAATGGTGTAATCTGTAAAGACATGAGGCTGAATAGTCGGTGAGAGTGCCAGTATTCTCAGGGATATACCGCAATGGAAGAGGGGCAAACACCAAAAAACAACAACAGAATCAGGTTGCCAATGTCATTCCTGTACTCTTCTTTTCACAAGGCTGGGGTAGCATAATTGGCTGAGGGCATGGCTGTGCCGCTGATGCGATGCCCTCTGTAGGTCAGGGCGCAAATTTGGAATTTGGCCAGGATGCCGGCGATGGCTCGCCTACTCTTCTCGAAGGACACTGTGGAATCTTTAACATCCACAAACTAATGCCAGCAGACAGGACGTCCGTTTAACGTCCATGTGAGGTACGGCACACACATTGATGAATCACCCTGCCTGTGAAACACCGGGATGACAGTTTATAGCTGGATCAGGATTTGAACACAGGCTAGACACCTTAGAGGCGAGTGTGCGTACTCCGAGGAGGTGGCTTACAATGTCCGTAACATAGGAGCAAAGAGTTGGCGATACAAAAGAGAGGGTGGAGATAGGGTGCACGGAATGAAGGGAATGGGAAATGCTGGTGAGGAGGCGCTGACATATTGGAGAAAAAGCCAGATGCCAACAGGATGTCTCATTGGACTGTCGAAAGAGGGAAGGAATGTTTATTTACACATGCTGGTATAACACGAAAGTGTATGTTTGCAACAAAGTTGTCTAATCTTCTCACCACGGTTGAACAAAGGCCTTGAGCATACATCAAAAGATTTGGGCAATCTCATTTCAACCGTTGCTCTGCCTGTCGCAATGCTCGCAGCTTAGCATGCCCAGAGCGACTGAGGTTCAAATTCTATTCGTCAAAAGCCCTGCCATACACTCTGTCGAAATAGCATTTCCAGGCCCGATACTTGAAGAAAAAATAGGCACGTTACAAGTTTTGAGGGTACGGCGAAAGTGAGATGTGCAGAAGAAGCAAATTCCATTTATCTGGGAAAACACGAAGGCAGGGTTAAATTATAACATTAACCTCAGTCAGAAGCTTACGCATCGAAAAGAAAAAAAAAGAAAATTCTTCAATGGTGTTTAGAAAAATGCGGCAGGTCCTGATCGCACTTACTCAAAGTACCGTGGACTTCCACAATCAATCACAAAGTTAATGAAATGTCAGCTTTTGGTAATTAGTTTGCTAATTAACACTCGCTCCTTGTGTGCTCGTGTCCGATCGAGGCCAGCCTTGCGGCGGCCTGTTTGATTAGTTGCAACTGCCGGCAATACAAGCTCCGCAGCTCGTCGAATACGTAGCAGAGCACGGGGTTGCAAGGCCGCAGCCTGATCGACTTCCCGATATATCATGAGAAATGGCATTGTCCTGCTGGTCGAGCTTAGCTGGCCTTTTTGTTTTAAGATACCGATTCCGAGACAATGTACCGTTCGGAGCTGGTAAACTTGCCACGTATGTCTGGCCACAGTAGCTCAAGTGCATTTTAACAGAAGTGTCACAGGCATGTTAACGTTTTGAAGAGAATTGGTCAATTATAGCTTGGCGGAACAAGGAACTTTTGCAACTCTTGCGCTCACCAACACCAGCTGTTTTCCTTCTGAATGTCTTCAATAAAACATTACAGACTGTTCTTGCCATAAAATGTCACCGAGCAACAAAAAACAGCCTTAAGACAATGAAGTGAATTCTCAGATTGGGCACATCAATAATTGGGTTAACAAGTCTGGAGACGGCGATGGTTCACGAGCAATGTACACGGTTCGCCTTTTTTATTTTTTGACCTTCGAGGGGACGCCACGGGCAAACTGGTGGGAATCGGGAAAAAACGTAAATGATGAAAGTTGTAGTAATCGAAGAGCACTACTTGCATACCAACTTTCATTCGAAACAGTTGAAAACCCGAGGAGCTCGATGCCAATTTATTGATTTTTTTGACATTTTCTAAGTTCGTGACCTTGTGACTTGACCTTGGACGAAAATGAAAAATCGAGCTCCGTGGGGCTATGCAGGTGCCATTGGGCTAACCAAATACCGAAACCCCTGCCAGATTCGACAAACCCCTCGGAGAAGATGTAACTTGAAACGGCTACCCCCTAAAACACATGTTTTTTGGGCGTGGCTCCGCCCATAATGGGCGCACGCCCATTCTCAGGAAAACACAACTAGATCATGATACAAACCTCGCACCCTAATTTATCAAGATCGGATCAAAACCCACGGAGCTATGCTCGGGACAGACAGACAGACAGACAGACACACACCCATAACGAATATAGTGGTCACTTACTGACTCGTGAACCAAATAACGAATATAGTGGTCACTTACTGACTCGTGAACCAATTGTTGCAGCAATCAGGTATTCGCATTATTGCCACACTTAGGTAGCATACCCAAGCTGTGAAAGTCGGTCCTGCATGAACATCCTGGAGGTATTTCTGCAACCAGGCTTTCCAAAGATGTCAACTGAACAAACACACTTAATGTGTCGTCTAATATTTTTTTGCAGTCTAAATCTGGTCAAATGATTTTAATTTTGTCCACTGGTTGCCCACCTTATTGAGTGTAAGCACCCCTTCCAAATCCACCAACATTTTGCAGAGCACCTTTTACAAATATCATAGTGATACACAGCAGTTAGTACAGAGGTTAGTTTTGGGGTTACATGATATAAGCAGGATGAACCACGACCATTTATGAAATAGTTACTGTGGCCGCGGTGGCGAGCCGCAGTGTATGACGTCATTTCGTGGTGCGGGTAGGCGTATGTTACATTTTTCTCGTGAACCCCATCCCTCACTCTCCCAGGGGTCTGTTAACCACATGTTGGGAACCACTGATGTAGTCTATTGAACCATTCACATTCAATATTTGAAAGACATAATTGAGTTATATTTTGCATCATTTTTTCCCCAACAGAGTCTGATATAAATATCAGAGAACAATATCTCTGCTCAGCTGTCCTCTACGTATATCCTTTATTCTCATCATCCTCTTATTTACACCACTAAAGCAATGCTCTCTGGATGAGAACCTTTCCTTTAACTTCAATAAAGTTTCACTAAATTTTCAATAAAGTAATTTTGAGAGGGGTTTGAAAGGGCTTCCACAGTCATTAAATTTCATGAATGACCTACAATTTCTGACACTGTATATCATGATGATCCCAATTTAAAGACTCAGCAAAGCTGTATTTTATGACCATTCTTATTGCAGTTAAAAAGCTGTAAATGACTGCACAAGTGAGGAGAAAAAAAAGCTAGACGACAATGAACTACAACTAAAATGAACAATTCGGTAAAATGAACATACGCAAGAAAAATTTCGAACCATGATTGGAAGACATACATTTTTGCTCATAATTTGATATTTCAAAAAAAACCCAAAAACTGATAAATCTGATGCGTATAATTTTACCTTCAGCTGGTAGTGAAACCACAATATGAATAATGATGGAATATCAGGAATGTGAATTACATGGTCTTAAGTGGATGTGTTTTTCGACATAACTTTAAAACAGCATTTATGATTTAAAAAAGGGAAAACTTTCAGGCATAGAGCTTGCAGGATCAAGGTTTCTTTTCAAGGAGGCAAAGATTTCAGTAGTTCAAGCATTTTAGTGATGTAAAGGATCAAGGTTTCCTTTTACTGATTACAGAGATTGGAGTAACAGAATATATAATGCAGTAATTATGAAAATGAGAATGTCTGTATTTTCGTATGACGTTTCACTTTGAGTCAAATGGTTAATGATGTAATTATTGTTATTATGCGACTTGTAATTTATTACATGCACGAGTTGTTATTTTCGTATAAAGGGTTAAGACTCGTGGAGGAGCTAGAACATAGAACGGACTAGAACATCACATAACGGGAAAACAGCAAATATAGAGGAGGGAAAGGGGGCACACTGATAGGGTAGAGGATCCAAATAGAAGGAGACCTTATAGGAATGAAAGACACAGGGAGGAAAGAGCAAAAGAGGAGGAGAGGACATATGGAGTGAACAAGTTGGATACAGGTGCAAACTCCCAATCAAAGAAGTGGAAGGGAAACTGGAGAAGAACAGTGCCAATCTGTCCAGGATTGGTTCTAGTCTTGAAACCTTTCTCGACTTGGGGTGAAAACCTTGAAGCTTGATCCACTAAAGCCAGGTTATTATTGTTTTGCCATAAAATGTTTAGTATTGCACTTGTCAGTTAAACAAAGAGTAGTGAAGGAGAACTATGCTGATAATCCTCATAAAAATTGCATGTAACTAGCAATTAACCATGGGTTAGAATCAGTCATCTTTGTTGACAATGCACAGCTGTGTGGCTTGGCAGGGATTTGCCCAGGTAAGTGGACCAGGCCCAAAACAATTATGGCAAATCTCTCTCTATTATTGCCACACTTAGGTAGCATACCCAAGCTGTGAAAGTCGGTCCTGCATGACATCCTGGAGGTATTTCTGCAACCAGGCTTTCCAAAGATGTCAACTGAACAAACACACTTAATGTGTCGTCTAATATTTTTTTGCAGTCTAAATCTGGTCAAATGATTTTAATTTAGTCCACTGGTTGCCCACCTTATTGAGTGTAAGCACCCCTTCCAAATCCACCAACATTTTGCAGAGCACCTTTTACAAATATCATAGTGATACACAGCAGCTTAGTACAGAGGTTAGTTTTGGGGTTACATGATATAAGCAGGATGAACCACGACCATTTATGAATAGTTACTGTGGCCGCGTGGCGAGCCGCAGTGTATGACGTCATTTCGTGGTGCGGGTAGGCGTATGTTACATTTTTCTCGTGAACCCCATCCCTCACTCTCCCAGGGGTCTGTTAACCACATGTTGGGAACCACTGATGTAGTCTATTGAACCATTCACATTCAATATTTGAAAGACATAATTGAGTTATATTTTGCATCATTTTTTCCCCAACAGAGTCTGATATAAATATCAGAGAACAATATCTCTTGCTCAGCTGTCCTCTACGTATATCCTTTATTCTCATCATCCTCTTATTTACACCACTAAAGCAATGCTCTCTGGATGAGAACCTTTCCTTTAACTTCAATAAAGTTTTCACTAAATTTTCAATAAAGTAATTTTGAGAGGGGTTTGAAAGGGCTTCCACAGTCATTAAATTTCATGAATGACCTACAATTTCTGACACTGTATATCATGATGATCCCAATTTAAAGACTCAGCAAAGCTGTATTTTATGACCATTCTTATTGCAGTTAAAAAGCTGTAAATGACTGCACAAGTGAGGAAGAAAAAAAAGCTAGACGACAATGAACTTACAACTAAAATGAACAATTCGGTAAAATGAACATACGCAAGAAAAATTTCGAACCATGATTGGAAGACATACATTTTTGCTCATAATTTTGATATTTCAAAAAAAACCCAAAAACTGATAAATCTGATGCGTATAATTTTACCTTCAGCTGGTAGTGAAACCACAATATGAGATAATGATGGAATATCAGGAATGTGAATTACATGGTCTTAAGTGGATGTGTTTTTCGACATAACTTTAAAACAGCATTTATGATTTAAAAAAGGGAAAACTTTCAGGCATAGAGCTTGCAGGATCAAGGTTTCTTTTCAAGGAGGCAAAGATTTCAGTAGTTCAAGCATTTTTAGTGATGTAAAGGATCAAGGTTTCCTTTTACTTGATTACAGAGATTGGAGTAACAGAATATATAATGCAGTAATTATGAAAATGAGAATGTCTGTATTTTCGTATGACGTTTCACTTTGAGTCAAATGGTTAATGATGTAATTATTGTTATTATGCGACTTGTAATTTATTACATGCACGAGTTGTTATTTTCGTATAAAGGGTTAAGACTCGTGGAGGAGCTAGAACATAGAACGGACTAGAACATCACATAACGGGAAAACAGCAAATATAGAGGAGGGAAAGGGGGGCACACTGATAGGGTAGAGGATCCAAATAGAAGGAGACCTTATAGGAATGAAAGACACAGGGAGGAAAGAGCAAAAGGAGGAGGAGAGGACATATGGAGTGAACAAGTTGGATACAGGTGCAAACTCCCAATCAAAGAAGTGGAAGGGAAACTGGAGAAGAACAGTGCCAATCTGTCCAGGATTGGTTCTAGTCTTGAAACCTTTCTCGACTTGGGGTGAAAACCTTGAAGCTTGATCCACTAAAGCCAGGTTATTATTGTTTTGCCATAAAATGGTTTAGTATTTGCACTTGTCAGTTAAACAAAGAGTAGTGAAAGGAGAACTATGCTGATAATCCTCATAAAAATTGCATGTAACTAGCAATTAACCATGGGTTAGAATCAGTCATCTTTGTTGGACAATGGCACAGCTGTGTGGCTTGGCAGGGATTTGCCCAGGTAAGTGGGACCAGGCCCAAACAAATTATGGCAATAGGTAGCCATGCAAATGGTCCTTAATAACTGATGGTGTGCCTGGGATAAAAGTGCATGGGAGAACGAGAGAGTGATATAAAGAGAAAAGGAAGGAAAGAAAAAAGAATGAGAGAAGAAAATAAACAGAGAAAAATAAAGAGAAAGAAAAACGAGAACTTGAACGGCACTCGGTAAAGCACATACCTCCGCCAGGCTGAACAGCTTACGTTTTGTATCCCACTGATAGGCTGGATCTGTATCCAGACCTGAACCAAAATCTAATTGGCTTGTTCTTGTCACCTACCCAACTCATCCACCAAGTTTTGTCATAACTCATCCACAACATGTCGAACAAGACCGTTCTAGTGTCATTCCAGAATGGCAGAACATTCTAGAATGGCACTCGTTAGAGCACATACCTCAGCCAACTCATCTACCTAGTTTTGTCATAACTCTTCCACAACTTTTTGAAATATCATGCCACATATCGTTCTTGGCGCCATCTCTCAATGGTGAAGAAGCACTTTTAAAAAATTGAAAAAAATTATTGTATCCAGATCCGGATCTTCACTAAAATCAAATCACTTCTTCCTTGTCACGCACCTGAACTGTCTACTAAGTTTCATCCAAATCTGTCCACAACCTTTTGATATATCGTGCTAGATATATCGTTTTTGGCCCAAGAAAGAAGTTATGCCGTTTCAGCATTCTCATTCGGAGCATAAATGTTTTACAAAAACAATGATTTGATTATATTGGCAGTGAATTGTAGGCAAGCCAAATATCCAGGAATTATTTCATTATGTTGAACATGTAAGAGCGTTAATGAAGAAGAGATAAAGAAGGCAATGTGAGCAGTGAAATAATTTATAGCACTGAAGAACCAGGACCCTTCATGAGCCTTCTCCATTGAGCTTGGGAGTTTGGATCTCCATGCGTTTCTTGCAATAAAAATATGCCCAGGTGCAAACGCCGTGTTCGATGTTTAATGTGAACTTTGCGTTCTAAACTAGCACCACTGTTGATATTTAGACTGCTAACACTGACATTCATGCTTTGAGAAAAAGAAAGAAAGAAAGAAAAATAAATAAATACATAATAATTTAAAAAAAACAACAAGGACTATTTGGGAATCTCCTGTCAAGCTTTCTGGGTCATTTTTTTTTTTCCAATCTGTGCTTCTGAACCTCATCTTGGGGTGTCCGGGTTACAAGAAGTGTTATTTTATAGTGTCAGTTAATACTTTGTCTGTCCGCCCTTTGCCTTATTGTGTGCCATCACTCTTTTACTAGAGTCCGGCAATATATCGATATACCGTTATATCGAAATAATTTTTCATATCGATATATCGGTATTGGAATTCTGAATATACCGGTATACCGAAAAAAATCAATATGAAAAGAAAAACACCCGGCATATCACCAACAAATCGAAGAAAGGTGTTTACCATGTTTAAATACCGTACATGATTTTAAAAGCTTTGATGCACTCGGCATCTCAGCTAAACATGGAACAGGAACAGTGGAACGTATAACGTCAAGATGTCCCAGGAAGAAAGTACACTATATGTTTGAACTTTCAAACTTCAGCATCCGAGCTCATCAGCTCCGTACAAGCAATCGCGTTTTTCTTTGCCCTCGTGGCTGGTTTTAAAGCAATTGCCAATCGGTTATTCATATGAATCAGGTGTGCTTTAGAAACCCCGTGTCGAGTCGGTGATCCACGATAGTCATACCGATATGATAGCGATACCGATATGAACTATGAACTAGTTCCCGTTCCGATATTAAGATACGTCTTCAACCTGCATGCAGAATATACTTCCAGTTCCCACCCGTTGTTTAGAGGGATGGGGGAAGGAAATGGCGTTAAGTTTCGCCTGTTTCATTCCCTGAGTAATGTCCCCCGTTCCCCGAGTCTCGACTCTCCAACTTCTGTCTTTTAGTCGAACAATCCATCTTTCAATCCCTTTTTAATCCCTCCGGCCTCCTTCCATCAATCCATCTTTCTACCCTTAACTCCAGCTACCCATCCATCGCTGGTTCCTCAACCTTTAACTTCCAAAAAGTAACTGACTAACTCCTCAGTCCTCACGATCCTGCCCTTTTTGCCGTTCAATCCCCATGACTCCCATGGGAAACTTCCCTCACCTGAAGGCTGAATCCACCCATTTGTTCCTCCATCTCAAACCCCTCTCGTTGTCATTCCACCTCCCAACCCCAACTCCACAGTTCACACGATTCCCTTCAAACCCTCCTATTCATTCCACATCCGAAACCATCCTCATACCCCACCCAAAAGTGATACCGGCATGAAAGTGATACCGGTACAGCATTCTGTGATAGTCATACCGGTGCGGTGATAGCGATGGATATCGATTCTCAACCTGTGTCGATTAACAATACTGATCTCGCTTTAAAGCAAAATCATTTTTAATACAAGCTGAAGTTTGAAGTAAAACAACCGTTCTCATCATAGGGGGGAAAAAAGCTCCGTGTGGGAATACTTTTTAAAATTACCGTGTGTCAATGATGTGTACATCATATATGAATATGTCATGGACCATTGGACCATTGCGTATTTTTGGAAACTGCGTAAATTGTTTTAATTATTTGGTTTTTAAAAAAAACATAATATCGATATCCCGGAATATACTGGTATGACCCCACCGGAATATCGATATCGAAAAAAAATCGAAACCGATGTAGCCTATCTTTTACCCATGCTTCCTGTATATGATTGTCCGGACTCCGGGGTGGCCATTCTAACAATTTGAGCGGACCAGCTGTAACCTTGATATCCAAATACTGTTTTACTATATCGGAAGGGTGTTATGGATCATTATTTTGTTGGAAAATGAATCCCCTTGTGATTAAATTATTTCCACGAGAAACTACATTGTGCTGCAGTATCTGCTTGTACTTCTCTTTTGTTCGCATGACATTGATTTTAACAAGTTTTCCGACACCAAATGCCGAGATACAACTCCTGACAGTCACAGAGCTTCCCCTGTATTTAACAGTAGGCTGCAAACACTGCATGTCGTAATGTTCTCCAAATCTTTGGCAAACGAAATGGTGTATCTTCAATCCAAAAATATCAAACTTTGATTCATCAGACAAGATTACCTGCATGATTCCATTGTTCTAACCTCACACCATTGTAGGAGATTTCCAGCTTTTCTGCTATATTCTTTAATGTGTGCCCTTTTTCTCGCAGAGTTTGGATCTTCACATGTATTTATGTTGAAAGTTGCTTCTTTGGCACCATTATGAACCCACTCATAAACTTACAAGCAAGGGAATAAGCTGATGAAAACCAATTTCACATACTCACAAATTTGCAACTTTTATTGTTGTTTCTTGTAATTCACATTAATGTAACTGGTGTTGATGACTTCAATAATTTATTTTTATTTACTGTACAAAAATCCACACAAAAAGTTGCTACATATTTTTTTTGTGCAGTACTGTTTTTTGTATTTGTGCAGTGTACTGTGGTAATTGTCAAACATCGAGTGGTAAATGAAGTGGTAATGTAAAGGGTGAACCTGAACGTAAGTGGCAACGCAGTCGTGTGACTGGATGTCAAATTAGACATAGTGAAACAAAATAAGAATGGTGAATGATCAGCCGATATTGCTCGCTATCTTGGTTTTCCACCGCCGACTGTTCAAACTATTATAAATAGTTAGACTGCTAAATTATTTATCATTATAGTCCATCGGCCAGGACCTCAAATTTCACTTATTGGTACCACGTGAGGTAGCAAATTCTCATGGTGTTTTTTGAAAGGTCTATGTCTGTGATGATAAATTGATATGATAGCAATCGAAGGTGGCAGCTTAGTGGTAGTAAATGCCCATTTTATTCGTGTCGTCAGATTGAGCTTTGTCAGTATCCTTAGCAAGGAGGTTGGAGAGGATTGTAAATGTATTGATTACTCCAGCATGGTTTGTAGTACAACAATGAAACTTGTCATGATAAATATTTATTGATAGGTTTTGAAATGGCATTTTTTCATGAAACACCTATAGAAGGTACTATACGTAGCCAAATATAATGTACATATAATTTTAGGATTTACTCAATAGTTCAATGTCATTTTTACTTTAGGTTTCTTTAATGTCACAAATATTGAAAAAATTTATGTTTGATGCTAAAACTATTAGCCTACACAGTATAACTATTTGAAAGGCAATATATATATAATTATATATATATATAATATATATTATATATATTATATTATATATATAAAATTGGTGTGACAACTTATTGCCTGAATGACCTAATTGCTCCGTCTGTGTTAACAATAGTGTACTATTTATAAATCTGTAAGGTTTATATCCTGAAGATACTTTCACTGACAAAAATAACACTTGACAAATCAATCAACCTCACTTTAGTTGAATTGATAATGTAATTTATTACCCTTATACAAACTGTCTATATCGGTCGTTTTACTTGGATGAACTTTCAATGTTGTCAGAGTGTTTAAATTGCAAAAAGTGTGTAATCTAAGGGTCAATATGTATAACTTCCAAGTTCAAATAAATGTACATCATCACAGTTGGTATTTTAATTAATATTTCTATGGAACTGAACATTGTGCATTGACAACGTCAAATCCTGTTTTTTGCCCCAAATGTTCTTTGGTCCACATGTTACTGATTGTAGACATCGTTATCATGACAGTATATGTTGAGCACTTAGAAAACAATTAATTACATGTGTTCACAGGTGCATTTTCCAGTTTATTTTTTTTATATGACATCAAATAATTGATAGTACAGCTGTTATTGTCAACAGCCATGTAGCTGGGATGTCTGTCCATTCACCTTACTCTTCGTCATCATCGGATTCTTTCAGTTCAGCTTGAATATCCGATTTCTCCTCGAATATATCTTTCGGTTTGAACGCATCTCGAGTTTACACATGTCCATGCAATTCAGTCCATTAGCAAGATGTGCAGTTTGGTAGCTTGCAAGAATGTGTACACTTGCTCAACATCAGTTCCAGCACAGCATTTGGTGCTGGAGGCCCACTCAATGGTCAGATTGCCGTCGTCGCCTGTGGTCCATCCACACCCTTCTGGGTTTGTTTCAGAGGGTTGACACTGAAGGCAATGCTTTGAAATCACCACCCTGTAATTGGATACGCATGAAGAGACAGTCTCCACATGGCTGCAGTTGACATGATTCCACCTCTCCTCGTTTAATATGGAAGAGTTCCTCTCACAGTTGATTGACCTGAAAAGTACGACTGGAAGGTACATACATCTCGCACGTAAACCGCTAAATCTCCTGAAGCTACTGCTGATACTTCCCATGATTGCCCAAGCATACCGAAAGACTCTTGACTGGCATGGTCTTTTTAAATTAGCTTCAACACATTCATCTTTCCATGGCCTGCAAAGGCACTGCCATTATCGCAACCTGTCATTACATGAAACCCAACCAGAGCAGGGCATACACTTTCTCTGATCGATGATGCCAGTTTGCCAATGTCAATGAACCTTGTTCAGTTCAGTGTTCCACACTTCTGAAACGAAGGGAAATATATGTCCTGATTGAAGCCAAGATACAATATGAGGACATCTGTATTTTCAGCAGAAATTATGATGGTCTAGTATCCATGCTCCGATGCATGTAATGCATGTGGAAGCATGCAGGAGTCAGCTTTCTCTTGGGAGGACTTCAGTTGTTTTACTTCCTCCCAATTTTCAAAGGAAATCTTGTAGCAAGACTCTTCACATGTGACAAAAAGTGATTTGTCGAAGAGCTTCTCTCTTTCTTTGGGCAACTTCCACTCTTCAACCAATAATTTCATGAGGCTGGTCTTGTTGAAAGGATTGCAGAGATATTTCCTCCATTGCTACATTTTGTGACCTGGTGCGATGTTCTTGAATTCAATGCCAGATCTGGACCCTCGATTGCATTGCTCAGTATTTTTGATGAATTGATCTAAATACATACACATCAAATACAACATCAATTCTGTGAATTTTTGTTCTCTCGTGCAGTACCGGTGACAAAGCAGATTCAGCCAACTCTGCAAAAGTCTTCCTGTGCCATTCATCTTTTGGACAAGATGAATGAACTAATGAAAGGGAAGCCAAGACTCATCCCACTGATGATGCATGTTGATGGTTCGGGGATGGTTTCTGCTGGAGACACATCCTTTTCAAGCTCTCTGGCAAGCACAGCTTTGTTTGTCTTTCAAAGAGATCCATCAACATTTGAGAGTGCCCATGGAAGAGGCCCAAGTGGGAGAGCTAGAACATCACCAATGTTCAACTGTCTATTCTGGGCAACTATTATCATATGCCCAAACAGGTTTCTATCGACCTTAGGAACAACCTCTTTCACTTGAAATTTGTAACTGACTTTCTTTCTATTTAGATTTGAGAATGTTTTAAAGTTCTGCTCTTTCATTTTGTCATGGAATTTCAAAGTTGAAGGTTCTTTCTCTAAGTGAACTGTTTGTAATTTATTGTCTGCTGATTTTCCTACTGCGTGAGCCCTGAGAAGATCAGTGACAACATCTGATGTAGCCAGGGTACTGGATGATAAGCTGACTAAGTCGTCTTGTTCCGGTCTTGGTGGATTCATCCAACTAGTCTCTGTCAGATCAACCAAGGACTGGATGTCAGAGTCATCATTAAGGATTCTAGGTGTTTGTAGATCTGGATGGTTCTGCCTGGAGTCACTAAGACCTCTCGTATCTCTCAGCTGCCTGAGATACATGCTCCTGTATTCTACTGTGCGATAGTACTTGCTAATAGCAGCTGGTTTAACACTGAATATGAGTATATTCCCAACCCCCATGCCATGATATACATATAATGCCATACAATGTACTGCACATTATAATGCTATATTATGCAAAAACACAAAATGACGAAAAAAATATGACCAAGCTGCTCATTTGGAGTTGCTAATCACATATGATTGTTCTTATATTGACCTTGCCAATGAATTGGTACGAATTAGGTTTTGTTTCCTCCGGTGGTACTGGTATCTGGTCTGGCCCATGGACTATATAGGATGTAAACTAAGTGTTGAAACACATCCCTGGGGAAAAATTTCCTGCTGTCCATCATTTTGTTATAAGTCAAACTTTTCTGGAATGCATTTTGGACGAATAGCGAGGACCCCCTGTATCGCAAAAATAAAACTTTCAATTTCCGAATTTATTTTATATACAGTACTTAGAGGTAGCTGCAATATTAAATTGACTTTCACAGAAATTTGAATTATTATTTACCTATATTGCACACTTCTAACCCTAACAGAAATGTTTAATGGGGAATAGCACCTCAAAAGTGAAAATAACCCAAACTTTTGCACAGTACTATATGTGCTTTTGTTTAACCATAAGCCTCGACCCTAGAGCACAGGTGCATGTGCAATAGTTTGAGAAGTTTTGTTTGAATGTGGATTCTGGACTTGGAGCCGAAGTACACATCCTTAACTGTGTTATGTTTGTTTATTTTTTGCCTCTTCTATATAAAAAAGGCATCTCAAAGTTGATTATGGCCAATGGGCTCGAAAATTGATGGTATGGCTATAAGGCTAAGGTGAAGGCTTGTGGTGTGGCTATTCGTGTAACTAGCTAGATTGGAAACTGGCTGACTGATAGGAAGCCTAAGGGTGGCTGTGAGTGTGAGGATGTCTGACTGGGAGGATGTACTGTATGAAAGGAGGATGTACTCTGCTGAAAAACTCCAATAACACTGTCGACTCTGCTGAAAAAACTCCAATAAACACTGTCGACTCTGCTGAAAAACTCCAATAACACTGTCGACTCTGCTGAAAAACTCCAATAACACTGTCGACTCTGCTGAAAAACTCCAATAACACTGTCGACTCTGCTGAAAAACTCCAATAACACTGTCGACTCTGCTGAAAACTCCAATAACACTGTCGACTCTGCTGAAAAACTGCCACCTTGTCCACACCCTTCATTATCTTAAACATCTCCATCAGATCTCCTCGCAATCATCTCCTTTCCAAAGTATAAAGTCCAGTCTCCTTCAAATGGTCCTCGTACCTTACTCTAACTCGCCCTGGAATCAATGTACAGTAGGAGCTCGACACTGTCTGTACCTGCTCTAGGGAAGCCATGGCATTCCTCACATGTGGTGACCAAAAATGCACACAATATTCTTGATGAGGCCTTACTGAATTCCTATACAGTGTGAACACTACTTCTTTTGATTGATAATAATTCGTACCCCTACCATTGAAACCTAAAACGCTGTTTGCTTTACCTATAGCTGTCTGGCACTGTGCTGTCTACTCATCTCCCATATCTATTACCCTAGATCCTTCTCTTGTGTGCCATGCTCCAAGAATGCCCCTTGCATAATGTAATCCATATTTTCATTATTCCTACCCATCCTCAGCACTAAACATGCATGCGCGCGCACGCACGCACGCACGCACACACACACACGATAGCGGCGAGGGGGAGGCGGCATGCCTTGCTGCCTCCCTCTTGCCTGAGATGGAAAGAACTAAGGGCCACATCAAATACAACAGTTTCAAAGGCAGCGAAGACTGAGCCGAAAACTGCAGCTTCTATGGGAACGAGGACTGTGCACATGCCGTTCGACATGCGTTTGTGACGCGGTCTGGCCTTGCAGCTTGCCGGGATTTGTCGACCTCATACTGCTGAAAACAAAGGCCCGAGCTTTAACGACTTCCTCTTACTGAATTCCACTCGCTGAGGATGAGAGAGGCCGGGTTTCGTGGTATCGAGGATCGCGCCAAATGCAACAACATCGCTAGGAGCGAGAACCGAGCCTAGGGCGGTAGCTTTTGTGAGGCTGAGGGCCGCACACTTGGCGCCAGGAGTTGTGCCAATCGACACGCATTTGGGACGTGACTTGGTTTTGTGGCTTGTTGGGATTTGCTGACTTCATCCTGAACAAGAAAGAATGAGTCTGAGATGAGACCGAGAAGGAAGAGACTGAGAGTAAACTACGGTGGGATGGCGTGTGGAGATGATGGCCGGTGGCAGCGGGATGCCATGTCCGAGCGGGGTGTCCACGGGTGGGATCGGGCGTACTTGGGCGAACCCCAGCGGTCACACAGGAGATAGCGCAGATCTATATCATTGCCACTTTGGGGACGGAGGGGGAAACGGAGCTCGGATAAGACGGCTTGGTCCATGATTCGTGGTTCCTTGCTGGGATGAAGATGGATGCTGGGGTGATGCTTTGGGACCAGAGAAGGCTCCGTTCAGTCGGCGAGACTCACGAGTCTGCATATCCACACACTAATTATAGGTGATTATAAGTAATTGTACGCATATTGATAGGTGATTATACATATTATATACCGTAAAACCCCGACTTTCATGGATTCATAATCCATAAAACCCAGTCATTCGCAGGATTGCACACGTGAACTGTTACTACTTTGCAGGCCCTGTCAAGCTACTCACAGGTTTTGTGTGCAAAAACCATCGCCACCTCCCCATGGACCCAAAACAATGGTCACTACTACCCACTAGTGTTGGGCTAATTTCGGTATCGGTAATCGGCACAGGACGAAATCGCAATATTTCGGTAACTGGCATTGGCCGATTACAGTACTGTATACAATTGAAAAACCTTGAGTAGCTCTCACTCTTGTTGAGGATGAATTTCAACAAACAATTTTTTAAAACAACATTGCATTATAGACATTTTAAGTATATGTGCATACATTTTTTTCTTTATAAACAGCTGGCAATGATTGCTTGACGGGTAGAAAAAATTTGGCTCGGTATTTCAGAAAACATGTTAATACAGCAAACGGCTAAGAAATCGGGTGTTATCAAATATATTTTTCTTTGAAACTCACAGAGAAACCATATAACCTTTCTAAAGCACACTTGATTCATTAAAAAAAAAAAAAAAATCAATTGCTTTAGAAACAGCCGCGAGGACAAAGGATACCGTGATCACTCGTACGCTGCTGAGGTTACAAATTAAAACCTACTGTACCTACTTCCTGGCCATTCCAAGGTAATGTGTCACCCAAGTATTGGTAACAAGGTAATGGTTGGTCTCCCACTGAACTTGTTCAATCACCGGGTGAGTAGCCCCCACTCGTGCGCTGATACCACCATTTATAACACTGAGTCAATGGCCAATCCATTTACTTACTGCATGAACGATTGTTCGGAATAGAATCTGTTTGTAACCCGGGAACTCCCTGAACTGTATTTTGTATAAAACTTGCTTTTCCCATGACCAGACAAGTACGAAACACTTCCTTTTATATTTGTCAATAGCTTATCTTCAACATAGCTTGCAGTGAGAGTGTTGGAGGGACATCAAGATAGCTCACTGTAACCCCCCCCCCCCCCATGTCCTAACCCCCTTTTCCCCATCGAAACAATGTCCCGACATTCATGTATTCGAGATTCATGGCAGTTTTCAATAACATATCCCCGCGAATGTTGGGGTTTTACTGCACACACACACACTGATGCGTGATTTTTCATATTATACGTGATTATACACAAACATATTCGGACTATACATATTATACACACACAACACAACACACACACACACACACACACACACACACACACACACACGACACACACACACAGCACACACACACACACACACACACACACACACACGAGGGTGGTTACTTTGAGACCAGGGAGGGCTCCGTTACACCTTCTGAAACTCACATATGGAGATAACAACCAACAATGCACACAAATAATAAATATAGAATACCACCCAAATTGATTTTTGCACCAGTTAAATGTGTAAGTGAGGAGAAACAAAGACAATTTTATGAGTGGCCATCTGAAGAGAATGCAAAAATGACTGAATGAAAAGACATCGGGTGCTGTGACAATCAAGTTGAACAAGTCGTTTTATGGAAAAAGTATTTATGCCACCACTGCCTAATTAACACCCAAAGGGCATCAGTAAGAAATCTGGTAACGAGGGCCAATTCTTCAGCTCGAATGGCACCGGGAAGCATAGGCCTTAGTATTACTTACATCAGCCATCCCAAACTCGATAAGCCTGCCACGAGGCCGATAAGGGGCGAATGGATTGGGCGAGAGTGAAGTTGTAACGGGGAACACGGGGAGAGTAATTTGGTCAAGGCAAGATAAGGCGACAGCAAAGAGCTTCGCGTTATTAGTTTCCTCACTTGGATGCAGTCAGTGGAGGGAGGGAGGGAGGCAGGATAACGATTGGCTACTGCTGGTTTTGCTGGGGTAGGGTTCTATAATGCTGTCAAGCCAGCACTGCAAACACACAGGCCTTTCAGGGCATCTCATGTGCAAAGCACAGAATCATTTGGAATACAAGTTTTCCTTTCTCAAGGAATAACTTCAGCAAAAAACATGTAGCCAAAACGTCTTATAACCCAGATGATTAAAAAAAATTTCATGAAGAGCAAGTTGAAGAAGTCTTTATAGTGAATGAAGAACCAGTTTTGCCGGTGAAGGCGAGTGTCTATCTGTGTCAGTGGACAGGTGGAACAACAGATAAAATCCACAGTGTGTTGATTGGTGTATGCTAACCGCTATGGGAAGCAAGGAGAAGCTGATAATTCAGACATTAACCTTTCATCGGAGCAAAAAAAGCGTCCTGTTGATTTACTTCAACAAGTCTTTACTCTAACATTCATTGAAATCAGCAAAGAAGGACAACTCATCAAACTGAGAGGACCAGGCGATGAAAGTGGTCACCACAAAAATGACTTTCAAGGAAGAATGATGTAAACACTTTCCAATACCGCATAGTTTGTTCCCACGGGTTCAAAAACACCAGAAAAATGTTACGAGCCTAAAATATGGAGGAAATACCTTTCGGTATCATGCAATATTTTTGGTTTCAACAATATATGCCAAGAATCAATACAATAAAAAAAATAAAGAGTGCACCATTCTCCTGTTAGCACTCACGATTTGCAGGTATTGCTCTCCACCTTGAACATGTGTTGGACTGACCAAATCGGTCTTGGGGGCAATTTCAGACTGGCATTGGGGATAAGGATCAAAAATGACATTATTCGAGTAAGCAACTCCGTCATTATCGCGGAATTCTTGTTTGCTGTTAAGAAACCCTAATTCTCAAGAGAACTGGGGCCCTATGTGTCTGAGTTCCTTTGTAGATCTGTATGTCGTTGGTATTATTATCTATGGCTCCTTCAGCAGCAGCAGGTTTATTTTATGATGGCCCGAGTCCATATTTCTGTGGTTTTGACTCCTTCGTGGACAAAAGACGACCCCTTGGTCCTTTTGTTCTGTTAATTCACATTTTTCATTTGAAATTGCATGCTACAGCTACACCGTCAGCCAGTGAGTCCTCTGATGTGGATATTCTGGATGCTGAATGTCTAAGAAGGACCAAGGACATTTAATGAAAACCAAAAGGGTGTGTGAGTGTGTGTGTGTGTGTGTGTGTGTGTGTGCAAATTGCTGTTGTTCGCTGCTATCTCTACACGTGGGTGGGTTTCAGGAGGTGGAACGGAGACCTACCACGACTCAAAGTATGCATCCATCTCTGCTATGTGTGTGTGTGTGTTTTCACGCACATGTATTAGTTTTGCATCTCTCATCCATTGCTTTTATAAAGGGCGTGATGTATATTGTACTGCGGTCCTGTAAGATGCAACATGGGTGCGATGACGGACATTCCGACCTTTTTCCAATCTCATTTTGTTTTTGCATAAACGTTGTTTTTTCCCCCCTGACTGTACTCAATTGCGATGGTGTACCGACTATATACCATCACAGTCTTGTCAACAAAGCCCAGAAAGAAAGTAAGATTCTTTAAACGTTCATGAATAGCGAAAGTATTATTCCTATTCTCATTTATACAATCAATAGATAATCATTTCTATTGTAAAGACACAAGTGGCAAAAATTGTGAAAATTTGCAGACATTGGAATAATGTTAAAGTAGTAGTAGTTATTTCTACCTTCGTCGTGCATTAATCAGAATGATGTTCCTTACATTTATTTAGATGCTTGCCTCAAATAGTCCTTCTCTACATAAAGGTCAGCAGAAGTTTCTGGAAATCCAAATCCTGTCCTGTAATCCTTGCATGTAAACAGATGTAATTCTGTGGCTTGGATTAGTGTTCAAAATGATTACCTTGTTCAAAGGACTGTTTGGTGGCAGCTTCATCAGTGTTGAACCGAAAGGAATGATGGGTAGACATGTTGCTGTCAAATTCGTGGGGCTTTCAAGGACTAATAATATATCTCTTGAGAATATAAGAAAAGCCTGCTGGCCTGTGTACATCGAATGGCCCGAGTTATGCTGCACAGAGAGGATATGTGAACTTTGAGGTACGGGTCTCTTCACTCTGTGTGTGGCTGTGCAGAGACTAAGCTTTTAGTTCTTTCATTCCTTTTTCATTAATTTGCTGCATATGAGTTTATCTGCTCATCCATTATGTTCAGGGGCCAACACCATTGGTTTTCTCTAATAAAATGGCTGCCATAAATGCAACAACAATATAAGAAGAAACGTTTGTCATTTACTGGATTAATTCAGTATTACGATTGTTTAAACTTTAAATCACAACAAGCACAGGTACATTCAAAGTACACTGCCCCCATGCCAAATAAATAAATAACAAATCCTCCAGCGTGGGATAGTACAGTGCCGGGCGCCTTCAGTGCCCCGCCGTGCAGCACATGGAGACAGAATTGGGAGGGAGCAGTGTACAATTACCGATTTATTAATGGATTAATTGCATAATTAAAATAAATAAATAATAATCGTAAAATAATTAATTTCTTAAATCAATTGGCTAATAGCGTACCAAAACCACTACTGTTTCATCCGAATCTGTAACTTTTTAAAAATTAAGTAATTCATTAAAAAATGAATATAATTAATCGATTAATCAATAAATCAAAAAATACTGTTTATAGCCTAATCACTCGTTAACTGTCGTGTCCAAACATTAGCTTCCTCGCTCAAAAGCTGCCTGAGATATTGCCCATATGAGAAACAAAATATATAAGTAATTAATAAATCGATAATAATTAAGTAATTAATCGACTAATTGATTAATAATTTTTTTTAAAAAACACCGTTTCATGCAAAAGCACATCTTCACTTTTGTCCCCAAATGTCAGCTTCCCAGCTCAAAGGATGGCTGAGATATCGCCCGGACAAACAAGAAAGGAAACGAGAAAGCAAGAAAAAAATGGCGGAAAAACTGAGTACGTACTCCCTTCCTAAGCAGTAGGTATGTTTTTGCTTCATGCATATAACCCGGGTTATTTAGTTTTACATATACAGAGCTGTCAGTTGCCTATACACCACCCAAATAAAGGTGTGCGTCAGATGAACGTGTTACATGCTTGGAACACGATCGCCCAAAGGATGGGTACTCTGCTGGTAGACAGCAATAGGACCAGGGGTCATAGCTTGAGAGTGAAGAAGAGGAGCTGGATCATGACATTTAGCAGGGGTCTTTCACTCAGAGAGTAGTTAATGCATGGGATTATCTCCCTGGAAAGGTAGTGGCAGCAGAAACGGTAGATAGGTTTAACCTGTAATTAGATAGGTACCAAGAAGCATTGAGGACAAGCCGGTATGCGGCGATGGGTCGCCGAGCATGGAAACTATAAGACATAGAGCAAAATGGATGTCATATAGCGGATAGGGAATCACCTTAATATTATGCATATCAAATCTCATCCAGTTCAATTACTGATAACTACTCGGTATCCATTTGAATGAAAAGTACCGAAAATGCGGTTTGAAATCGGAAATCCCCAAAGTTCGAGGGGGTGCTGTGGGTGAACAAAGATTTAAATCAAAATCCGGCTCGATCGTTTGTGCACAATGTATTCCAGACGATTAGTGTGAATTTTATGCCATCCGACCATAACCCTGGAGGAGTAGCATTTGGCGCGAAGGCACCTCCAGCTCTCGCATATTATGATTTTTGCACACTAATTGACCTTTGACCCCTGACCTAAGCGAAATCAGTCAATATGTCCTGAGGCAAAGTTGTAGTACTCATTGGCTACATGAACCTGCAAAGTTCATTCGTATCGATGCACTCACCTGATCGCTAGGGGGCCTTCAATTTTCGCCAATTTTCGCGCATACCCTAATTGTAGGGGCCTGCGGGTAAAGTATTCATATCACAAAAACCGGAATATATTTGATAGAGCATCACCTGTAGATCATTCGTGCCAAATTTCATAACCCTACGTGAGATAATGGCTTTCGAATTGATTTCGCGTGAACGGTACCGATTTTGAAGGTTTTTTGGTTGTGCTAGGGAACCAAAGCGTCCCGAGCAACCATCACAATTTCCAAAGCACTAGGTCATAAGATGTACCTACCACCCGAGTTTGGTCAAAATCCGCCACGTTTACTTCAATTATGCTGATGACAAATGAACAAACATCAAACAAACATCCAACAAACAGACAGAATTCCTGACCCAAATAAAAGGGTCAACCTATTTCGGCGACCCAATAGAGGGGTGCAAGTATTATTGGCACAAATGTGTGGGCACGATGGGCCTCATGGCCTCCTCTTGCATTGAACTTCCTTGTGTTTCCTTGTAAGTGTTGAGTAGCAAGTACTGATAAATGGTGGACATCTCCAGAGAAAAGCAATGCCCTAACAAAACTTGAGCACCTCATGTAGCCAACCACCATCGCAATTAAACAATTACTAGCGCTGGTGTTGCAAGCACTTGGATTTGCAACGCTGTGCTCACAGAATGAGAACACCAGGGTAGATTGCGAGGGCACCAATTAAGCTGACAACTGTTGCCACACTATGTTTCTCAGTTTGCACACCATGTAATCAACGCAGTGCCACTTTTTAAAAGCCTAAGAGGCTAGCTTGTGCAACGTATGATTATGGGAGCCAACAAATATATACAGCATGTCAAGATTCACGAAAGGGCTCGAGCGATTACGGCCGTTACGAGCTAACTGCCGGTTCACTGCGGCCCGGCATTCGATACTCAAAATGTGAAGCATGACCTACTTCCTTTATTGTATTTTTTGAGTGTCGAGGGTGTCGGTCATCAGGGAAATTGGAAAGTGGACCTTCCATATTGAAACCAAAAACAAAGTGTAAGGATTTCTTACCTGTAAGCAAGTTATATTCACTCTCAGTTTGCTAATACAATTTGGATATCCTAAACTGAACTGTGCATTTATTAAACACATATAGAGATTATGAGAGTGCAGAGCTTGTACGAATGAAACTTTGAGATAGCTAGAATTTGAGAAAGCCTGTTTGCTTGAGGATCAGATGTAGTGCAAGCACATTAAGTGGACACCAGGGTAAATTTAATTACTCAACAGGATATTAGTACACATTGCACAATTAAACATAGTCTGGGGGAATTTAATCTGGGATTGCGACATATGCTTCGATGAAAACACCGAACAGGCCATTCATTTTTACCTCCACCACCAAAGGTGGACAGAGGTTACGTTTCAACCCATGTCCGTTTGTCTGTCTGTGAGTAGGATATCTCAGAAGTTATGAACGGATTAGGACAAAATTTGGTGGATGGGTTGGGTGTGTAACAAGAATGAATTGATTCGATTTCGGTGAAGATCCGGATCTAAGAATTTTCAAAGCGATTGTTCATCATTGAGTGATAGGTCCAAAGACCATAATATATAGTGGGATATTTCAAAAAAAGTTATGGATGGGTTCGGAGGAAACTTGGTGGACAGGTTGGGTGACATGACGAATATATTTGGTTTTGGTGAAGATTTGGATCCGGATAAGGATATGAGAATTTTATAATTTTTTAAAAGTGATTCTTCACCATTGAGAGATGGCGCCAAAAACAATACTGTAAACTGTATGGTATGATGTTTCAAAAAGTTGTGGATGGATTACAACAAAATATGATGGATGAGTTGGGTAGGTGACAAGAACGAGCTATTTAGAGTTTTGTGTCTGACAAGGACGAATGGTCCAGATGTCGATCCGGCCTATCGGTGTGATACAAAACGTAAACTGTTCAGTTTGGGGGAGGTATGCACTCTACATAGTGACGTTCTTATTTTGTTATTGCAATAATTTTGAGCAAATAGCACGATGTTTGTGTTTATTGTTGTGATTTTTTTACTTTTTCGGAGTTAAAATAAGATTTAGCATAAAGATGTAATCCAAAAACTGCCATCAAAGGCAGGTGGTAATGTAACCGTCGACATCGTAATGTAACCGTAATGTAAACCACGTGACCAAATCACACAGCCCTTTTTGGACGGTGATCCATGCAAGTTACTGGCCTATAGAGATCTCTTTCTCCACCTTCTCTTATCACATGTGAATGCTTCACTTGGAAGGGTGGGGGAAAGGGGCGGAAGGAAATGCTTCACACCAGCACAGCCTTCAAACGGTGCCGATCCATGGTGAGCCCTGGCCTTGCTACTTTCATGCTGTGGCCTACAAAAATGAGGGACACAACCTTAAAACCTGTCGTTTTTTTTTTAATATTCTTATCTCACAGCTTGTTGGTATCTTGCAATATCCTCCATTTCACAGGATTTCAACCACCCAATTAGTTTCACCAGTTTCCAGCGACAAAGCATGTGATGGATTTGGTTATTTTCAATTAGTCATATGGTTTTATCTCTTGTTCAAAGCACATGAAATATTTATTCAGTTACATATATATGTGTATATATATATATATATCTCTCGAACCATGTGGAGTGTGACGAGCACACGCCTGATCTCCATTGGATGGATATAGTCCTACACCAAAGCGTTACCTATAATCTAGAGGCCATGGCCCGGCAACTCTGTGAAACAGACAAAGATTACATGGTCAAGATCAGTTAAACATCAAACGGAGCCGCCTGTACAGATTTCGGGTATATATGCCCTCATCAGGACGGCATACAGATAAATATCTAATCAATGATGACCACATTCGTCGTTTATACACCAGACGCACCTCCTGTGACTATTATGGTGAGCATCACCACAGATCATGTCGCACATGGTAAAACCGCATCATCCACAAAGAAATACACCATCTCCAATAGAGATCGAGGGAGTAGTACTGTGTCCAATATAGATTGAGGGAGAACTCGTCACACTCCACACGTTTTGATTTACCCGCCGATCACATCACGTGCCTTCTGGTTGAATGGTTTGCATTAGCGGAAACAATCGTCTGGGTGGCAGACGGGCGGTTGTTCTTTGCGGATTACGCGGTTTTACCATGCGAGACATAATCCGTGGTGATGCTCACCATAATACTCAGGAGGTGCGTCTGATATATATATGTACACACACTGCTTACACATTGTGTAAGCATACGAACCGTTCTTCCCCATTTTCTCGGGTCGCTCACCTGCATTTCATTTTTCACTCATATATTTTCATGTTTGTTTTTTTCATTTATTTATATTTTCATTTACAGATGCTTTATGGTGGTTCTGTGATTTTTTTCCTGGTGTATCGGCTTCGATTTCCATCGGCATACAAAATTATCGTGCTTCCCCATTGACTTGGGTCACTCACCTGCATTTTTTTTCAGTTTTTCTTCATTTCTTTATATTTTCATTTGTGGATATTGTCCGACGATTCTGTGAAATTTTCCGGTGTACCAGCTTCGATGTCCATTGGCACGCAAAATTTCAGCTTTCTACGTCACCCAGAAAGTACTGATCATTCATATCAGTCAGTGAGTCAGTGGTTAGAAATAGCTTCATATATATATATATATACATACTAGCGGGTTGTGCTTGAACCGTGCTTCCCCATTGTCTTGGGTCGCTCACCTGCATTTGATTTTCCATTGTTTTTTTTTCACTTATTTATATTTTCATTTACGGATGTTTTCCGATGGTTGTGTGATGTTTTTTTCCTGGTGTATCGGCTTTGATGTCCGTCGGCACACAAAATTACCATGCTTACCCATTGTCTCGGGTCACTCACCTGCATTTTTTTTCATTTATTTATATTTTTATTTACGGATGTTGTCCGATGATTCTGTGACTTTTTCGATGTACCGGCTTCGATGTCCATCGGCATGCAAAGTTTCGGCTTTCTTCGTTACTCAGAAGGTACCGATCTTTAATATCAGTGAGTGAGTCAGTTCATGGTTCAAAAGAGCTTTTACATATAATGCATATATATATATATATATATATATATATATATATATATATATATATATATATATATATATGAATTACACAGCCAGACTAGGAACCAAACCCAGGTCCTCTGGTGAACTGTACCAGTGCTCTGATATCTGAGCTTTCTGGGCAACCCACCCTCTCATGGATACTCGACTGGATTAGACGAAAGGACGTGTCACAAATGTTCACTGTACTTTGTTTTTTGTATGCGTTGCTGTCAGGTGCACAAAAACAAATCAATGTAATGCAGAACTAACCATCAATTTAAATGATTTAACCTTTTATCTGCTGCAACAACATGTTTGCTAAACAACATCACATCCCAATTGTCCTTGCCTGTTTTGATAATGCTGGAATGTGCTGGACTATGAATGTTGAGCTATTCCTGCATCAAAGGAACCTTCATTCATCAAAAGTATGGACAATCAATGTACCTTCTTTCCAGCAAGAAGTGGTTCTTGGGAGAGCAAACGTTTCAGGTCAAAGAGATGAGCAGCCGCAGAAGATAGCAACCATTCACGTTCCAAAGGATCCAGCTGCAGGGGTGACAGAATCCATATTGTACTACATGTTTCATGTTACATTAATATTGGTGCAGAATATATTATAAGGAAGAAATAGGTCTCATGGAGTGAGGTGAGGGGAGGTATTTATTGTTCGCGGATGCATATTGCACCAGGATTAAAATTAGGAATTCCACCTTTTAGTTGCATCATTACTGGGAATGTACCACTGCTGCAGTGCCCCTGCACACTAGGGCAGGAATTTAGAATTTGGTCAGGATGCCGTTGACTACTCACCCATACTCTTTGTTAAAAAAACACTGTGGGACTCTGAAAGTCCACCGACTAAAGCTTGCAGACACATCCCCAGCTTAAGTCCCCAATTGAGGGAGAGTACACTTATTGATGCTTGAAAAGCACCACTCCATACTCAGGTTGAGAGCCAGGTATAGTGAGGTTGAGAATCAAACCCAGAAAGAACAGCTCAAAGGCAAGTGGCTATCTTTGTGCCATCCCCTCGGACATCAAGAGGGGGTGATGATAAATAACATTACAGGCTGAGAACAAACGATACGATGCAAAGGCAGCATTGTTTAGCAATTGGGGACAATCGGGTTGGGAATGTTTTCCACAGACTCAATGACTGCTGGCAGTATTCTGCCATTGTATTTTCCATCAGTGCAGAGCCAAGGAGACATATGTACAAGAAAAGTGCATCAATGGGTCACAGCAGCATGAGACCAGCTATTGGGGTTAAAGTGCATTGAAAGCAATGGGGTGAGAGGGTCAGGGTTTCTGGGTCCGTGGGGTGAGTCCCGGTAAAGGAAATTGGCAGTAGATTGAAAAACAGAACAAAAATAAGCAGGATCGAATATGAAACATTCTAACATTCTGAGAATGGTTAGCTGTGATCGAATAGCTTAAATAACAACAACAACAACAACAACAACAACAAAACAAAGCAACAGTTCTTTGGTATTAATAAGACAAGCATAAATATAGCAAGGAAATACAACAATTATTGTTGTTATACAAATTCATGTAATTATCCAACTGGAACGGCACTCGGTAGAGTGCATACCTCTGCCAGGCTGAACAGTTATATATCCCACAGAACGTTATATATCCCACATATAGGCCGGATCTATATGGACCCGAACCAAAATCTAATCAGCTTGCTATTATCACCTACCCAACTCATCCACCAAGTTTCGTCCAAATTTGTCCACGACTTTGAAATTTCGTGCTATATATCGTTTTTGGCCCCACATCTCAATTATGAAGAATCACTTTCAAAATTAAAAAAAATTGTCGTGTCCGGATCCAGATCTTCATCAAAATCGAATCGATTCATCCTCGTCACACTTCCAACCCGTCCAACACATTTCGTCCGAATCCGTTCATACCTTTTTGAGATATCCTGCTCACAGACAGACAGACAGACAGACAGACATACAGCCAAACAGGGGTGAAAACATAACCTCCATCCACTTTCGGTGGCAGAGGCAATAAAGTAATGTTATCACCTAACAGAACATAATAACAACAACATTGACATGCATTGAGCGTCTAAGGTAACAGCTGCTATGCGATCCTGTACGTCATGGTATTACAGAAGTGATAGGGACAATCACGATAAAGGATTGCAGCACCATGACTAGCAATTGAATGTGAAACAGGTACAGGTATTAATAAAAAAAAAAATTATTAAGAGATCATTGAAAAGTAAGGAAAAAAATAACATTACTGTCTTGTTTAGTGCACAATCATTAATGCAACTAATGAAGAGAAATCAGACTATGTTAATAATTCTTAAATAATGTTTGGAGTTCCCGAATATTCATCTCAACTCCTTGGATTCATTGAGACAGAAGTCAATGACATTTCAAAAATATTGTGGGATATTGTTTGTGATGATAGATGTGTACTTTGCAAACAAACGAATAAACAAACAATTTTACATTTGTGTCAATCAGGTCACTTATTCACAATGGCAAAACAGTCGTCGGGAACTTTCACTTTTTGACAACTGCTGTTTGCAACTGGGAATACATCAAGAAAGTTTCTGTATCACTTTGAAGCAAAGATAAGTAGCTTCACAATTCGGGCCGCAGAGCAGCAGTTTTACCAGTTAAAGGTGGATTGCACAAGGCATGATCGAGCACACAAAGTAAGTGACCTCACAGACATCCCAAATCTACTAGCCCAGTGATTTCGCTCTTGTTGGCGGCATTGTCGTGACCAGCGCAGACTGAGCAACAACTATCACTTGTAATAATAAAATGTAAGGTGAAAAAAATTGGAATAACTGTTGGTTAGTTTACATCTTTAGGATATATATATATATATATATATATATATATATATATATATATATATAT
>CM068960.1:90418156-90429781 GCA_035128595.1 Eptatretus atami
GACGGAGGATTCCCAGTCGGTGACTGACTTTGGAGGCGAGGTTTGAAATGCGGCTTTCCCAGGAAAGGTCATGGCAGATAGTGAGTCCCAGAAGCTTGAAAGAAAGGACTTCCTCCAGAGGATTGTTGAGAAAGTGGATGGGTGGGTTTTCTAAACGGTCTTTTCGAAGAGACATAGTGAGAGTGTGAGATTTGTCCGGATTGAAAGATATGTTCCACGTGTTGGACCAATTTGTGATTTTATCCAGATCTGCAGTGAGCGAAGAAGCTGCTGCTTGCGGTCTGAGGATGACGATGGTACGGCAGAGGGTGGAGTCATCAGCAAAGAGATATAGAGGATTTTCCAGAGAGTCGGAGCGATCCTTGATGAAAACCAGAAAAAGAACAGGGCCCAGAACGCTACCTTGAGGAACTCCAGCCTGGACAGGAAGAGGGGATGAAAGAACTCCATTAGGGCCACACGTTGACTGCGACAGGAGAGGAAGTCTGCGAGCCATGAGGGGAGATGGCCTTGGACACCATGGGAGAGAGAGTTGGTGAGTAGGGCAGGGTGCCAGACTGTGTCAAAAGCACGTGATATGTCCAGGGATACGGCTCGGATTTCCTGTCTGGCACTGAGGACCTCCATCCATTTGTGGGAGAGCAGAAGCAGCATATCCAGGGTAGAGTGACCTGGTCTGAAAACAAATTGATGATCGGAAATCAAGCCATTGGAGAAGAGGAAGGATTTCATGTCTGAAGCGATGATGGATTCCATAACCTTGCTGATGATTGGGAGAAGGCTGATTGGTCTGTAGTTGCAGGGATCTGTTTTTGCACCTTTTTTATGCAGGCACGTGATGTTTGCAGATTTCCAAGCAGATGGCAGATGACCTTGAGCAAATGAGAGGGTGAATAGAACAGAGAGAGGGTGAGCAAGAGCAGAAGAGCAGGCTTTGAGGACACGTGGGCTGATGCCGTCTGGACCGGTTGCAGAATCTGAGTCGAGGTTTGACAGAAAGCTCTCCACCTTGTCAGGAGAAAAGGACACAGAGTCCAGGGACAGTTGGGTGCGACTGGGTAAGGTGGTAGAGAAAGTGATGGGTTTTTGACAGAAGATTTAGCTGCAAACACCGAATTTAGGCATTCAGCTTTTTCACGTGCGGTATCAGCAGTGCGGCCATTTGAGGTAAGGGAGGGATGGAGGGGAACATACACTAGAAACAGATTTGATTAGATGCCACCAGGATTTTGAGGAGGGAGAGAGAGGTTTGAGAGTTCAGACTTGAGATTAGAAAGATGTTGTTTTCTGACTCTCCTGAGGGTAGATACACACTTGTTCCGAGCTTTATGGAAGGAACTGAGATTACCCTCAGTTGGGTTTGCTTTCCATGAAGCAAAGGCAAGTTGTTTCAGAACAACTGCCTCGCCACAAGCTTCAGTAAACCAAGGGCGGGAGGAAGGGTAGGACAACTGAAGACGAGAGGGGATAAATCTGTGCATGAGGGAGAGCAAGTTTCTTTGAAAGAATCCCAGGATGAGTTGATGTTGAGGAAAGTAGCGATAGGAGACCAGTCTATAAGTTTGATGGCTGCTTGGAGACCCTGCCAGTCGGCTTGAGTGAAATGCCAGACTCGACGGCGGTGAGGTGGTTCTCTGATAATAGCCAGAGAGATGTCCACTTTGACAAGGACGTGGTCAGAAGAACCGATTGGAGCGGAGGAAGAGCAGCAGATATTGTCAGGGAAAATTGTCAAAATCAGATCCAGAAGAGATGGAGTACCGTTGGTTGAGATCCGGGTCGGGAAGTTGACCGATTGAGTCAGTCCCAATGAGTCGCAGAAAGCTTTTGCTGAGGTGCCATGACAGGTGAGAGAGGTGCCCACACCTAGCCAACTGGCATGATGACAATTGAAATCGCCACATAAGAGGAAGAGAGAGTTTGGATGAGAAGATAGAAGATGGTCCATGTTTTCGGATAGTGAGGTGTAGATGGAGTCATCACTGTTAGGTGGACGGTACAGTACACATATAAACATGAGGTGGGAGTGGAGGGGAAGCCGTAGCCAGAGTATTCCTGGGGGTGTGGGGAGTGAGAGCAGTGCATGGAGAGTGAGGAATAGAGTCTTTGATGAAGAGAGCAACTCCTCCACCAGGACGAGGCTCAGGTCTGTCATACCGGAGGAGGGAGTAACCAGGGAGAGATACTTGGGAGTCAGACACGTCTTGGGGAGGAAAGTTTCTGTTAGGCAGATTATGTCTGGTTTGTCATGCAACCTGTATGGAAAGATCTGAAAGGTTTGAGCGAAGGCCCCGGATATTTGAGGTCCACACTTTTAATGAAGAGGTAGGGGAGGAGGCTTTGGTGCAGGGGTGGGGGGGAGGGGGAGGTAGGACAAGGGACGAGGAGGGGAGGTAAGGAGGGTTGTTGAAAGAGTGTGGGGGATTGCAAGATAGCTAGGGAGGGGCCGAATGAGGAGGAGAAAAGGCTCTGTGGTGCTGGGGGAGAGGGAGGACAAGAGAGGGGAAGAAGGCAGTTGAGGATTTGAGGAGGTAGAGTGAAGAGATGGAGGTGAGAGGGCAGTGGAAGGAGACAGCCTTGTGGTGGAGAGGGGGGGGGTAACTTTGAGAAGGATGAGTGGGGGTGGAATGAAAGGTGGGACAAAGGTGAGGGGGGAATTTTTGAGAGTTTCGGAGGAGATACGTCAAATTACGCGCAGACGTTAACAGAAATAATATATGTTTAACCAATAGCATTAATTAAAGAATTTACCTCAGTAAAACAATTAATTAATTATTGTTGTATCAAATGCAATGCAAAAGGAACTTGTTTACATTTGCTTACACTGCATGGTTTTCATGTCCAGATGAACAGTCCGAGTCCTCTTCAACCATAATCGACTCCTTGCCTCAATGGTTGGAGTGTCCACTCTTAATGGTTAGACCACTGTTAAGGTCTGAGTCTAAGAGGATGGCAGTTCAAACCCGGGCTGAGTCATACCAAAGACTTTAAAAATGGTACATGCTGCTTCCTTGCTTGATGCTCAGCATTTAACAAGGACAGAGCACGTGCAACTACAGGTTGGCAATCATAGCACAGGCTTTGATGGACCTACTGGTCCCCTCCTGCATTGAAGTTCCTTGTAAGGGAATTCATAATATGAACCTGTTTGAACATACCTTAAAAAAAAAACAATACAAGCCTCAAAACTTTTGTTGCTGCATTTTTCATGAAGCGTATATAATTAATTTGTTTAGTTCTGTTAATTTAGGCAAAGATGTGGTGCAAACATCTCATGTAATTAGAGTCTGGTGCAATCATACTCTACGTGGATCTACTTGAAAACAAAGCCAAGGTATCATTTTGCTTCAAATATTTCAATACAACCCAGGCAAGCATAATCTTTGCAATGCAAAAAAGGCTTATGGAACTCATAAATGTTCACAAGTTAGAAATGCAGCGTGCAAGGCTGTAATTCCCATTTAATGAAAAATAATGCCAGGAAGAGAAGAGGATTTAAAGGTTTACAATGATCACGCGTGAAGCACGCATTTGTGGAAATGCTTACCGAGAGTGAGTTGAGTGGAAAAAAAAACATTTCCTCGTAAAGCACCGATGTTAAAATCTGGACTCATTCACAGGTGTATTACTATTGTCGTTTTTGCCTCGTAAGCAAGAAGAAAAAAAACTATTTCACAAAATAATTCTTCATTAGTAGCAGAAATATTCATTTCCTGATAGGCTATTAAGCATAAATTAATTTTTTTTAATGTTTTCAAAGCTCCATTTTTGTGACTTAGTACTTTGTGGGACTTTCTGCTCCTGATCAAACCAAAGAGAGAACAAAACCTTCTCTGCAATATATCAGACTCAGTGGTGTATTAATTAGTGTACGCTCTTGAGTCTGGAAGGTTCAAACCCGAACCTTGCCGAGTCACACCAATGACTAACTCGAGAGTTCATAGAATATGATACCCCATGCAGTGTTGAAGTGTATACTTCAATTGTCCATGAAACAATGATTCTAAAAATCGTTTAAAAAAAACCTGGAAGTTTATTGCTATGAAGCAGGTCAGGCTTCCACACTACCCTATATAACATGACCAAGTAATGCAAAACTGAAGGTTCTTGGAAGTATTATGAAAGGGATTTATGTCATACAGAGTTCAAGTATATAATTCAATTAAAATAAAAGTTTAAAGAGGATTAAAGGCATACAAATAAATAAATTCTGGGTTTTACCGCCATTTTACCGTGTTGATTACACCACTTTATCTAACAGGTTACATTTGTTCTTTGTGCCTGCTGTTTGCATCCTTTAGAACGCCCTTAAAAACAGTAAATTTCCTTTTCAGAACGATTTTAAATTTTGACTGCCAAGAAGACAGAGAATTTTTTTTTTATCTCACTCCTCTCTATGCATGTGCGATCGGGATGAATTCAGAGACAAAGTACTGTTAAACGGCAAACTTGTCTTCCTATTGATGTTCCAATTTGTCTTCAAAATATAACATTCAATTTAAATAAGTTGCTCCTCGATCATAAACTGACGGTCATAAACCAATAACATAGATACACAGACGGATCTGAACCAATTGCTTAACCCCACTATTCGCTTCGCATCTGTGGGGTAAAATGGTCCACGTTGTTTCCTTGATTGACGATCAGCATTTAAAAACGATAGAGCACCGCCAAACGATTATAGGTTGGCAACCATTGCTCAGGCTCTATGGGCTTAAGGGCTTCCTCCTGTGTTGGAGTTCCTTGCAAGAGAAGTCATAGTATTATATTATACTGTATTATAAGAGCAACAACTCACAAATGGATGTCAGCTCAACACTCTTAATGTCAGCTGTTGCGCTTCTTCTCTCTTCATCCCTTTCCTATTGCTCATGTCATTTGATGCCAAATGAATCAAAATAATTTTGCATCAAAGAACCGAGGAAGGGGAACAAAAGAAAAGTTTGCCAATTTTTTTTTTGTTATCTTGATTCTTATGCTGGAATGTTTTTTTCCCCCTTGGCAACAAACGAAAAGGAAAAGAAGAAAAAAAAAAGATTAAAAGATGAAATTTTGGGCAACAGCAACAATCTGAAACGGGTTCAAGGAGTTTAAAAAGTATATGCTGAAGTATATAGGGAATTAGGTGAAAGCCTTTAGCACAGAAAATAGTCCTAGTGGCCCAGCAAGGCTTGGTTGCTCAAGTAGAGAGAGATGTCAATTTTACCACAGAATTCCATTTGTATGCAGCCACCGGCCATCATCAGTGCCTGCATGGCTCTCTTCAAGCACCAAATCTGCTGCAATGATGCCTCATGTCCAAAGAAAATACACCCTCAGCCTAGTTTCATCTGAGCCTCGGCCCACTTTCCCGCTTCGGCGGTGGGCCTGATGTTGCAGAAAAGGCAGGCAGGCAGGCGAGGCGTGGAATTTCATCTCGTAGCAGTGAGCGCACCTCGGGGGCAGGGTGCGGCCCAGAATGCCGGGCTGGGCTGCCGTTAATGGAAGCAGGCTGCGGATGTGGATTCGGGCAGTATGGCTGAGTGCATGATAAACACAAAGAACATACTGGAACTCAGCTACTTGAACTGTACTTACAGCCACTGTTGAGGTCATCTCACATCCCAGGTCTTCTGCCACATCTTTCTCTGTTTGGGTCTGTGGTTAGGAAAGCGAGACAAAAGCGGGTGGGGTAAAAAGAGAGGTAATCAATGTGAAAGGGGTAAGAAAAAAAAAAGACATTAAAAAGTCAGCATCAGTCACATGAGGAGCAGGGACAAACCATTACAGTGTGCATTCGAGGCAAAGCTCAGCAATCGTATTAGCCACACTTGGCCCAGCCTGCCTGGCTCAATTTCATGCAGGAGAGATTGGGCCCTTATCACGACATTACTTTTGACAGTCCCTGAGAGCTGCTGGGTCTCACCACAGGCCTACGAACAGCAGAGTGAAGAGTGGCTTTTACTTTTTTTGGAAGTCAAGTGTGATGACGAGTAAAATGTAGGGGGGATGATGATGGTAAGAAAATGCAAGTAAAAGACAAATATTAAATTGGAACAAGAAGATGATAAACGTGTAATATTTATGTTATTAAAATTGTGTTTTATCCAAGCTTGTGGTACCACCATATATAAAGGTTGGACGTTGCAATGCAGCAACAAGGTCACAGCGTAAGCAAATACAGGATCATGTTGGAATCCATGCATCTCTCCTCCGATTAGTTCCCGATGCTCAAGCATGGTTGGAATAACTCAGCAATTTGTTCAAACATGCAGAATTGAATCAGTATGAACGACGATTAACATCATTAACAATGCACCAAATGAAGCACACTTATCCTGCTTCCATGGCCTGCCAAAAGACCAATACCTTCCTTCCAGACCTTTCAAATCCTCTGAATCAACTTCACCAAATGCCCCTGCAGTGACAGTGTGACCCGTTATCCGAGATGCTTCCTTGCATTACAACAGCTTTGGCATCTTGAAAAAGCACAAAAAAAGGAGAGAAGACCTCAAAATGTGGTTTATCCTCAAATAATACAATGGCTGCACAATAGTGGATTGTTTGGTGTGCCTTACGGACAATCTGTGAAATTTGGACACCAGCATGACAAATTATTCATTGCTGCCAATAGCTACTAGTGTGGGGAGCTTGTTTAGAGCGATGTGACACTGGCTGGAAGTCCTCATGGTAATCCATCTCAGAAAAGCCATTTATCTTCCTCACTCGCATGCAACAATACACAAACAGGACGGCTATCTCTCCTGTACTCAATGCTGAAACATCTGCCTATCATACCACAGCATAATAGGCTACCAATGGCGGCAAGCTCACCATCCGTTGATACAGTATCAGTAAAAGAAAAATAGATTAGCTTTATTACATGTGGAAGTGGATGCAGGGGGTGCAGTCGTCTTTTTGAAATGAAGCGATTTCACAGCTGAGTTTTTCTATGCTGTTTTCTTCCCCTCTCCAAGGGCACATTATCACATTCTGCAAGTAAGTGCTGTTCCTCCATGTTATTCATTGTTTGTTGTTTTCTTTTCAATACTGAAGATAATGATAGAAAAGCCAACAAGTGTTTTCAATTTCCGACTCTGGTGGTTTGAGGAGCGAGATTCTGTCAGCGATAGCAAGCTCCAATCAACTGGCATGTCATCATGCCAAGCCAAAAGTAAGTAAAGCAGGGCTCAGGAAGAGAATAATACAAATATATATAGAAATATAAAAAAATATACCTATATATGTATATAAAATATATATTCATAAATATGTATAATATATATATATATGTATATAAACACATACAAATTATATATATATATACATATATAAAAAATATATATATATGTATGTATATATATATATATATTTCTACCACAAGGAAGTTCAACAGAACAAGCCAATGTAAAGGCTAACAATACTGAGCCATGCAGTGTGCCTACTTGCACTCCATAAAGCTTTCTCACATGAAGTGATACCCGATCTTTGGTACATCATGGTGTTCAGCGACTCCGATGGAATACTGTCTGCATTAACATAAGGTATAGAGTCCTCTGTTTTGATCACCACTATGATACAATCATGGGGAAACAGCATGATGCCAAAGAAAGGAACAGCGAATATATAACCAGGAGCCACGAGATTTTATCGACAATGCATAACAACTTTGTATTTATCAACAAAATGGGAGAATTACATGCTGTGAAGTATTTTGATATTTAATGATCCGTGCAAAGTGTGTTCATATTTTGATTATATCATCGACACCACTGAAGCAATGAGCATTAGGTACAATGGGAAATGGTGTGCAGTGATTCCACAGTAATATAAAGCATTGGCCTTCATCCCTAAACACATGATGACCCAATGGCTCACAACATGTAATATATCTCTGAGCAAGTTAAAAGACAAGAATGTAATTCCAAAAAACTTTATTTATTTATTTATGTAAACAATATTGTACCATGAAAATAACTGTTTCAATATTGTACCCTTTTCACCTTCTGAGTAACCTGCAGCCATCAATAATTTATCAGCAGCATTTTCCTTTTATATATTTTTTTTCCTTTGAATTAATTCACAACTTTTAATGCCGCCAGGAATGAATGGGTATTGATCGTCTTGTGCAAACTAACACCGTATTACCGTTTCCTTCCTTTTAAAAGGTCGCTTTTGGTGGGAAAGATAAATGTGGTGTTGAGAAGAAGTGGACATACAAAGGAGAACAGAAAATGGCACCGTTTGAGCCACATTGTTAACATCTTGACATCTTGTGAAAGACATCCTCACACCGTCGCACGACTCGGCATTAGGGTCACTGGACAATTGCAATTCTACATGGAACAGCTGCTTGGGAAGGGCGAGCCTTGTAGATCTGGACTATCTGAGATAAGGCAGTAGTAAATCTCAGGGGGGTGGTGGGGGAACCTTCAAGAAATGTTTACAGATTTACAAGAGTAATTATGAAGCTGAAGCATGAGTCAGATCATTGAAGTACAGGTCGTGACAAACAATTTATCAATTAAATGACGAGACTGATGGTAATAAATGATCAATTAGGGAAACCGAATAGCTACAAATTTGTCAGGTGGACAAAGGCTTAGTTCTGATCTTTCCAGAAAAGAGTGATGTATCACAATTCAATAAATAATGATTAATGGCACATAATACCCATTTTGTGCATCTTTTATCAAGGAATTTTTGCCTTGTTTAAAGGTATTTTGCAAATACAAAATGTCCTGATAGTGTAATGCTGAGAAGTCCAATTTCCAGGTTTCGGAAGAAACAATATGGAGGAGCACAACTGTATAAATACGGAGAGAAAACAGCAGTACGGAGAAGTAGATTTAATGTCAAATGTACATAACCTGAACATCAAACCATCCCAGCGACATCTCCAGAGACTGTTTGTAAAGGTTGTTGCTCTTTCCCCACCAACTTCAAAATATTAGTTGTTCAAAAAATATCAAATGGGATTTGCAAAACATTTTCGACATGTACATGTTGTTGACTTTACTTGTGAGAAATAAATAAATGGCTATGCGCTCACACACTTCCTTTACACCTCTTCGGAGTTACCGCTCTGGTATGAAAGGTAATAGTAAAGAAAAGTGCCGATGAATCTCCCACAGAGCGAATTTCCTTTAGCCATTCAGTCTTTTATCTGGTAGCACCCAATACCTAGGGAGCTTATTCTGCCACAGATAAGGTGCAGCCAGTGACAAGTGTAACTCTGTTAAAGGAGAGTTTGAAGCGTGATATTTATGTTTATCCCGGCAACCTTCCACCGCAGAAATATGTCCAGAATAATCGGTGTCTGTTCCGGTGGTGAGCCGGCTCGAGGATTCAAATGAAAATAAAAAGAGACCAGAAGAGAAAAAGCAAAGAAAGATTTCACACAAAAATCAACAACCTGAGAGCAGCAGAAAGTCACAAGTGTAAATGCTGTTTGTGTGTGGGAAGGAGAGATTGTGCTCAGCGTGCTCTGGAATAGAAAACCTCCGATTTAGGTATGCCAAATTTCTTCACGCATCCCCAGCTGTCACCTTTTAATTGGGCCCCACGCCACACAAGGCTGTTCATGTTTAATGCATTCCCTCCTTTGTGTGACAACATATGACCGGCTACCAACGCAAGCTGCTGGGCAAGCCGCGGGAACCTTCTTTTTGCATCCGTCACTCGGCACAGATAAAGTGAATTCGGTTCTCATTGTCAAACTCTGACACAGTGAATAAACAGAATCAATTTCTGTTCATTTGTCTGAAACTACATGCCTCTTTTAATCAAAGGACGCAGGAGGCAAACCTTTCCTTTTTTTTTTTTTTTTTTGGTTGTTGTCCATTACAAGAGGCAAGAGAAGAAGAAGAAGAAGAATATATTATGGTCATGTAGAAGAACAACAAAATGAGCGAGTTAAAACACGAGGCAGAAGCTTCTCTTGCGAATCTCACCTGGAAAAATCTCCTGGCTCAATATTATGGTTATTTGCTTTTGCACGATCGTTGCTCAAAGCATTTTGCAGTGCTACAATCTTCAAAAAATGACACTGGTGGATATTGAAATGCAAATCCATTGCTCATTGCTCCTTTGCCGCTCTGAATGATGAATCTGGCAGTCTCTTTCCAGTGATCCACTGTATGTTTCCAATAACAACCTGCTTAATGGAGATGGCTCAGTGTAGAGAAGGCGAGAGCAATTTCACAGCCAGTGGTGCAGTACACAAGGTCAACACTATCGAGAAGCAGATTCATCAACAGGTCTGTCCCTAACAGGGTATCTCACTGCCATGCCCTAGTACCAATCATGGAAAGCGTTCAAATTATGGAAAAATAGGAATAAATGCAAATAAACGAGGAAAGTAATTTTTTGGATAAACTAAATGAGGCAATAGAGATAGATTAAAATGTGTATACTCATGGAGACAAACAAAATAAAACAGGGACTGAGATGGGGAACAAGAACATTAAAATACAGCAGTAGATTCTCATTCTGTTTCCTGCTTAATAAATGGATATGACTGAATAAATACATATCTTTTCAAATACTAGTACGTGCCCGTAGGTGTGTGCCCATATGTGCGTAATCCCGTACACCCATCACAGATTTTGTAGTTTGCTTTTGTAGTGCATGCCCATACACCAATCACAGATTTTGCAACCAACAGATTTTGAAGGATCTGATGGATGACGTACATACGGGCATGCCCGTACGTGCGTGGCCGTACGTGCAAAAAAAAGAATAAAAAAAAGAAGAATTGTGATGTCAATCGTGACGTCATAGCACCGTTTCCTGTCATTGGTTTGGCAAATAAATGGCCATAACTTGGGAACCACTTGTCCGATTAATATCAAACCTTGAAAGGCACATCCACAGGCCCCAGCAATATACCTGGCAAGTTTCAATTGGATCAGACCAGTGGTTGTCGAGAAACAGCGGTCACAGACATACAGACACACAGACACACAGAGATTGCTGAAATTATAGATAGATGAGGTCCTGCTGAACGTGTGCCTGTACTCAACATGAAGTTCCTCTCGGAAGAAATCGATATCATCGTATCAAGCAAGGTTGCGATTCTCACGGTGAGCCTGCTCTAGTCTTGCACGGTGTACGTCCTGATGGTGCAGGGCATCCCTTACTTGCCGGTCTTCTCGCTGGTGAGTGATTTCTTCTGCATGACGCCTTGCCTCGCGTTCAGTGTTGTCTGCCAAGTGAGCAGCTCGTTCTTCATCCGTTTCTGCTGCACGACGCCTTGCCTCGCATTCAGTGTTGTCTGCCAAGCGAGCAGCTCGTTCTTCATCCGTTTCTTCTGCACGACGCCTTGTCACGCGCGTAGCGTCGCGTGTCAAGCGAGCAGCTCGTGCTTCATCCGTTTCTTCTGCACGACGCCTTGCCTGGCGTCCAGTGTTGTCTGCCGAGCGAGCAGCTCGTGCTTCATCCGTTTCAGCTGCACGACGCCTTGCCACGTGCGTAGCGTCGCGTGTCAAGCGAGCAGCTCGTGCTTCATCCAATTCCATTGCACTTGCACGACGCGCAGCTTCGTTCCTTCGCTCTCTTAAACGATGACTGGATTTGGGCAGTGTTGCAATTAGATCGGACCAACCGTATCATAAATGGCCATAACTTGGGAAACATTTGGGAAAC
>CM068960.1:90435075-90448887 GCA_035128595.1 Eptatretus atami
CTGAAAGTCCCTGTAGTGTCCATCTTGTTTATCTTGAAATGTCCACCCTGTGTACCCTGCCCCATCCCTCTCCAATCCACAGATCTCATGTCTCTGTTTCACACTTTTTTTCCTTCCCTCTCCCACCCCTCTTGTCTCCTGCGCCCCTTGTGTACATTGTGTGTTAGCTCTCATACGAGCCTCGACAATGTATAAAAAAAAACCTGGTGCAACGATAAGAGGCAGCGAGTGAGACATCTGATGGAGTTTTAAGTTTCTGGGAAAAGGCGGGAATCCCTGTCCGTGAGAAATACCACATCATCAAAAAGTTTGAGGATCTGTATGCTCAGTGGAAGGATCTGCAAAAGCAGGCTACCAGATCTACGAAAGAAGAAGATAATAGAAAGGCATTGTTAGAGATGCTCCCCAATCTCTTTGACATCACACACGCCAACGCCGAAACCATGATCAAGAACGAGGACGATTTGAGGTTCCTCCAAGCCCAGCGGGAGCCTCGTCAACAAGGCATAATGCTTGGAATAGACACCAAAACTACAATGAAAGAGAAGCAGCAGCTGGAAGGTTCAAATAAAACTGGCATGAGGAAGCGAAGGAGCGATCAGGATGTGTTACAGCTCACAGAGAAGGTGGAACTCTGTAGTGAAGAAGATAGTACATCTGATTCTGCACACGACTCATCATTGGCTTCATCAGCTGAGAGAGAGCAGATGGAGGGGGTGGTGTCACCCATTTACCGAAGCGACGTTGGCCCCAGCCCATTGTGACCCCGGACATGCCGGCTACATTTGATAGGTCATGGCTCAATGACAGAGAAACACTTCATGTTACAGTAGTAGAGCACGTTGGAGAGCAACACCAAAAAAAAGTCTCCTGATCTGGGGAAATCTGGGAAAGAGAGAGAAGAGAAAGAGAAAGAGAAAGAGAAAGAGAAAGAGAAAGAGAAAGAGAAAGAGAAAGAGAAAGAGAAAGAGAAAGAGAAAGAGAAAAGAGAAAGAGAAAGAGAAAGAAAAGAGAAAGAGAAAGAGAAAGAGAGGGGGGGGGAAAATGGAGAGGGAAAGAGAGGAAAGGGGGGGGGGGAGGTGAAGAAACCATATAAAGGTGAGGAGTGGAGGTGGGGTCAACAAAGAGAATGATGTGTGACGCTTAATGACTGAACATGAAAAAAAAAAACCTGTCATAACAGCTGTACACACAACGACACAACAGAGTTTGTAAAGTAATCTGCTGGCACATCTGCAAAAACTTTGATATCACAATTCCAGAAAATTTGTGGGAACATGAACAAAAAGCAATCACTGAAAAGATTGAAGTACCACTCACGTACACCTCATGATCCCATCAAGCGTGACCATCGAAAACAAAGCATTTTGACCAGATACTATACTTAACTACAAAGAATAGAAGAAGGCATTGCTCATTGCGGTGTTAATACCAGTGATTTTGGACTAAATGATGCAGAAATTAAGAAAATGACCAAACACCAAGACCTGAAGAATGAAGTGAAAAGATCCTGGAAGCTGAAGAATACCAAAGTTGTATCAGTGATAGTTGGAGCTCTGGGAATGATGATGAAGAACCTTACAGAGATGTTAAAAACCATCCCTGGGAATATTATAACAAACGAACCACAGTTGGAAGCTGTTTGGGGCTCAACGACGATCCTGAGGACAGCCCTCGGCACAAAACTTTGAGAATAGAAAACTTCACAGTTTGGTCCATAAATCATGAACCCATCAATAAACTGAAATGAAGGTGGATACTTTGAACCCACCCTGGGAGGACTCCATTCCACATTCTGAAACTCTCATATGTAGATATCAATCAACGACACACACACACACACACACACACACACACACACTGAGACATCGTATGTCGATGCTTCACCTCATGAAACCCACCCACGACATGTGGACAGAGCGGCAACAGCAACTTGCACTTTGCCACACACACACACGGATACTTTGAGACCTGGGGCGTGAGCATTTAAAACCCATGCTATCTTCCTGGCAAAGGTCTGCCTGCATGCATACATGCTCGTACATGCAGCTACCTTTGCACCCCACTGGCCAGCTCACTCTGAATCTGATTCATGCATGGCAGTCCCCTCAAAAGAGAGGGAAGGTTAGGGAGCAGGAGAAGGGGTGAAAGAGAGGAAGAAGTTGGGGTTGGAAAGAGTGAGAGGGGTGGGAGAGAGGGGGTTGGGTTGGGAGGGAGAGAGAGGAGTGGGAAAAGGGAGGGGAAAGGGGTGAGGGAGGGAGAGGGGTGAGGGATTCCGGCAGATGTGACGCCCAGTTTATCATCCATCCGAGAGACAGCACACACATTGATGAATCACCCTGCCTGTGAAATAACGGGATGACTGTTAATAGCTGGGTTGGGATTCAAACCCAGGCTACACAGAGCAAGCATGTGTTCATTATTTCATAACTGAAAACATTTTTCACTCATTGTGATCAAATAATTTATTTTGCCTTCCTACCTCCGGTATAGAACTGCGATATCGCCATTGATACTTAAATGCATACCCAGCAGCTTCAACAAGCAAAATGGTTGACATTTTTAACCTCCGCCATCGAAGATCGGAGGTTACTGTTTTCACCCCTTTCTGTTTGTTTGTTTGTTGTTATGACAGTATTACGGAAAAACTCCGACGGATTTCGACGAAACTTGGTGGGGGGGGGGGGGGTTAGGTATGGTCCAAGGATCATGCCATTAGATTTTGGACTTTGTCCCCCCCCCCCCCCAAAAAAAATTTAGAGAAAAGAAATTTTTTTTTTTTGCATTTCTACATGTTTTAAGTGATTCCAACCCCCCCCCCCCCCCCAAAAAAAAAATGTTGGAGAAAAGAACTATAACTCTGTCAGCACTGTTGACATATTTAATGAATAAGATATAAGTTCACTTGAAGGACCCAGCAGTATTGGCGGCGGAGGTTTTGCACTCTCCCGAGTGCTCCCCCTCTAGTTTTATTTGTATTTATCTATGCCGAAGCGACGGGTCGTATAATGGAAGATTGTACAAAAAGGGGAAACGTCGTGGGAAATAAAATTTCACATTTTCAGCGAGCCGGCCGCCACCTGTTGCACCGCAGAACAACACGTGGCTAAGTACGCATGCAAGTGACCCCTGAACTTTGTTCAAGTAGATCGACGTACAGCATTCAGTGACAGTGTGAGTATTGTAGAGCGCTCGCCAAGTGGCTTAAGCACTGCAACGAAACGGTCGATAAGAAACAGTTCACTTGGCATGTGATTAGCAATCACCGAACCGTCATATTGAACACACACCTCGCACGCGGAGACGCCCAAAATGTCAAATATGTCTGAATTGGACAAATAAACACTATTCTCAGAGTTGGAACTGCTTGTAAGCTCCATTCTGGAGCTTAAATTTTGTAATTCCACCTAGTTTAACAGATACTCATGGTGATTGCATATGCGGAAATGAAATAAAGCCACAAACACTGGCGTTTCCATGCGTTTATAAGCATTGCAATGTACCCAGCGATTCGTAGCTATGATGAAAAGGCATTCGATAATCTCAGTGAGGAAAGTGAAAAAAATTAAACTTTATCGTTAAGAATTCATTGCAGTCTGTTCCAAGTCAAGGCATGGTTGAGCAGGCCAAAAAACATGGCAGCTTCAGACCCCAGTGAGGTTACCAAGGATACGCCTTAAGACCCCATCGAGAGCGGTGATCGAGAATGTGCCTGATAAAGGATATAATTAAATCAGGCCGTTAATTATCTTCAAAAGTGGTGTTTTAATGAACCCAAACACCAAATTTTCAGTCACACACCTCCTTGGAGTCTCTTAGTATGCTTGCAAATTTTCAGGCTGATAGGTTTCATGGTTTTGGAGTTATGAAAGAGACACACTGACAATTTGACACACTCACATACACACACGTTGACATATATTAGTACAGATTCATATGCCTCCTGTGGCTGCTTGCCTGCTTCACTTTCTGGGGGCACAGCTGTGCCGCTGATGCAGTGCCCTGTTACCAGCACGCCGGTACTCATTTTGCCGATCTCAGAAGGGCAACAGGCTGAGTCAACCCCACCTGGTGTTAATTCAACGGCCCGACAGGGGCTTGAACTCAAGACCCTGGATCTTAAGCCAGCCACCTTAACCATTTATCCAACAGCAGGCCTCTCTCAATGGTGAAGAATCGCTTTAAAAACAAAAAAAATTCTCATATCCGGATCTGGATTTGGATCTTCACCAAAATCGTATCATTTTGTCATCACATACCCAACCTGTCAACCAAATTCTGTCCGAATCCGTCCACAACTTGTTGAGATATCCTGTTGACAGAGAAATAGACAAACAAGCCGGTAGGCGGCGATGGGTTGCCGAGCATGGAAACTATAAGATATAGAGCAAAATGGATGTCATATAGCGGATAGGAATCACCTTAAGATTATGCATATCAAATCTCATCCAGTTCCATCTACTGATAACTACTCGGTATCCATTTGAATGAAAAGTACCGAAAATGCGGTTTGAAATCGGAAATCCCCAAAGTTCGAGGGGGTGCTGTGGGTGAACAAAGATCTAAATCGAAAATCCGGCTCGATCGTTTGTGCACAATGTATTCCAGACGATTAGTGTGAATTTTCATGACCATCAGACCTAACCCTAGGAGGAGTAGCATTTGGCGCGAAGGCACCTCCGGCTCCCGCATTTTATCGATTTTTGCACTAATTGACCTTTGACCCCTGACCGAAGCGAAATCGGTCAATATGTCCTGAGGCAAAGTTGTAGTACTCATTGAGTACCATGAACCTGCAAAGTTTCATTCGTATCGATGCACTCACCTGGTCGCTAGGGGCCTTCAATTTTCGCCAATTTTCGCGCATACCCTAATTGTAGGGGCGCCGTGGGTAAAGTATTCCATATATCACAAAAACCGGAATATATTTGATAGAGCATCACCTGTAGATCATTCCTGCCAAATTCCATAACCCTACGTGGGATAATGGCTTTCGGAATTGATTTCGCTGATCGTACCGATTTTGTAGGTTTTTCGGTTGTTGCTAGGGAACCAAAGCGCCCTAGCAACCATCACAATTCCAAAGCACTAGGTCATAAGATGTACCTACCACCCGAGTTTGGTCAAAATCGGCTCACGTTTACTATCCAATTATGCTGATGACAAACGAACAAACATCCAGACAAACATCCAAACAAACAGACAGAATTACTGACAATAAGGGTCACCTATTTCGTCGACCCAATAGACGGGTGAAAACATAACCTCCGTCCACCTTGAGTGGCGGAGGTAATAAAAGAGAAACCGAGAAATAATTAAAATGCACTGTATTTTGAGAACAACATGACATCAAAGGCATGGAGTCACTTTCTTCCATGTTCCTTGTTGTAAATGAATATACTATCCTTGTAGACTTCGTAATACACAGCCAAGGCAATTCTCTGCCCAGCCAAGGCCCTGCACTATCGATTAAGCCTTCCATTCAGAGGAAGTTGGTAAGTCAGCTGTCCCTTTCTTTGCAAGCACTTGCTTGAGGATGTTAAAGATCCTACAACGTACACTGGATGTTAAAGATCACACGGTGGAATTGTGGTTTGAAAAAACTCTGTCTTTGAAGCGGGATCGCATTTGTCATCTGTGTGACAACTTGTTTATTCAAATGCTTTCTGCTATCCTTATGGCCTTTTAAAAGCAATCATGATCACAAAATGTATGTATGAACTTCTAAGTGGGCATAGTAAAAAACGAGAAGGGCAGTTGGTAGAGTGCATACCTCCGCCACGAAATGCCTGATCCGCGAGAACATATCGGGCCCAATACATTTTTGAAATATCTTGCTACACATTACGATATCGTTTTTGGCCCTATCTCTCAATGGTGAAGAATCACTTTAAAAATTCTAGTAGTCGGATCTGGATCCGGGTCTTCACCAAAATCTAATCCGTTTGTCCTTGTCACACACCGAACCTGTCCACAAAATTTCATCCGGATCTGTCCACAACGTTTTTGATATATCCTGCTCACAGACAGAGACAAACAGACAGACAGCCAGACAGACAAACAGTGGTGAAAACATAACCTACGTTCATCTTCAGTGGCGAAGGTAATAAAATCAACCAAATGAGAGAGTCTTCCAATGCTCATTAACCTTTTGTATTTTTGGATGAGATAGATTCACCGACTGTACATTTAACCAGCCACACAAATGTTTGTGTTGCTCGTTTGTTCTGATTCTCTGTTCCAACATCTTTGTGATTACTCTTTGGAGCTAATATGGTTGTACCCGTCATTACAGCCGAGATTCATGACTGCACCTTCAATTACAACCCGTACAGATATCAAAAGTCAATGTGTACGTAATTGTAGACAATGAATAACTCAGTAAGTCTTGTTCAAAAAATGTTTGTGTTGTTGGTTTTGAGACTTTGTAAATTGGTAAAGACAACCATCCATTAATTCAGCCTTATTAAGCAAGTTTACGCACAGCATGCATGGCAAGGCCTGCTGGATTTGGTGTGTACCAATCATGTTGCAGCATTGCAATTGTTCCAGATTAGGCAAACAAAAATCCTGGAATAGTGATTCCATGACACACTGAAGCCAGTCCAATAGAGTTCTATTTGATGGATGGAAGAATTTTTACATGCGGTAGGATTCCATCACATAAAACTTTTAACAAACTCGTTATTACAGCGAGTTTGGAGGTGATAAAGGGCAGGCAAAGTTGTGAAAAGTGACCATCATGTTATGATGATGATAATAGTAATAACAATAACAACAATAAATAATGAGTTCCATTACAAGGAACAACGCAGGAGGAGACCAACAGACCCACTAAACCTGTGCAATGGTTTCCATTCATGGATGGTTTGTCCATGCTCTATCCTTTTTTAAATGCTGAGTGTCAAGCAATGTAGCAGCACGTACTGTTTGTAAAACAGCACATACTATTTGTATGACTCGGCCATAGTTTACACCACTGACCTTGCAGACTCAGAGCAGACACTCGAACCATTATGCCACCGAGTCTGGTTAATTCCTTTGTTAATACCAAGTTACATAATGTGACCCAATTACAGATAGTTTAAGTTGCAGACCACCACAATTATTGTTCTGATCAATTTACAGTTCACATCACAAAACTTAATGGGCTATCAATTTATTATGTAAGAAACACAGTCTGGCACCCCACTTTGCTTTCCAAACTCTCTACCTGTGTGTGGCATCCAAGGCCAACTCCACACGTGGCTTACTGACGTCCTCTACGCTCGTCACCAATGTGTGGCTCTCAACGGAATCTTCTCATCTCCTCTCCCTATCAAGGCTGGAGTGCCCCCAAGACAGTGTTCAGGGCGCCGTCCTATTCATAATCTTCATCAATGATCTCTCTGACTCTCTGTGCAAAATCCCCTTCATCACTTTGCTGATGACTCCACCCTCTGAGGTAGCATCCATCATCCTTCACACAGGCAGGCAGCAGGCTCGTCCCTCTCCGCAGACCATGACAGAATGACGAGCTGGTCAAACACTTGGAATATGTCTTTCAATCCTGACAAATCTCACACTCTCATTCTGTCTCTGAAAAACCCTCTTTAATAACAATCCTATTGAGGAAGTTCAATGACACAAACATTTTGCCCTCACGATCAGCTATGATCTTTCTTGGGTAAACTACACTTCTAAGCTGGCCTCCAGAGCCAGTCACCGACTGGGAATCCTCCGTCATGCAAAGTCTTTCCTAGGCACATCTGAGCTCTTATCCACCTACAAGGCCTTCGTCCACAGCTTGAAGGAGTGAGGCTCTCCCCTCTGGGCTGGCGCCCCGTCCTCACACCTTGCTCAGCTTGACGCCGTGGAAACCGAGGCCTTCAAGATTATTGGGTGCGTGACAAGGACTAAATGATTAGACGTTGGTGAAGATCCGGAAATGAGAAATTATTAAAGTGATTCTTCAACATTGAGAGAGAGGACCACAAAAGATATATAGCATGATATCTCAAAAAGTTATGGACGGATTCAGACAAAACTTGGTGGACAGGTTGGGTGTGCGACAAGGACAAAATGATTCAATTTTGCTGAAGATCTGAATCTGGATCCCTGTATTTTATAATTTCATAATTAATTCTTCACCATTGAGAGATGGGGCAAAAAAATAATTAAATGATATCCAGGATATAGCACGATATTTCAAAACGTTGTGGATGGATTATGACAAAACTTGGTGGATGAGTTGGTTAGATGACAAGAACAGGCTGATTATATCTTGGTTCAGGTCAGCTGATCCAGCCTATCAGTGGGCTACAAAATGTAAACTGTTCAGTCTGGTGGAGGTATGCGCACTACCGCGTGCCACTCTAGTTTGTTCCTATTATTTTCCCACCTGTGGAATCAACTTCCATATTCTCTTCAATCTCGTTATTCCATCCAGGTCTTCAAGACAGCTGTTCACCACAATCTCAGATCATCCCCCATTGAAAACCATGGTCTTTTCCATCACAATTTTTGTTTGTGATCTTTTCCATCACATCACAATCCATCTTGTCCACCCAGTATGTCCATTTTCCCCCACATTCCTTTTTTATCCAAGTCTCCCTCTATTTTGTCTCATCCCTCATGTTGCTGTTTCCTCCATCTCTTTCTGTGGTTCCTTTTGTTCCGTTACATCCTGATCCATCATTTGTTATAGCTCCTCCATGAGCCTTGACATATATTGTGACGACCACGGGTTTTGGGTCTACTATGAGGGCCTATCCTCGGTTCCCCTCGGACTTACTGTGCCTGAGGCCGCCGAGCATGAATAACTTCGTGTCGAGGTGGGTTGCTTAGCAACCGCGAATGCCAATTAGTCAATCACGTGGTCCAGTGTCCATCTAATTACCGTTTAACTGGAGGTCACCTGGTCTCCTGATCGAAGGACGCACCCTCGGCTATGCACTAAGCTTATCTTAATTAGTTCTTAACTGGGGTGGCCGAGCAACCATCAGTGCATACCGGACTTGGATAAAAGCCACTTAATTGGGGGATTATAACCTCCTCAACTAACCTCGGCACGAACAGCACTGGACAAAAGTGGAAAAGACGAACACAGACAGATCGGAAATAAAGTTCAACAAAAGGAGAATTATGATGTACAGAACAATGTAAAATGTGAAGATACGGTGATATGCAGCATTTTAATACACAAGCAAGCAATCACAAAGGGGAAATTCAGTTTAAAAAAAATGTACACAGGGATAATGGTCACAAGCAATGAAGAGTGCATGTGAGTACAGGAGAGAAAATAGGCATAGAGTTCAGTTCTGCTTCTTGTCCATGTAAATGTGTACCGTGCAGCTCCACCCAGTGGTGGTGGCAGAAGGTATTACAATTTCCAAAAATCATGGGCAGCGCTCCCGAGGCGATTCGATCCGAGTTTACAATTGTAATGGTAACCCAAAGAGTGTGGCATGTGGCGATAGTTCACTCAGCTAACTAAGTAGCCACTGCGTAGTCACCGGCACGGTTTCCCCATCTACTCCATTCATCTTAAACGCATGGCAAACGGACCTTGGGCACGAAGATCCGACCATCAACGACACTCACCTCTGGTGTCCGTGGTGTTTTTATCGACATGCCGGATTCGGCCGCGCGACCCATCACAATATACTGTATATATAGTATATGAAGAAATTTAATCCCCTCACACACAAAACATACACTGGCTACAAACCCACCCACCATCCCCACTGTCTCCCTTTTGTGTAATTTAGAATCAGATTGCTCATAATAAATGTTTGCAGTGAAAAAGTTTCCTTTCAAGATCATTTTTTCCTGAGGTTGGAAACAAATTTGTCATATTCTCAAGAAAAAACTAGGCAGGTGAACCCCCCCCCCCCCAAAACAGAAAATCAATAATAATAATATAATAACAAGCCGGTAGGCGGCGATGGGTCGCCGAGCATGGAAACTATGACATAGAGCAAAATGGATGTCATATAGCGGATAGGGAATCACCTTAAGATTACATATCAAATCTCATCCAGTTCCATCTACTGATAACTACTCGGTATCCATTTGAATGAAAAGTACCGAAAATGCGGTTTGAAATCGGAAATCCCCAAAGTTTGAGGGGGTGCAGTGGTTGAAAAAAGATCTAAATCGAAAATCCGGCTCGATCGTTTGTGCACAATGTATTCCAGACGATTAGTGTGAATTTTCATGAGCATCCGACCATAACCCTAGGGGGAGTAGCATTTGGCGGAAGGCACCTCCAGCTCTCGCATATTATCGATTTTTGCACTAATTGACCTTTGACCCCTGACCTAAGCGAAATCGGTCAATATGTCCTGAGGCAAAGTTGTAGTACTCATTGAGTACCATGAACCTGCAAAGTTTCATTCGTATCGATGCACTCACCTGGTCGCTAGGGGCTTCAATTTCGCCAATTTTTGCGCATACCCTAATTGTAGGGGGCGCTGCGGGTAAAGTATTCCATACATCACAAAAACCGGATATATTTGATAGAGCATCACCTGTAGATCATTCGTGCCAAATTTCATAACCCTACGTGGGATAATGGCTTTCGGAATTGATTTCACGTGAACGGTACCGATTTTGAAGGTTTTTTGGTTGTTGATCGGAGAACACGAAGCGTCCCTAGCAACCATCACAATTTCCAAAGCACTAGGTCATAAGATGTACCTACCACCCGAGTTTGGTCAAAATCGGCCCACGTTTACTTCAATTATGCTGATGACAAACGAACAAACATCCAAACAAACAGACAGAATTACTGACAATAAGGGTCACCTATTTCGGCAACCCAATAATAAAATAAAATAATAATAATGACAAATAATAGAAGCTCATACTCTTGACAGAGCTTTGGGTGTTACAACCAAGTCAAAAACTTTTCAAGACTCGAACTTGCAATCATGGACAGATGGCCACTCCGTTGCAGAATAGTGTACTCGAATGAAAAGTGACAGGAATTTTTAATTTGTTCAGGGTGCCGGTGATAGATCATCTTTTCTTCATGAACACTGTGGAATCTTTAACTTTCATCAACCACAAGTGTTGGCAGATGGGTCCACCAGCTAGCTTAACGTTTTCCGTCCCTCAGAGGGACGGAAAACAGATTGATGAATCGCCCTGCCTGCAAAACACCAGGACGACGGTTTTTTATGTCCTATTTTTTTCTTCCTTTGTACTCAATGTACAAATAATTATGTGAAAATGTTTCGACATCATCTAAAAAACAATTTGCACAATTATGCTCATTCAACTCGTCAATCTTAACACAGTGAACTCGATCAAATGTAACTTCATGTGTGCACATGCAAGCCGGTCCTGCGACAATGTCACCGGTCACAGTAAGGAACATATTCGACATGAATGTTGTTACAATGTATTGCATTCATGAGTTAATCAATACACAAGAAAACCAACAACAACAACAACAACCAAACAAGTAAATACCTACAAAAGTTTTTCAAAAATGTGCAGATCCTTCGTCAAAACTTAAATGACATTGACATAATCATGAATGTCAACATCTATGGTTAGGACTGGACAGGTTTCTTATCGATCACTTTTCTTGACGAGTATCAGCAGGGCAGAGGCATTACAAATATCACGCAAAAGCAACCAGAATACAGTCCTCCTAATTGCGACTGATGTATTCCAGAAAAGTGGAATAATTGAGAATGTGCAATTACCTAATGGAGCTTATTGCCCCCTCCCACCTCCTACCCTTGACGTGCTGCTGCAACTGAGCAGCAGACGTGCTGGGAAAGAGGCAAATAATGGAGTGATTGTGACCAGAGTCAAAGACATGTGCGCTAGAAATTCCATGGCGGCTTTACGGGCACAGCTAGGGTTCGAAGAGGGCACAGAAAGTAGCCGTAGATAACGGGAGGTGATAAGTGCTGTAGAAATTGGTGAAAATCCTCGCGTTCTTTCAGACCGAATTTTTTTCCCTAGACGGTGGAGTCTTTGGAGAGATGTTATCAAGAAAATTCAGTCATAGCGACAGTGGCCATCCCCAAATGCTCTTTTCCATCTATAACAGCAAATCTCTCCCAACTCCAAGCCATTTGCGCTTATCTCTTTCAGTTTGAACTTCCCCATTTGCTGCCTGTATCTTCCCCTGTAGTTTTTGTTTCTTTATCGAAGGCCAAAAAAAAACTCTATACTATTTCAGGTTTTGATCGAAGCAAACCAAAGTCATGGAGATGCAAAAAGGAATTGGGGTAAACAATGCATCACCTTTAAACCACTCATTGAGATTGCTAACAAATTATATGGAATATTCCATTTAAAAAATAACAAACATTACAGGACTAGAATTTTATACACATCTAAAAAAATTTTTTATAGGAATATAAATGCATCCGATGACAGTTTGAACCAGACTCAGTGTTGTAATGGTTAGATCGTGCGCTCTTAGTCTGGGAGGTCAGTGGTTCAAACCCAACCAAGTGAGACGTTTTAAAGAAAATGGTACTTCTTGTTTCCTTGCTTGATGCTCAACATTTAAAAGGATAGAACTTGGACAAACATATCTGGGAAGGCAATAGCAAACCACCTAGTAGAACCCTTGCCAAGAAACGGCTTTGGCAACACTGATGCTCTGTAAAGAGTACGGCAAATCAAAATCAAAATGGTAGTCTCAAGTGCATCCCAAAATTTTCGGACAAAGTATCAAGTGTATAAAGTTACCCGTGAGCATTAATTGGAAGATCAAATAAATAATGTGAGTTCCTGCATGTAAACACAATTTTGCAGTTACTGAAACATCATTCAGGGCACATTCATTTTCAGCTCGTCTGATTGTTCCGTAAGGTGTGGCTTTGTTTTCAAATAGTTTAAAAAAAAGTAGTCAGAAACATGACAGGGCAGGAGGTAAATGCATATCAGATATACAGTTTCGACACAGACTTCATTTGATGAAGGAGATTTGGAAGTTGGAAGTGAAAGTGGAGGTGGGGGAGAAGGGGTGGGAAGAGTAGGGCCAGAAGCCTAAAACCAGAAACGGGCAACCATTTTAGCTCGAAAACAAAGGACACTGGAGAAACAAGTCGTTTTCCAACATTGATCTGTATAATACAGCTTATCTCATGCAGTCAGACAATTTTCTTCTGGAGAAAACTTCATCCAATGAAAGTAGTTGTTTCTTTTTTTCCTCCTGATGGGCAAAACATTCATTTCAAGCAGTAATAATGCTACGTGTAAATATAAATAATAATAATAATAAATGTGTTCCCTTACAAGGAACTTCAATGCAGGAGGATGCCATTAGGCCCATCAAGCCTGTGCAATGGTTGCTAATCTATGGTTTGCTCATCTAAATGGTGAGCCTGGTGTTGGCTTAGTGGTTAGGGTGGCTGGCTTGGGATCCTTGGGTCCTGAGTTCGAGCCCCGTTCGTCACTGAATTAACACCAGGGGGATCCTTCCGAGGTCGGTGAAATGAGTACCAGTGTACTGGTCCCGGTGTATGCCCCGGTTAGAATAGGTGTACCATATCCCTGTGTGTCGTAAGAGGCGACCAGGGTTGGCGTCAAAAAGGGCATCCGGCCATAAAACATTGCCTCAAGAAGGGAACCATGATTGCATGGAGCCCGCAAAAAGCTAACCCCTGCTCAGCAGGGAAAAATGGCTGTAAAAAGGCTGCTCATCTAAATGGTATGTGCTAAGCAGCACAGACCATTTATTAAGTCTTTGGTGTGACAGGTTTGAATCACTGACCTCCCAGACTCAGAAGGGACATTCCAACCATTATGGCACTGAGTCTTATAACACCACTTCACTTTATTGCACCCGGAACCTTACAA
>CM068960.1:90458456-90468806 GCA_035128595.1 Eptatretus atami
TGGAGCAAAATACAGACAAATCCAAGAGGAAAACATGCTGCCCTCTGCAAGAAATCTGAAATTGGGACGGAAGTTCACCTTTCAGTATGACAACGATCCGAAGCATACAGCCAAAGCTGCACTGGAGTGGCTAAGCAACAAAAACAAAAATGTCCTTGAGTGGACCAGTCAGAGCCCCGACCTAAATCCAGTCGAAAATCTGTGGCATGACGTGAAGATTGCTGTCCATAAACGCTCCCCACGTAACTTGACTGAGCTTGAACAGAAGAATGGGCAAATATTGCCAACTAAAGGTGTGCAAAGTTGGTCAAGACCTATTCCAACAGACTTCCAGTTGTAATTGCTGTCAAAGGTGATTCCACCAAGTATTAACTCAGGGGGATGGACACTTATCCAAACAAGATATCCCAGTTTTGTATTTTTAATTAATTTTCTGAAATTTGCAGAATTGTTTTTCACTTGGAAGTTGTGGTTACGATGTGTAAATAAAGGTGGAAAAAGTCTGGTTTAATGCAATTTAAGTCCAGGTGATAAGGGAAAAAAGGTGAAATTTTTTAAAGGGGTGTAGACTTTCCATAGGCACTGTATGTATGTATGTACTGTATGTATGTATGTATGTACTGTATATATATATATATACATATACACACACACACACACGGATACCTTTGAGACTTGGAGGGCTCCATTCCACCACCTGAAACTCGCATATGTAGATAACAACAACGACACACAAACAGAAGGGAAAAATGTACTCTTTTTAAACTTTTTATCAATCAAACTCTGAATTATATATATAATATATATATATATATTATATATATAATATATATATATATATATATATATATATATATATATATATATAAACATACCTGGAGGTTTTTATGGCCCTCTCATGAAAATTATATGTTCATGTGAAAAACCATGAGAAATTCTGTACAATCTTCAAGTCATTCAATCTCAGTGATACAGCTAGATTGAACAATGTGAGAAAGATTTATTTGAGGCAGGGGTTGGGGTTGGGTGGGGGGGTAATGAATGAAGGGACAAACATATACTGTATAAGCACACCTTGGAGGATTCAGAGCTTTGCAGTGATGCTGTCTCTCCTTCCCTCGCATCGATGGCATCTGATTCAAGACACTCCATCTAAAAGCAGCAAGCACCCAACACATGCCAAGATGATACCAACTCAGTATGAACATCCGCTTTGCTCAAACATGGAATGAATGAGGAACGTCTGTCAAACACATAGAAAGTGAAGCATGATGAGAAAAGTGTATTGGTGAGCTGACTACCTGCTGGCAGCCTATTGTCTGCATCTGCTCCAAAGAAACCCCAACCCTCCTCCCATCACCCCAGGCAAAGCAGGGCTCCCATGAGATATGCTGTGAATGAAATCATTTTGGTCCAGCAAACGACTGTGGCAGGCATAGTTCTGTAAAAGCTCAAACAGTGGCCATGGCCAGGCCAGCAAGGGGGAAGTAGGACTCTCCAAGGTTGTTTCATAAAGGCTGGGGTAAAGAAACCGTGATTGTCCCCAGACTCCCATGAAATACTTTTCAAGGGTTTTCCTACCTTTGCTCCTCACGCCGTTTCACGAGACCTGTTTTCTTGGGCATTGGATGAAAGGGATCTGCGATTTATGGCTACAAATTGAGGCTAACCGGGTTGATTGTGGGTTCACTACAAAAGCCAGAGCAGCAGGGACAGGCAAAGTGTTTGGCTAAGATAAGTATAATGCTCTGTTATTTTCAACAACAAAAAACCTTCGGCAAGTCAAACAAAAAGTTTCACTGTGCAATACTAAAAGCCAGCATAATCCACCTTCTGGATTTGGGCAGATTAAGCAAATAAACTCCCTGAAAATGCTTACCATTTACACCAATTTCCTTACGTCACTGGCAATTCGGCATGTCTGGTTTACCAGAAGTCAAACTTTTGTCATTGAAAGGTGATGAAGCAATGAACATGGAAGAGTATAAATAAGGCATTTATAAAAATGATTACATATTTAGATTTAATGGAATACAGGTATAAAAGGATTGCCAATGGAACCAACTTCTACATTCTCTTCAATCTCATTCTTCCCTCCAGGTCTTCAAGACAGCTGTTCACCACCATCTGAGACTGTCCCCTCTCCAAAACCATGATCTTTTCTACTCTCATTAACACCCCATATACCCTTCACCCCACCCCAGTCCCTCCTCCTTCCAAATTTCCAGTTTTCCCTGAGTTTCCTTCTGTATCAATCTTGTGCACCTTATGCATCCTCTCCTGCCCTTATTCCTCCCCAGTTTTCCAATTCTGCCTCTATCTTGGCATACAACCCTGCTGTCGGTGTTTCTACCCTCTCTCTCTACTGTTCCTTGTGTCCCATTGCATCCTGATCCGTTCAGTGTACAGGTACGAGCTCTTCCACGAGCCTCGACGACGTATACAAAAAAAGGGAAATGTGGTACAAATTCATTAACTTCCCTCAATCGTATGGCACTCTATAAAGTAAACAATAACAGAACCAAATGGCTTTACCACCTTTATCCTCCAATGCTGCAATTATCGCTTCTTAAAATATAGCACTGATCCCTTAAATCAATGCGCGAGTTTTATGGCTCGTTTCAAACATGTACGTTCTCGTTAATCTTTTGTTTTCCTTCACTAAAATGCATCACGTTTCACCTCAACATCCCTTACAACTGTCTATACACTGTGGAATGTCTAGCAATGAGTCTTGCACAAAAGGAATAACATCATAAGTGATTTACATAGGCTTTTAAGCAATCCCCAATGACTGTTGATGAAGAATTCATTAGCAAAGCTTGTTGCTGTTAAACATAATCGTCATAAATAATTATACAGCTGAGATCTCACTTTGATTTTCAATTAAGTCAAGGCCAGAGTGAAAAACAACAACAAAAAGAATAAACGTATAAACAGCAGCATACGTGCTGTCTGTCTCGAACACTATGCCATATTTGGGATATGCACCTGTCAAATTATACAATAAGGAATTCCCAAGAAAAAAACAATTCTGATGAGTCTGGACAAAATTTATTTGGAAGAAAAACAAAGAAATGCGAAACATCTCTCTTTATGAAGTGGGCAACTACTTGTATGTGGAGTCAGACAGGGTGGTACAAAAGGCAGTGCACTTGTTCAAGAGCTGTCCAGTTTGGGTTTGATACTTGACACAACTATAAACTGCTGGACAGGTTCGTTTCAGGCAGGGCGTTGCATCAAAAAGTGTGCAGTCCTTCGTATGGGGTGTTAAGCAGGGAGATCTGTCTGCTCGCATTGAATGCTGGTGGACATTAAAGATCCCAAGGAATCTTTCAAGGAAGAGTTGATGAGTTATAGCCAGCACCCTGGCCAAAATTCAAATTCATTCCTTCACCAGCTGTGAGGCAAATGCAGTTCACCGTCTACTGGTGGACTTTGAGGCATTCTTGCTATTTCATTGGGTGGGATACGGTATTACATCGTATACAATAGTTCCATGCAATCGTCCTTCAACAGACAAGTCCGGTCCAACCAGCCCAGAATGCACACTCATCACAGATGCAACTAGCCAAGTCTACTTGATCGCACATTTGGTATATTATCATATAAGGAAGAGAAATGTTCATTTTATGCACATGGTATCATTAAAACTAGGTTGCCGTCGATTATGTGTATATATATACAGTATATATATATATATATATGTATAATATATATATATATATATATATTTTATATTATTATATATATATTATATAATTGTTACGGCTGTGGAAATTCGCAACCACCATTCAGGTCCCGTAGGTGAGATATCTCTAAGTTCATGTGTAGTTAGCCCAAACCGTCGTGTTTAGAGGGAATTTATGTGATTCATTCGGGCTGCGACGCTTTGAGATAGCCGTTTTTTCTGTTCTATCTTTATTTGAACCAACCACGTCTCAACCGCAACCACCTTAACCACCACGCCAGCCATCGTCACCAACTGCAACCACACTCCAACCCTCAGACAACAACAACAACGCCAACAGCCACGACCTTTACCGTCACAACTCGCTCCCACATCACGCATCATGCCATTCCCAACGGCACATGGCCATCGGCCACACCAAAAAACCCTCCGCCACCCTCACCTCTCTCCTTCTACGGCCATCCCGCAGCACTGTGAACACTGAGCGTCGGGCTGTCTTGGGCTCGTTCAGCAATACGCACCGAGCCGCGAGTGCAAATAGCGGCCTTCCGAGGGAGAATTCGGATCAGGAACGCTACACGCCCACTTCTGATCCGTCCAATTAGGAGCGCGGGGCGGCTTGGCCCCGCCTCCAGGCGCGTCTGTGTGAAATCGAGATATGCAAATTCTAGATCAGGGGAGATTCACGCCCCTTTTCCTCGTCCATTGGCGAGCGTGGCTCCGCCCCCGAGTCATCCTGATCCGGAAATTTGCATACTGTTTCTCCTGCCGGCCTATAAAAACGGCGAGCGCAAGGCGAATGAGAGGAGTTGTTGCGGGGCAGTCAAGTCGGGTTGGAGAGCAGAGTCGAGTCGGGTGGCGAAGGCATCGAGGTGTTTTCTGCAGTCGGCTGAGGAGAATTGGGGGGAGGCCAAGGAGCTCGGTCCGAGGCAGGGAAGACGGCGGTCGGCGACGAGGTCACGGTGGGATCGCTCGTCGCGGGACCCAAGCCAGCCAGCCATTCTCCTCCCCCAGGGCATCAACAATTTCCCCCCTTTCCCCCGCGCTGAGATAGTGCAAAAAGGGGCCCCGTTCCCACCCCACTCCAAGCGGTGCCAACGAAACCCGCGAAGGAGCACGAAGTCGGGGCACCGCCGCGCAGCCACATTTGCGGCTCGTCACGAGGACGCGGGTAGGACCCCCCGGTCTCGCGGGCCTGGCCGCTCCTTCAGGTCACGCGCACATATTGGCCCACGGGCCCCGTCTGCCCCCTTGTCTTTGAGGGTGGGCTTTTCTTTTGCTTTCGAATGAATGTTGTCAGCGCCGTCTGTGAAGTAAAACTGTATAAGTGTTGCCGTGTGTGCGCGTAGTCGGTAGTAGATCTGCGTCATTGTTTCTTTTGTTTCACTGCTATAGGTGCATTTTGACTGTTGACTGTATATGTTGGCTTTCCGTGGGCGGGTAATAATGTGCTTTGTGTGAACTGTTTTCCCGTTTCGCTTCGTCTTTCTTTATTGACCCTCCATCCTGCTTCACGTAAAGGGTTCGTAGTGGGCTTAATCCGCCCGGTAATTAATCTGAACCGTCGAGGTCGACGATAACACCGCTCGGTTATCCCGATAGTACGGAACGGGCCGCCCAAGAGGCTCGCGTCCGAGTCGACCTGCGGCGAGGTGCGATCGCCCGGTTACCATCCGCGTGGGTACTTAGGTAGGTCGAGTTTGGCGAACAACCCTATCCCACGCGGGTGGCCGATTGGCACGATCGTGGTGAGGCCGAAAGGCCTACCGTGACTAGCTCCCGCTTTAGTCCGAGAGGGTCACGACAGAATTGTCCGTCCGGTGGGCGACGTGCCGCGATTCGAGTCACGTGGCCGTTCGCACGCCGGCGGGCACGAATTCGCAACATATATTGGGTCGCCGAAATAGGTGACCTTATTGTCAGTAATTCTGTTTGTTTGTTCGTTTGTCATCAGCATAATTGGTAGTAAACGTGGGCCGATTTTGACCAAACTCGGTGGTAGGTACATCTTATGACCTAGTGCTTTGGAAATTGTGATGGTTGCTAGGGACGCTTTGGTTCCCTAGCAACAGCCGAAAAACCTTCAAAATCGGTACCGTTCACGCGAAATCAATTCCGAAAGCCATTATCCCACGTAGGCTTATGAAATTTGGCATGCATCATCTACGGTGATGCTCTACAAATACATTCCAGTTTTTGTGTTATATGGAATAGTTTACCCGCAGCGCCCCTACAAATGGGGTATGCCCGAAAATTGCGAAAATTGAAGGCCCCCTAGCAACCAGGTGAGTGCATCGATCCGAATGAAACTTTGCAGGTTCATAGCACGCAATGAGTACTACAAGTTTGCCTCAGGACATATTGACCGATATTGCTTAGGTCAGCGGTCAAAGGGCAAAAATCGATATATGCGAGAGCTGGAGGTGCCTTCGTGCCAAATGCTACTCCTCCTCGGGTTATGGTCAGATGGTCATGAAAATTCACACTAATCATCTGGAATACATTGTGCACAAACAATCGAGCCGGATTTTCAATTTATATCTTTTGTCACCCACAGCACCCCCTCGAACTTTGGGGATTTCCGATATCAAACCGCATTTTCGGTACTTTTCATTCAAATTGATACCGAGTAGTTATCAGTCGATGGAACTCGATGAGATTTGGTATGCATAATCTTAAGGTGATTCTCTATCTGCTATATGACATCCATTTTTACAGCGCGTGCGCTGTATACAATTGCACCGATTTGAAATGTCCCCGGTGTCTACCACGTCTACCACGATCTCCGGTGTCCCGGTGTCCGTTCCCCCCCCCATCCCCCGTGCCTGTGACCCAATGATGGCCGTCCGGTAGATGCAGTGGTAACCTAGACCGAAACGGGACAATTGAGAAATACCCGAGTATTTCAATGGAAATTTGTGAAACTAACGTGTTATATATGTGAAAACATTGAATTTATTGCTTGACGGAAAAAAGCAAGAAACGCGCCCCTCTCATGTACGAAGACCGAAAGATCATTTCCGCCCACCATCGCATTCGTGCCGAAAGACGTCATTTCCGCCCACCATCGCATTTCGCGCCGAAGACTCATTCCGCCCATGCGCATTTCGCAGCGATCGCCGAACGCTGAAAGCTTAAGTTCTTCTTATGCCATCATTCTTTTGTGGCCTCCTGCCAGCTGTATCGAACGATTTCATTCCTTCTGTTATATATAAAGGTGCTTATCACAATAATAACAAGATTTTTACATTTCAAATATTAAGTAGCTTTTTAATTGTTTTTCAACTGAAAAAGCATAAATTGCATATTTTAACATTAGTGTACTCATTTGCTTCACCACACGCGTGTATTGAAGGATTTCACTTGTTTTCTACATATCTTATAGTTTCCAAATGGTAACCCTCTCAACTTGGGTGTCCGAGGGCCATTGAGCATTCCCGCTGAAAATTCAAAGTACACTAGCTCCAAGACGGTTGAACCGAATCGAATGAATCTTTACATGCTTATAGACGGTAATGAGTACTACAACTTTGCTTATTTGCATAATGACCTATCTCGAGTAGGTCAGGGGTCAAAGGTCAATGATGCATTTTTTGGGCGAAATTACCATTCAAGGCACCTTGCTCTTACACGGATTAACCGATACGAATGAAAGTTCATAGGTACATAGTACTCAATGAGTACTACAACTTTGCTCAGGACATATTGACCTATCTCGGCTAGGTCAGGGGTCAAAGGTCAATGAGTGCATTGTTCGGGCAAAATGACCATTCAAAGCCCCCTTGCTCATACACGGGTTAACCGATTCGATTGCAATTTCGTAAGTACTTAGTACTCACAACACGAACCAAGAACAAGAAGCAACCACCAGTAGTCACGAGCCGAGCAACCAGCTCAACTCTCTCCGATGAACAAAGCAGCCAACTCTCTTGCGAGACCAAGCCAGAGCCCAAAAAGCAAAGCGAGCAAGCACACCCGAAGCCTGCTGAAAAGCCAAGCCGAAGCAAAAAGCTCTCCAAAAAGCCTCAACCCTCGCCAAGCAGAAGCCGAAGCTTACTGAACCCTCAAGCAAGCCAAGCAGAACCGAAGCCTGCTGAAAAGCCTTCAAAAAGCTTCCAAAAAGCCTCGGCCCTAACCCGAGCCAAGCCGAAGCAAAAGCTTACTGCCCCAGCCTAAACAAGCAGAGATCTCTTCCTTATTCTCCTCCCTCACCCGCTCCCGGCTGACTCATCCCCTCGTGCCGCACAACCGCGGGTGGAGGGAGTTGTTTACATCATGATCACGGGACGGGAGGGCTCTTCTTCCTCTTCCCAAAGAGGGGGAGGGTCGTTTCCATTGTGTTGTGATCGCTCCCTAACTATTAAATTAAATCACAGCGCACTTAATCGATTTCTGCCATTAAACAATGGAAGGTGAGTATCTCTGGAACATGCACTTATCGACATAACTGAGCTAAAGGAACCTGTATGTTGAGTGCGATCGAATTCCAAATCGTAACAATATATATATATATATATGTGTGTGTGTGTGTGTGTGTATACAGTATATATATATATATATATATATATATAATTATATATATATATATATATATATATATATTATATATATGTACACTTTGGGCTGGGATTGGTGTTGAGCTTCAGTATAATGAATTTATGAATCTAATGTAAATACATCATCATCATAATCATCTTCATCTTCATGCTCTATACAGAGAGTCGGTGAGCCGAAGCAGCTTCTTGCCTGGGGTTACAATCCTGGATGGGTGAACACTGATGCAGGATACTCGACTGAGTGCATCAATTTGTAATTTGTTCAGGGTGACGGTGATAACTCGTCTACTCCTCCCAAAGTACACCATCGGATATTTTAACATCCACCAAGTAATGCGAGCAGACAGGATGCTCTCCGAGGATGCCCGCCTAACATATCCACCATGAGATGACACACACCTCGATGCCTTTACCCTACATGCGAACCAACAGGATGACAGATTATAGCTGGGTCAAGATTCAAACCCAGGATAGACAGCTCAGATGTAAGTGTACATACCTCAAGGCTATCCCTGCCAGCCCATATAAAAACATGTCCGCAGAACATATCAGTTGGTTATAATACTTATGCTTCCTCAATAGATGGTGGAAAGTATTTATTTGGCATGACAAGAGTTGACCGAATCTTGCATTTGGATGAAGTTTTCTTTGGCATAGTTCTTACTTTGCCTCATGACAATAAATGTTTACTAATGATACAGTGATTGCCTCCAAACAAGTGTGTCGGCTGCACCGCTCTTATTTATCCAGCCAAAGAAAAATAATCATTGCATTTCTCAAATTTTCATTTTCCACCGAATAACAACACTGGGTGTGGTTACAGGTTGCATCATGCAGCTTTCTAAACATCTGCCATTCACTTTCTGTTCACTTCAAAAAACGTGGCAGTGCAAAGTTTGAAGTTAGCAAAGATGCGACTGACAACCATCTCTATACTTCACACTTCAGAAGATGTGCTTAAAAAAAACATAAGGGAATGCAAAAGTTGAAAGAGAATAAATATTAATAAGAGAAACTGAAGGGCAAGACAAGCTTGCCTATTCAAATTCGAAGTGAGCTCGGCAGAGGCAGCCGAATGTTCATGCAACCTTCCAAGTGTTTTTGATATTCCTGCCGCAGTGTTGCTGTAAACAGATTGACAGGCCCGCCCTGTCATATGCAAAAGAAAGAATCTTCATATGACAGCCCTCCTCCTCCTGAAAGCAGCGTTTGAACAAAGTACAAGATGTAAAAACCCTTTTGCAGGCTTTTGAGGTGCCCAGTAGGACTGACAGAGTGAGCCTTAATTGAGTGGAACGGGCTGCCCCTCGTCTGCTGCAGCGTTTGAAAGGCAGAGAGAAACAGGCCTGCGACTAAGTGGATGTCTTTCGGGAGGCTTCACTTCGAAAAACAAAGCAATGGAGAAAAATAAATCCTTCAATTGTGCCAAAAAAATAGGGCACACAGTTTCAAAATAACTTTCGAGAGTGAGCATGTGGGTCAGGTATCAGGGTTGGAATGAGACGTTCTTTCCCGCGTGATGGTGTAACGACTACCATCCTATTTTGGAAGAAAAATGGCAGTGACAACATCTCCATGTAATTAGTCTACACCTGCCTTGACATCACTTACTGCATGCGCAAACAAGGCTGCAGACAACAGCAGCACACACATCACTGAGTGCAATAGTCTCACCATAAGCAAGGCTGAAACGAACCAAGTCATCACATTTTGTGACCTATTTGAATTGAAGGAATAAAATCAATTGTGTAAAACATGCCATTGAAAGTACAGGGAGTCATTGCTGTACCTTTTCAATGAGTCAATCTCAAATACTCAAATGTTTCACCTGCACAGCTGCAATGTTGCGAAGAATTTGCAAAATAAGAGTCAAAACATACCAAGAAGTTTTGTGGATACAAAGAGTTGTCATTGTTTTAGTTTTTTTTCACAAGTCTTCTTTGATTTAGAATTGGATCTAGAAAATTAATGCAAGAAGATGAAGGTCAAAGTTAAAAGGTCAGGGTTAAAGAGGGAAGGAAGGAGCGAAGATAGACGAAAGGGAAACAGGTAGTAGCATTGTGTAATTTCTGCAGTTAAATTGTATTTGATATTAATGAAGTA
>CM068960.1:90471751-90486876 GCA_035128595.1 Eptatretus atami
CTTTAAATTATCAGATTTCACAACAGATTTCGATACTTATTGAGTCCGGACGATATCAGATCCTATACAGATACAGTCTGGAAATATAGATACAGATCTTGCAGACATGATAGGCAGTCCCTCTGGGGGACAGGGTGCGAGGTCTTGCAGTGAATGCATTAAATAATATAGCTCAATGAAGCTGGTTAATTTTGTTTCGTTCCTCAATTGTTTTGTTCACTCAATCAAATTCTCCAAACAGTATAAAAAGATAAGTTTAATGCTTTGGAAATTTCACATTTTCTTGTGTATGTATAGAGGAGGGAACATAGCCCTGCTTGCTTAAAGTAAATAGTTATATCGGCTTAGTTATTAGATTCGTTATTTCTTTAAATTATCAGATTTCACAACAGGTTTCGATACTTATTGAGTCCGGACAATATTCGATCCGACAAAGCGAAATAATATTTCGATGATATACTTTAATTAGCCCGTGAGAGTACATCGTGGAAAATCGTCTCGTAATGTATGAAATCGCACCAAGCTCCTAATTTGAAAACTTATAGTACTTACAAAAGCGATGTACACAACGATTTGTAGCTATGATGAACAGGCATTCGATATGAGTGAGGAAAGTGAAAAATAAACTTAATTGTTAACAAATCGTGGCGGCCTGTTCCGAGTTAAGACAAGGTTGAGCAGGCCAGAAAACATGGCAGCTTCAGACTCCAGCGAGGTTACACAGGAAACACCACACCTTAAAGACACCAGAGAGCAAGGTGGCTGAGGATCGCCTGATGAAGGATATAATTAAATAAGGCTGTTAATTATCTTCAAAAGGGTGTTTTAATCAACTCAAACACCCAATTTTCACTCTTGGACTTCCATTGAATTTTCTTAGTATGCATGCAAAGTTTCAGGCTGCTAGGTTTTATAGTTTTGGAGTTATGGAGGGAGACACATACACGACACACACACACACACACACACATTGCCTTTTATTGGTATAGATATCTCTGGTAGTTTTGTCTCAATTCCTTTTGACTTCATCAGGTTGAAGAACCATTTGCAGAGTATGTTACTTCAGTTAAATGATTATTTATAATAGTAAATGTGTGTGTGTGGTGTGTGTGTGTGTGTGTGTGTGTGTGTTGTGTGTGTGTGTGTGTGTCAGTGTGTTTTTCCTTCATAACTCCAAAACCATGAACCTCACATCCTGAAACTTTGCACACATACTAAGGGAACTCCAAGGAGTACATGAATGAAAATTGGTTATTTTGGTAAATGTAAAAACCCCTTTTGAAAATGATTAATGGGCTGTGCTCAGCATTAAAAAAAAACAAAAAAGCCTTACCCTTTCACCTTGCAGGGGTCTTAAGCTCCATTTTGTATCGGCCTGATCAAAAAAGCCTTGCCTTGGAACAGGCTGCAATGGTTTCTTGTTTGATAAAGTACTCAATTTTTTTTTCACTTTCTTCACTCGTATCATTGAATGCCTGATCTTCCTACCTACGAATACTCACGTTTTTACTCTGAACAAAAACTCTTTTTACTTCTTTGTCCTCCCTGGTACCGTGTCGGTGGCCTACAGTCCTGCGCATACCCCTCCCTTTTACCCTATTTCGGGTTGGTACTATCAAAGACTGTGTTAGAAGAAGTCCCTTCTCAATAATATAATTGGTAGCCAAACCAAAGGAGCACGAGCAAGATTACTCTTTCAACACCTTTACCTCTTGGATACCTGACCCGGTTTTTCTTTGACTTTGAATCAAAATCTCCTCATTCCGTGATTACTGCTTTGAAACGTCCTGACAACTCGGTCACGACTAACCCTGTAAAAAATAAGTATACAAAACTCTTCTTCTCTAAACTTTACCAGGCAAAATAAGTTGATTTAAAACTTGTTTCCCTTTGGTTGATGTGTCTGTGCTCTAACCCCCAAGCAAAGATCGGACTCAGAGTCAACGGTCACACTTGAAGAACTTTCTGCTGCCAATAGGAGCCTGGGCACAGGGAAATTGTCTGGCTTGGATTGTCTGCCAGCGGATTCTTCGGAAACTTTTGGGATTTGAATGGTCTCAAATTGCTTTTCCTTTTCCAGGAGAGCCTGGAGAAGGATGGGCTCCCACTGAACTAACTTCAGGAGAGCTGTGCTTACTCTGCTTCCTAAAAAGGCAATTAAATTCTCATCTCACTGTGGACACCAGTGTCCTTGTTTGTATGGATTACAAAATTATTTCAAAGGCTTTGGCCTTGCATCTCTCAGAGATCAGAGCGATCAGAGATCCTGAACTTACCAACGGCTGAAGGTGGCCAAGTGTCCGCATCATGGCTTTCTGTCTATGAAACAGCATGGCACCTCTTGTACGAACCTTGTTTGGCCTGCAGACAGTTCACCAGTTGCATCTTATGCCAAGCTGGAAATTCGACCATTCACAGTAGCTTATTTGAATGGATCCCAACCAAGATAGACTTATCCCTGTTACCTCATTTCACCAAAGCCTACTGAATGCACGGCAAACCTTTACCTGTTTTTGTGACCCCTTGACTTATGATTGATCCATGCTCTTCAACGACGCATTATTTCATAACTCTTTATTTGAAGGTTATGAGAATGAAAATTGTTTCATTCAACAATTTATAAATGCTTCCATACAAAAGTATTCCACTTGAGAAATGCCACCAATGATAGGTGGTTAATTGCTGCTGCTCATGCTTTGATGATTAGCATTAGATAAAGTCAGAATAGACAGTATTTTATTTATTTATTTTTCCCATCGGTACTTGCACAAAAATTTCATTTTTTTCCATCGTAACTGTGCCACAGGTTGGGTGGACAATCCTCCCGCACCCACCTCCGACTCTCTACACCCTTCCCAGACTTCGTCTATCTGGTTGTCCTTGTTTTAGAACCTATTAGTTTTGGCCCTCCTTTATCCATCCATCCTTTTCTGAGAGCAATCGCAAAATCTTCTCTGTTCAATGCGAAAAAACTCTTTTTACTTCTTTGTCCTCCCCGGTACCGTGTAGGTGGCCTACAGTCCTGCCGCATACCCCTCCCTTTTACCCTATTTGGGGTTGGTACTATCAACAGCCTGTGCCAAAACATGTTTGTGATTTCCAATGAAGAATTACACATTGGATACAGCACAAATTCCCTCATTCACTGCATCTCACAAGCGATAAGTGAGCAATGTCCCTTTTGTGGACAAACTGAAACCTTGCCTCACACATGTAACCGTCTGAGCCCTCTATTATTATTTATAAAAATATTACTTGCAAGTCTCTCCTTGATTTTGGGTTTCCTACCTTTATTTTGGCCCGAGTGGGCCATTCAATTCTCCAACAATAATTTTAATCACTTTTTCCTTTGGCAAGCCAAGTTGGCTACTTATAAGACAGAAAGCCAAGAATACAAAATGATAGTCATCATACAATGCCTTGGCAATGTTTAAAGCTCTTTTGTGTTTCCAGAATTAAACTGGAGTTCTGATGTTGCTTTCAGTTACAGATTTTGAGAAATAGTGGTCTGTAAACAATGCTTTTTGTAAAATATCTGAGGGTCAGCTAATATTTACTTTCTAGTTGGTTCCATTATACCCTCTTGTTTGTTTACTTATACTTTTGGTTGCTTGTCATGTAAAGCTTGTGCAACTGTTGTGCTTACTTCCTTTGAATCACACAAGTGTGACACCTTTTTAAACTTTTACAATAAAAAGGGTAAAAGCATCTCTCCTAATAGCACTCTCTCTCTCATCTCTCTCTACTCTCTCTCACTCCTCCCTCCTCTTTTCTCTCTCCCCCTCTCTTAGAATTCCCATCAGCTAAGCGAGGATGGTATTTGTTCATCAAAATATGTAACAGGGTGTAAGTTGTTGTTCGTCTCTCGGCTGCTCTCGTTAGGGGTCGCCACAGCGGATCATCCGTTATGATCCGCATACTGATTTGGCACAGGTTTTACGCCGGATGCCCTTCCTGACGCAACCTGGTCACCTCTTACGACACAGGGATATGGATTGGGTTTCGCCATGATTCCGGGCTGCCCTACACCCTCTCATAGCGCGGCCCAGCGCAGAGCTCCCGTTCCTCGAGCGATCCTCCAACCCAAGCCTTCGAGTAGCCGGATTACAGGCGCACGCCACTACGCCCGGTATGTAACAGGGTTAAGTATAGTTACAAAAGGCAAGTGCAAGAAACCTTAAAAGTTGCAAAACTATAAGCTGCAAAGGATACCCTGACATGCACCACACCCCATTGCCAAGCCACATAAATATGAATTCATCCCAAAATGACCGTGTCAATCATTTGGTAAAGTTCGCTAAACAATTGCAAACAATGCTCAAATCTTTTCACGTGTTTACGATTATGAAACTATTTTCAAACGACACATTTATTTCCTTTCTTTTTTTTTCGCAATACGTGTTGAAATCACACGGTTTGATGGAAAGTTGGTGTCATGTTTGAATTCATTTCACATGACACTATAGCCTCAGATCTAAATCTGTGTGCCATGTTAATTGTCAATTGTTCACAACGTCATTGTTTTCAATGCAATGCTGCATGTTAATATCCTAATTAAATACATGTAACAACTTTTCCGTGAACCATTGACGTTGTAAAAAAACACAAGTAAATTTTTTTAAAATCCTGGAAACATAAATTATGATATGCTGTCTCTCATTACAAACCAAATTTCAAAAACACTGCAAAGTACAAGACATCACATGGAATAATTAAAACTTTGTTTGGGCTAAGTTTAGTTTGGATGAGTGATGTCCAGCATCATTATAATCACTCAACTCAAGCCGAGAATTGCAGCTGCTATGGACATTGAGGTTGAGGTACTTAGGTGGAGCAAACTTATTTCACACGGTCAATAGCAAATTTGGTACGTCCATGTTTGTGGCAGTGAATCCTGGAAAAAAACAAAGCAATCTGGGACACTGAACGAATCAGAAAGTAAACAGACAAAAACAGGATGCCAAACATGCATGGCATGCGGTGGACAAGATGGACACAGAGAACAGGATGGAAAACTGAAATTGGAAGGAGGAAGGATTTGGTGGGGTAGTGGAGGTATCAAAGATCATTGTTTAGATTAGCAACAATATGAGATGTGTGTGAACAGCTGTCTTGAAGACCTGGAGGAGGGAGTGGATTGAAGAGGATGTAGAAGTTGATGACAGCAGGACAAAAAGGACAAATGAGTGAGATGAATAGTGTCCTGGATTTAGGTCGGTCACCAGAAGGGGTTGATGGTGGACCGTGTGACCTGCAGAAACCTGGGGGGGGGGGGGCAAAGATGAAAGAGCTTGGTGCAAGACCAGAAAGGATGCGGTAGAAACAGAAAACCACCGAACTGTTGATGGCGAATGATAAGCCCATCGACTCAGCTTCAGCACGCGGAGATTCCAATGATCTTAAAGCCTTGTTTTCATGACCTCAAGCTGAGCAAGATGTGAGGTGGGAGCAGCCCAGAGGGGACAGCAGTACTCCATCAAGCTGCAAATGAAGACCTTATAAGTGGATACGAGCTCTGGCATCGCAAGAATTACTGTACGACAGATTCCCAGTCAGCGGGCCTTCTGGAGCCAACTTTGAACATGTAGTTTGCCCAGAAGATTATGGCTGATAGATCCCAGGAGTTTTGAATGAATGAACTTCCTCAGAGGAATGGTTAAGAAATAGATAAGGAGTTTCCAGAGGTCCTTTTGGAGAGAGATCGTGAGAGGTGAGATTGTCTGGATTGAAAGACATTATTCCAATGTTTTCACCAGTTTTGATTTTTTTTCAAGGTCTGAAACCGGGAAGGGTGCACCCAATCTGCCTGTACTGAATACGACAGGATGTCATGACAGCAGCGGAGTCATCAGCAAATTAGATAAGAGAATTTTCCATTAGTCAAGAGGCGATAATTGATGAAATTAGAATAGACTGCCCGAAACATTGTTGAGGCACACGCAGCCCGACAGGTAAAGGTGAATGAAAATCAAAATAGTTTCCCAAGATTTTGATGGAGTTATTACAGATTCTATGGAAAACCTCGGAGATATTATTTTGTAAGGATATATAAATGTAGAGTAATTGCATAATAATGTATTGTTGGACCTGTTTCGGAACCAAATCCAATTTTGGGTATTACGAGAGGCAAAGTACGATGAATCAAGCCATAAAATAAAATCAAAATACTTTTATCGCATTATCGTCTTCAATTCAATGAGTTATCACTTATCTTTGCAGTGTGAATGCCTCATTGAAAAATGTTCTACAGATAACTCAGTAAAAATGCAAGAGCATGAGAAACATCATGGGCAAAATTAAGCACACAAAATCAGTAAATTATATATATATATATATATATATATATATATATATATATATATATATATATATATATATATTGTTACGGCCTGTGAAATTCGCAAACACCACAAATGAAGGGCCCGTAGGTTGAGATATCTCTAAGTACATTGTGTTAGTTAGCCCCAAACCCGTTTTTAGAGGGAATTTATGGTGATTCATTCGGCTTGCGACGCTTTGAAAGCCGTTTTTCTGTTCTATCTTTATTTTTGAACCAACCACGTCTCAACCGGCGACCACCTTAACCCACCACGCCAGCCATTCGTCACCAACTGCAAACACCGCTCCAACCCTCAGACCAACAACAACAACGCAAACAGCACGACCTTTACCTTCACAACCTCGCACCCACATCATCGCATTCATGCCATTCCCAAACGGCACCATGACCATCAAACCACCACCGAAAAACCCTCCACCACCTCACCTCTCTTCTTCTAGGCCATTCCCGCACCACCTGTGAACACTTGAGCGTCGGGCTGTCTTGCGGCCCCCTTCAGCGATTACGCACCGAGCCGCGAGTGGCAAATACGGCCTTCTAGGGAGAATTCGGATAGGGAACGCAACACGCCCACTTCTGATCCGTCCAATTAGCAAAGCGCGAAGCGGCTTGGCCCCGCCTCCAGGCGCGTTCTGTGTGAAATTCCATATATGCAAATTCTAGGAATCAGGGGAGGTTCACGCCCACTTTTCCTCCGTCAATTGGCGAGCGTGCTCCGCCCCCGAGGTGATCCTGAAATTTGCATACTGTTTCTCCTGCCGGGGCCTATAAAACGGCGAGCGCAAGGCGAATCGTGGCAGAGTGATGCAGAGAGTGGGAGTCGGGTGGCCGAAGGCATCGAGTTGGGTTCTGCAGCTCGGCTGAGGAGAGTTGTGGGAAGAGGCCAAAGAGCTCGGGTCACGAGGCGAGAAGGACGGCCGGTCGGCGACGAGGCGCGGTGGGAGATCGCTCGTTCGCGGGACCCAAGCAGCCAGCCATTTTCTCCTCCCCCAGGGCATCAAACAATTCCCCTTTCCCCCCCGCTGAGATAGGATTGCAAAAAGGGGGCCCGTTCCCCACCCCACTCAAGCGGGGGCCAACGAAACCCGCGAAGGAGCACGAAAGTCGGGGGCACCCCGCGCAGCCACATTTGCGGCTTTCGTTCCACGAGGACGCGGGTAGGACCCCCCGGTCTCGCGGGCCTGGCCGCTCCTTTCAGGTCACGCGCCATATTGCCTCAGCCCGTCTTCCCCCTTAGGTCTTTGGAGGGTGCCTTTTCTTTTGCTTTCGAATGAATGTTGTTGGCCCGTCTGTAAAAGTAGAACTGTATAAGTGTTGCCGTGTGTACGCGTATTCGGTAGTAACTCTGCGTCAATTGTTCTTTTGTTTTCACTGCCTATAGGTGCATTTTGACTGTTTGGCTGTATATGTGTCTTTCCGTTGTGTCGCGAAATTAAATGTGCATTGTTTGAAACTGTTTTCCCGTTTCGCTTCGCGTTTCTTTAATTGAATCTCCATCGCCTTCACGTAAGGGTGTTCGTAGTGGGCTTAATTAACGCCCGATAATAAATGGAACGTCGAGGCCGACGGATAAACACCGCTCGGTTATCCGATAGTACGAACCGGCCGCCCAAGCGCGCTCGCGTCCGGAGTCGACTGCGGCGAGGTGCGATCGGCCCGGTTACCATCCGCGGGGTACTTAGGTAGGTCGGAGTTTGCGAAAACAACCCTATCCCACGCGGCGTGGCCGCATTGGCCGATCTTGGTGACGGCCGAAAGGCCCACCCGTGACTAGCTCCCGGCGTTAGTCCGAGAGGTCACGGACTGATTGTCCATCCGAGTTGGCCGAACGTGCCGACGATCGAGTCACGTGGGCCGTTCGCACGCCGGCGGGCGCGAATTCGCAACAATACTATATAATATATTATTATATATATATATATATACATATATAATAACATATATATATATATATGTCGATTGAGTCTGGAATGACAGAGTAAGCTCGGGGCGTGAAGTTGCCTGTCGGGGAGAGAGGTTGGGTCAAAAGGAAAATCCATTCCCCAATAAAGGGTGACAGCAAAAAAAAAAAAAATTCAGATTGTGAGGAACATGGATTGTTGGGACCGAAAAAAATGGTCTGCTATTGCGGGAGAAGTCTTTGCAACTTTGACTGATTTGTTTAAGCTCAGAGTTATCAAATATGAATTTTGCGTCATCATTATGTGAATAAATTACGAAGTGCAGGTAGGTACAGGATATGGCCAGGACCATTGTACCTAGGTCAAACCCTGGTTTGAACACCAGAATGAGCTGAGAGTTTGGGTTGTCAGCAGTGATGTGGCATCCCCGAGAAGGACTCTAAGCCGGCTCTCATCCACATTGCATAACAGGGAATCTGTACGAGAATCCTCGGAAAGGAATGAGATGCAATCTGTAAAAGCCATTTTTTTTGCATAGGCACTTCAGCCGGGGCTAATAAGCAAGAGTAATAATGCGTCACATTTTTGATTGACCTTATTAAGGCGAATGAGTATATTGTCAACTTCAAGGGGTTGTCAGAAATAGGGGGGGGGGCATTTGAGCAGATGCCACCCTCCCAAAACTTTTCAAAAAAAGGTTTATGATAATGGCTACCAATGTGAATATTAAACACAAGGCAGAGCCTACCCGTCACATTGCCTGCAAAAAGGTGCTTCACCAAGTATAACCGAAGCGGGCTGAAAACTTTTGCAACAATGAATTTTGATTATGTTACGTGTTTTTGCAGGTATTTTCATGACATGTTATCCCCTTCAATTATAACAGTGTTTTGTTTATCTTCTTCAGTGATTAATAAAAAATTCATTTGGGAAAATTGTTTCTACAGAATTTCGCTAATTCATCTTAAATGTGGTATTATTGGGAAGGGGGTGAATACCTTTGCAGGCCACTGAAGATTGCAAGATAGATTAGTATATATAGGATATTACATACACACGTCATTTTTTGCATTTCACTGCCCCCTCCAATTTTTATTATTAAATAGCTGAAAAAGAGAAACAAGTAAAAAAAAAGACATAAAAAATGTCATAACCCCATGATTTTTAGTAATTTGGTGGATGGAATTTAAAGGCTAGGACATATTTAGCGATATATTCTAAAAAAACCTTCATCTTGTATGCTATATATACACAAGGATGATGCTTCCCGAAATACAGCCAAAAACGGTACACAATAGCGCAAAAATTTAGTGCACCTTACTCACAATTCGCCTGCGGTGTGCAGTATCAAGGTTTCGTTCAAATCGGGCAATGGAAAAAATTTTTAAAAAATAACAATTCCCGATTCAGTCAAGTACTCTTTCGGGAGTATTTGATCATGCAAAACAACCTAGTGGTATAGGTTTGTTGGAGCTATCTTTTTTGTTTTCTTGAAATGATTTTTTTCATCACCGCTGTCCACAACGGAACCAACGGGTTCCACGGGCCGTCTAGTGTACAACTAAAATGGCTGTCAGTTAAAACACCAAGTCAGAAAGAAATCTTTGATCAGGTCACAAATAAAAGTGAGCTGCATGTGTTATGCCATCATATACTGTGCTTGCCGCCAAGTTGAACAAATCGGACAATGCATGTCTGAGAATTGGTTGGGACACATTGAAGGAAGAAAATGGCGCCAGTCGGCCATCTTGGGATCTGATCACGTGAAAAAAATGACACATATGTAAGCCATCGTTCATTATCTGTGGCCAAGTTTGAACAACATCGGTAAATGCTTGTCAGAGAAATGGTTGAGGACGTTGTTCAACATCATGTTTTTACAACTAAAATGGCTGCCCATTCGGCCATCTTAGATCTGATGTCAAACACAAAATGATGTGTCATATGTTATTACCATCATTGTTGTTTTCTTTGTGCCAAGTACGAATAAAATCGGTCCATACATGTCCGAGATATGGTTGCAGATGCACACACGCAAGCACGCCGGACACGAAAATCGAGACCAAAATCCATTAAAGCCCCCGTTTCGGACCGAAGTCCAATGGGGGGGTGAATAAAAACACATAGTGGAATTGAGGGCGAGTGAGAGTGCCTGACCTACATTAACATTAATTATGATAAACTTGTGATGACAAAGGGTTTAGGAAAATAACGAAAGGAAAGAGGAACAGAAGAAACAATTGAGTTTCTAAAATAAAATTTCATTTACACACAAAAAATAGATGCAAGAAGGAAGACGATTTTAGAATTTTGTCATATTTTGAAAAAAGGAGAGGGAGACATTATATATATAATATATGTATATATATATTTAATATATATATATATAATTAAAAAATAAAAGAGATCAAAAAGGTAAAAGACCACATACACGCACCGCAACATATATATTATATATATATATATATATATTATATATATATAATATATATATATAGTTGTTGGTTCTGAAAACCGCATGCCTCTAGGCAAATGCACCCCAACATACAGTTAATCCCCAGACAGTTATTAATTAATATGTGTAGTTAGACCTACCCCTCATGTTAATGGAAAACAAAAGAAGAAGTGCGTAGTGTGTGTGGGTCTCATCGTTAGGTCTGATTATATTTCTTTCCTCCTTCCGCTCCAAGTGTATACGTATAATGTCCTCGCGGAGGCCAAAAGAAGCAATCAACCATTACGATGGAAAAAACCGTCCGCTTGCAAGAATAAGGTATCCAAGGGAATAGTAGAACCATACATTAAATGCCCAACGCTGCACAGGTCATGCGCAGCGCACTCTATTCAACCCAAATCTGCATCTAATAAATAAATTATATCCAAATCCTTTTCCTTCAATCTATGACACAGATCTGGGGCCGGCAACCACGCTTCAGGCAGCCGCATTGGAGGATCACCCACTGTGATTAAATAACCGCATGCCACGACAGCGGACCGTGATAATTACCATTGTACCTACGGGGCACGCATAGCGCACCCCTTCATTTCGGGTCTGCGCGCTATTACAATTGGCCATCTACCATCGACCTTCGCTCGCACCTCGGCCACCAATATCTTCCCGCATTTCTCTTGCCTCGATGGCAGCCGCCACCAAGCAAGAGGCGGCAGATGCACGGCCCAATCACTCTGGCCACGTGGCATGCCACGGAGAAGGCGCATTGCCTCGGCGTGGCCCTCGGCTTCGCCGAGAGCACGCCCCGGGGTGCGGGGCGTTTCATGGCGTGGTGTTCGGAGTTAAGACAATTCCACAAGCTTGGCGATGGTCTCGTCAGCATGCACCAATAGGCCGGCTTCCGGCCATGGGAGCCCGGGCAGCGCAGGGCCAGGGCCCACCGGAGCAGGCCATTGAACCGGTCGGCCCTCGGCCTCGCCGAGAGCACGGCGCCGGGAGTTCGGGTGCGGGCGGTTCATGCCCGTGGTGTTCGGAGCAAGGCAATTCCACTGCTCGGCGATGTCTCGCCGGATGCACCAATGCAGGCCACTTCCGGCCATGGAGCCGGCCAGCCACAGGGCCAGGGCCCAACGGAACGGCACGATGTGGGTGACGGACGCATCCTTTCGCGGGGGGGGAGGGCGCCCCACCCTATACCGCCGGGCCTATAAATGGACAGGGAATGCAACCCGTCCATTCGTCCTCTTCCTCTTTGTCTGGCCTTGGGGATCGATCTCTGCATGCGCCTGCAGCTCGCCAGTCCCGTCTGCCATTCCACCCCTCGCTTCTCGAATTCTCCACTTTTTCCTATCTCTGTAAACCCTTAAATTCGCTTCTGATCGCATACTCCATCTGCCTGACTTCAACCTTTTGACTTCGCCTGCTGGCTCCACTAATGTCCTCCCTCACGCCTCACGGCCTCGCCCTTCTCTGGATCAGTTGCATGCCGCGCGCCGCGGCACCGTAGCCAAGGCAGGGACTATGTGCCAACTCTCAAGGAGGGATCGCCTCACGGAGCGTCCCCCCAAACGTACTGGTAACGCGACGGTTCGGTCAACCGTGCAAGGTATTACGAAACCATTAGCCTAATCTCCTTCTCCTTTCTTCAAAATTAACTCCTCTTTTATTGTGTGTGTGTGTGTGTGTGTTGTGTGTGTGTGTGTGTGTTGTGTGGTGTGTGTTGTAATGGTGCCAGTCCAAGCTTTAAGTTAAGATTATAGAGATACTGTTACCGGTCAAGGTTTTAGAACACCCATATTTTTTTTCAGTTTTTAACTTGAAATTTAAGCGTTTAATGTTTGATGTACTCTGAAATTAAAGCATAGGAACAAATAAAACAATTGCAGATTAAAAAAATAAAGCAATGAATCGTTTTGTTGAACAAAATTAATCTGAATTTTTGACTCATCAAAGTAGCCAACCTTTTTTGCAGATATAAAGGCCTGTCACACCTTGACTTTTAGCCAGCGTATGCAGACGTAGAAAAAATTTGGCGAATACGCTGCGCACACGTCGAATACGTTATGGGTTAAGTTTTGTATACGTTAAGAGCACGCTGAAGCCGCTGGCATACGTCGTTAGTACGCCGAGGCTCGTCGAACGAATTTAGCATGCTTCAAAATTTTTCGACGTATGCCAGCATATGACTCACAACGTTCCGCATACTCTGGCTATAAGTTGTAGCACGCATTATCGATCGTTGACACACGTCGACACACGTACTTGTAGTTACTCATAAGTCGAAATACGTCGAGGTAATGTTAGCCGTACCGCAACTTATTTCTAACCTAGAGTAACGTGCTTCGAACCTTATGTGTAACGTATCTCCAACGCCATATTACGTTTATGTAGACGTATTTGACGTCTTCCGGTTACGACCACAGAACTTACTGAACGTGTTTCTAACTTACAGCTACCGTATATTAATGGCGTTTATTGGCAGCGTTTAGGGGAATTGGTATATAAAAATGGCTTCACAGGGAGGAACCCGTCAGTTTGCTTCCAGACTCCATGGTTTTTTTGTTTGTTTGTTTTTTCTCGCATGACGTGTATGTTCACACTTCGATGGTCTAGTGCGGTTTATGATTTTGAATCGCTCGAGCGGCAGCCTATTATAGGCTAGGCCACGTGATCGTCGGCGATACGCTGCCGCGCGCTATGGCAATAAGTTAGACTATTCCGTGGGCATAGGTTTGTGAACGCCGACAACACGCTAAACATTCATTGGGTATAAAGTTATCTATAAGTTAATCGGAAACGTTCTGTGTTACGTTACTAATACGTTATGCATATGTCCAATCGTTATTATACGCCCAAAACTGAAAAAAAAAAACATCAATAGTTCAGCGTACCAGCGGTTTTAGATACATTGATACGTTGCCATACGCTGGCCTAAAACATCAAGGTGTGACAGGGCCTTAACAGCCCGAACATACTCGTGGCATCTTTCTACCAATGGAATCAAATATTGCTCAGAAAGTTCTTCCCAACACGTGCAGAAGTTCCCACAAATGTGTGTGTACTTGAGGTTGCTTTGCTTTCAACTTTCTGTCCAGTTCATTCCCAAACCAAGCTCAATGGGTTTAAGTCTGGAGATTGTGCTTGGCCATTCCATGATTTTAAGCCGACTGTTCTTGTTATTTTCTTCTAAGGTCAGTTTCTGACCATTAACCTGGAGGTATGTTAGGGTCGTTATCTTGCTGTAGGATTAACCCCTGACCAACTAGGCGTGGACCAGGAGGTATTGCATGCGCTGCAAAATGCTTGTGGATAGCCCTTTTTGGTTCAGGGTGCCAGTCACTCTGTGCAAATTGCCGACTCTGGGATCAGCACAAGAGCCCCAGATCATCACGCTTCCTCCTCCATGTTTGACAGTTGGTGTCACACACTGAGAACCATCCTTTTGCCTGCTCGACGGTGTACAAAAACCCTGCGTGAATGAACCGAAGATTTCAAATTGATTTATGCCATTAAGACTTCTTCCAGTTTCAGTAGTTCCACTGGCAGTGCTTCATGGCCCAGGCAAGGCCTCTTTTTTATTTTGCATCTTAGCAACTGGCTTTCTCCCTACCTGCTACTCGGAATGTCAAACCTGCAGCTCGAAGTCTTCCTTTCACAGTGGAAACTGCAGACTTCTTACTTCGTCCAGTGTTGACTCTCTGAAACTTGTCTTCTGATTTGTTTGTTGTGGCTTTGGGTCTGCCAGACCTCTTCCTGTCAGAGTTTCCTCCAGTTTTCCAAGTGCCTTTTGATGGTGTTTGGAAACTGCACTTACTGACACCTTGGCCCTTTTTGCAATTTCTCTAAAGGAAAGACCTCCACTTTTTAAGGATTACTAGACGACCCATGAACCCGTTGGGTTCCGTTGTTGACAGAGTTTTGATTCAAAAAATCATTTCAAGAAAAAAAAAAAAGATAGCTCAGCAAACTTATACCGCTGAGGTTGTTTGCATTGATCCAAATAATCCCGAAGGAGTACTGACTGAATCGGGAATTGATTTTTTAATAATTTTTTTCGTTGCCCTATTTTGAACAAAACTTGATATTGCGCTCAATGTTGAAAAAAAAAAAAAACGGAGAAAGCAAGTCGAATAAATTATTGTGCGTAATTCCTTAACACAATTGTATTTATGAATGAATAAAGTATTAGGATCAAAATGGCAATGGTTATTTTATGCTTAAAAATTAAAGTCGTTCCTTGTCTACACTAATGTTTTGATATTTTAAAATAATCATTTCAAGGGAGAAAAAAAAAAAAAAGATTAGCTCCAGCGAACTATACCGCTGAGGTTGTTTGCATTGATCAAATTTCTCCCGAAGAGTACTTGACTGAATCGGGAATTGATTTTTAATTTTTTTGTTGCCCAATTTGGAACGAAACTTGAATCTTCTC
>CM068960.1:90506777-90519506 GCA_035128595.1 Eptatretus atami
CAGATATTGTGACAAAATGTCTCAATAAAGTGAGAGAATGGAACAATTTTAATGATAGAGTTCATATCCAATAGGTTGCAAACTGGTAATAAAGACTCTTCAACGCTATAAAAACTAGGCCTGAAATAATTTGCCAGCCTCGACAAACCATTGAAAACCAAGAGGAAGAAGACAATGGAGATGCTGGATATTGACAAACAAATATTCTGTAAACTGGCAGTCAATGGTCAATCTCGAGATGTGGACATACGAAACCTTTTGAAGAACGAATCGACTCCAGTGCATCTCACACTTTCCAATATGGATGGCTCAATGAGAAAGAGACAAAAAAAGCAAATCATGTATAGGGTGCGAGAAAGATCATGCAACTGCCGACCTCCCCGAGTTCTCTGAAACATTTGGAGTGATAGACTTGATGTTGCCTCTTTGAATGGTCTGCATAGACACTCCCTCCTGCAAAACATTTGGAGAGCTTTCTGATCATCTGTTGAGCAGAATTATTGGAATGAAATGCAAATACATTTCAATTGTTTGGTGACAACTTCTCCAGTCAATAATGCATCAAATTAGCAGAGAGAGCCCACACGAGGCCGTGTACAGATGCAAGAAATTCAAAATCCTTTGTGGATGACACCCCTTCCAAAACAACAGCTGAAGATGATGACAAATATAAAGAACAAAGCAAATATGGCAAACTTTCTTATGGAAGACTGGATTGTGAAGTGTGATGAGACAACTATGCCAGGCTGTGAACTTTATATGCATCGTGGGTGTCATGACATAAAAAGAGAAGTCAGAGTAACCTGTGGGCACCCTCATGATGTTCCTGAACTGACAGCTAATCATGAAGAAGCTGATTCTTGGATGTTTCTCCACATCACACATGCAAAGGAAACTTTGGGGGTTGACAGGGATATCTTGTGGAGTTTGGATTTGGACGTAGCATGCATGTGTCCATGATACTGCTCAATAACTGGAGTCAAAGAGCTGTTCTCGCATCCTGGCACCGGTCATAAGAAGAGGTTTGTGATAATGCACACCATTACAGCAGAACTAGGAGAAGACATGTGACTGGCATTGCCTTCCATTCACGTATTCAGCGGAGGCGACTCGACATCAGCCTTCAATGGAATGGGAAAGGAAAGGCGGATGAAGACAGTCTCAGAGCACCTGGATCTGATGGACGGACTGAAGGGTCTTGGTAAAAACGCAACTCAGGTAGACCCTGCAACTGAAGCAATGTAGTATATATCTCTTGTTTCATTATGTACTTGGGGAGAGACGAGGCATCCCTGGATACCGATTGTTAGAGTTGTTTGAAAAAAAAAAACCCAAAAAACAGGCAAGTGAAAAACTGACTTCCACAATGGATGCATGCTTTCAAGCAGCATGCACAGCATGCCAACGACCAGGCTTACAGTGGCCTGCAAAAGTATTCACCCCCTACAAATAATGCCACATTTAGATGAGTTATGAAGTATGTAGAAACAATTTTTTCAAATGAACTTTTATATTCATAACTGAATAGATCAAACTAAACACTGTTATAGTTAAAGGAGGTTACATGTCAGGAATACCTGCAAAAAACATGTACAAATCAAAGTTCACTGGTTGAAAAAGTATTCCGCCGCTAAGTTCAGTACTTGGTGGAAGAACCTTTTGCAGCAATGACTGCTGTGAGTCTTTTTGGGAACATCTCTCCCAGCTTTGTACAGTGAGATGGTGAAATCTTTGTCCATTCTTCATGTGAAAATTGTTCTAGTTCTGCCCAAGTTTGATGGGATCACCATAAATGTTCAATGGGTTGAAGTCAGGACTTTGAACTGGACCACTCAAGAACATATATTTTCTTCTCATTCAGCCACTCCAGTGTGGATTTAGCTTTGTGTTACGGATCATTGTCCTGTTGAAATGGGAATCTCCTACCCAGTTTCAGATTCATGGCTGACTCAAGCAGGATTCAACAAGGATTCTCATGAACTTTGCACCGTCCATTGTCCATTCCATCGTGACAAGCTTGTCAGTCCCTGCTGATGAAAATCTTCCCCATAACATGATGCTGCCACCATGCTTGACAGTAGGGATGGCGTTGACTCGGTGATGTGCAGTGTTAGGGTTGCACCAAACGTAATGCTTTAAATATAGATCAAAACGTTCGATTTTTGTCTCGTCTGACCACAAAACATTTCTCCACGTGTCCATAGTATCATTAAGATGCTTTTTCACAAACTCCAAACGAGCTTTTAGATGTGTCTTTTTCAGTAATGGCTTCTTTATTGACACCTGTCCAGAAGCCAGCTTTGTGAAGGGAATGGGTGTTGTTGATTGATGAACACTGACCCCCATCTCAGACATAGAGCCTTCCAGATCTTTCAAAGTCATTGCTGGATTTACAATGACATCCCGAACCAGTTTCCTGCTTGTCTAGCTGCTGAGTTTGAATGGGCAACCTGATCTGGGTACAGTCTGGGTGGTATGATACATCTTCCACTTCTTAATGATGGATTTCACCGTACTCAAAGGGATACTGAGTGACTGAAATCTTCTTCTAACTCTCTCCTGAACGGTGCTTCTCCACCACTTTGACTTCTTTGGAAAGCTCCTTGGTCTTCATGTTTGCCTTGTTGGTTGACTAAATGAGTTGCACCTTAAACTCCTTAGATAAGTGGTGGAGCTTAATTTTTAAGTTAAACCACTACTTACATACAGGTGAAACCTATTACACTTATTTTGTAACCTTTCAAACACATAATTTGCTCCTGAAGTGACTTTGGGTTAATTGGGCAAAAGGTTTGAACACTTATGCAACTGAGAATCATCATATTTTCTCTGTTAATCATACTTGTTCACATTTATCTGCATATTTTAGCTTTATCACTTTGGAGTAGTTTGTGAAGACTACATAATTATATTAAGTTTTATTTGAAAGTATTATGAAATAAGCTGAGGTGGCATCAAAATATGAAAACTTTGGAGGGGGGTGAATACTTTTGCAGACCACTGTACAATTAGTCAAATGCTGCAATGCAGTATCTAGCAATATCTCCAGTGAACAATGTATGGATATTACATGAGAATGGCCACCTTTTGCCAAAGCTGACAACGCTACCACTGGAAGCCCTCCTAACATTTCCAAATCACTGTAAAAGCAATTGTGGTACATCCATCCATTGGGACACTCTGTTGCAGAGCATTGGTGCTGCCTAAGCAGTATCGTTAGCAATTGGGCACAATCCTGGACAGGTCACCACTCCAACACAGGATACCAGCAGCTGGCACTCATTTTGCCAACCTCAGAAGGAAGACAGACAGAGTCAACCCCACCTGGAATTAATTCAACAGCCAAAGGGGATTTGAACTCAGGATCCTTGGATCCCAAGCCCACCACCCTGACCATATAGCCAACACCAGGCATGATTGTGGTACCAGAATGTGTAAAGGCCATTAATATGACAATATCTGCTATATTGCATGTTTATGTGACATTGAAATGTGCAGCAACAGAGTGCTGTACACACCGGGCACCAATTCTGAAGATTAGCTTCTATACATTTTAATCTTTCAGAAAGAAGCTAAAAGACAATGTAACATGACGATGAGCAAACATTATGAGAATTATTGGATAGCTCTGTAATGCAAAGGGACAAATTAGTGAGAAATGATGGTCCACACTTCCTGTGTTGGGAATCAATGGCCTTGTTTTTATTGGTCATACCAATTGTAATGTCTTACAGGAGATAATTAAGGTGGAAGGAAATAAGTTGTCCTTGTCTTTATACCATATGATGTATGGGGGTTCTTTTGAAAATTTTGTCATTCACCTTCTTGTTATCCTGATCACAGTACGTTACCTTAAGATACTGCTCTTTGGTTCATTAAGGAGAGTCATAAGATATGTTGTGAGCAGATTTTGAAATTACATATGGTTATGGAGACAATAATAGTCACTTGGAATGTGCAAGTCATTAAAAAAGAAATCATTTTAGACTATTTCAATTGTAAAAGTCGTTCAGCAAGAGAAATTGAAGGTTAGTTGGAGAAGTCTTGTGAGTATGTTGGATCATTCAATGACTTTAAACACACAAAATTATGTTTGAAATTACTAAACTGTCACATTCTAAATTCACTTTTACATTTGTGTCACATAAATCAGCTTGAACCCTGAGGTGAATCACTAAATTTGATATATATATATATATATATATATATATATAGGTATATATTTGTTTTCGTTTAAACACAACCGCATATTCTTTTTAGATTGTAGGATATAGGCTTTCTATTTTCCTAATTCCTTACCATTCTACCTCATGCTCAATAAAAGTACGTCCTTCCCTCACTAATAAACCATTTATTTATTTCTCGTACTATCTTGCTCTCCAAGCATGGTGTACACTCTATCTACACAAACATGCTCTTCTCTTCCTTCAGCACACCTCCCCCCTCTCCAGCCCTCAAATCTTGTACCTCCCCCTGCCCTCTCCCTTTCTTCACCAGACCTACAACCAAGTCTCATCCTTCCCCTCTCTCCACATCTCCTGCCTTGCCCTCCTAACTCTGTGTGCCATGCCTGCTTCTCACTCGTCTCCTATTTTCCCTCTCCTCTTTATAAAGCAACCCCTTCACGACTTCTTCCTCCTCCCGCCTCCAAGTCATCCCTCTCACCTTTCTCAAAAACTCCTCCCTCACCCTTCTCCCTCCAATCTTTTCCCCCTCACTCTCCATCCTTTGCCCAATGTTGCCGCTATTCCTCCCGCCCCCACATCCACAAGGCTGCCCTCCTTCCCCTGCTCCTCTCTTCTCTTCTCATCCTCATCACTCCACCTCGCTCCAATCTTTCAACTGCCCTTGCCCCTTTCTTATTTACTCCCCACTGTACCTCAACCCAAACGACCGAACCTTTATTTCTCCTCCTTCTACCGCCTCTCCCCCAGCTTCTTCTACAATCCCCACAACTCTTTCAACAAACTCTCCTTACCTCCCCCTCCCCCTCCGTCCTACACTCCCACTCCCCTCCCATCCTCTGCAACCCAAAGTCTCCTTCCCAATCCCTTTTCTTAACAGCGTTGCGACCTCAAACATCCGGGGGCCTTCGCTCAAACCTGACAGATCTTCCAATGCAGGTTGCCATTTTACAAACCAGACATGATCTGGCTCGTTCTTCTCTTTGCTTGTTGCGTCCATTTCGTCCCACCAACCCCACCATTTATGCTTTGCCATCACCCTCTCGTCACCTCACTCTTCCAAGAGTCAATATTTTTGTGTTTAAAAAAGTAAAAAAAAATACTTGTGGATTGAACACCCCACATAAAAATGACATATCTTCTTGTGCAAGGAGGAAGATGGACTCTGGCGCACCACCTGAGATAGCTTCCCATTGTACATCACCGCCCAACAAAAGGCTTACCACACCAGTTACTGCGTTTCCCTCTTCATGTCGCAGCCAGGGCAGCCACAACTGCAGAATTCCAGGAAAGTTGTCCGCCATCAGGGACTTCAGCAACAACACTCTGTCGACCACCTGCTGAAATTCTCAACTGAACAACAGATCAAGAAACAAAATTCAGTTTGTTTTCATATTGTTATTGGCATACACACAAAATAGTAGAAACAGCACTTTGAAAAAGCACAACTTCTAAAAAAAGTATTAATTAATTAATTTAATTAATAAAAATTCGAGAACCCCTCCCCCACCTTTCTTCTCCCAGTTTACTCCAAGACAGTGATAAGCTAAAGAACGTCCGTGCAGACCTCTAGGATGTCCACTCTGAGACAGAAACAATGGAATTTCTGAGCCTGTAATTTTGGAAAAGGTGTAGTTTGGAGTAATGTGCATTTTACACAATGTGGTTTTGTAACTGTGGATTAAAGATTAGTCAAACTATAAACTAACGCTCAAATTACCAAATTACATCTGGCTCTTGGGAAGCCAAGATGTTGAATTTTACAAGGACAATCCTTGGAATTTTCTCATTATAAACCTTGGACTGGATTCGTTTATGTTGAATGCAAGACAGTCTGGACACTGAAAGCTTTCACTTCGGGCAAACAGGTGGAAGGATCACACAATGTCGCGTTTTTTTTTGTTTGTTTACATCGTCGAGGCTTCGTGGAAGATTCTAGGATTAGTACACGACACGGATCAGGACTCACAGGACAAAATGTTGCAATGAACAGCCAGAGAGAGGGGGGAAACACCACAGCGGGCAGAAGGCAAAAGACAGAGGGAGGCGGTACAAACAATGGGTATGGGGAGGTAGGGAGGTATTGTCTCCATTTGCAGGTTTGAGGAGGTGGAAACGAAGTCCTCCAGGACTGAAAGTATCCTGTAATCCATGGAAAGTATCCATTGGAAAAGTATCCTTCAGTAAGGATCAATGTTTCATGGACCAAAGCTGTTCATCTTTGTTGTTCTCAAGAGTTTTTGTATCAGAAGGTTCTTTTCAGGATCATCACCGACCCCTAGGACTGTTCTCAATGTAGTTGGTTTGTGGTTAATATTCCCGGGGATGATTTCAAAATTCAGTGAGTTCTTCTTCAATTACCCTGTTGTTCCAATTATCACTGGTGGTGCCAATTTCTGCTCTTCATCTTCCAAGATCTCTTGATTTCATGTTTGAGTCCTGGTGTTGTTGATCATTTTCTTGATTTCTAATTATTTACCCAAAATCGCTGGTACTGATATCTCAATCAGCAACTCTGTCCTTTCCTTTGTCTGAGAACGATGTCCGTCACCAAGGCTCTTGTTCTTTGTTCTCATGCTGCATGGGATCATCAGGTCGAACCGTGAGCATGACGTCATCATTTCCAATGATTTGCCCTTGGTCGTGTTTCATGAGTTCGTGGAACTGGGATGTTGAAATTTTTGCACATTTGGCGATGAAATCACCTTGCATTACTTGTTGTGCTGTTGTGTATAAAGTTGTTCTGATAATTAGTGTTTTGCATCCCGAAAGCAGGGCACTCGTACTTTCTGTTTCTGTGTTTTGCAGAACCTACACTTGTTCCGTCTGGCTCAGCTCCCCGCCATCTACTTTAATCTACTGTACAAGTTGTCCTTGATCTTGTTCCATTTATTATTTATTAATTCGTTCTCCGTCCCAGTTGAGCCGACCCTCTACTTAGCCATTCCAATGAGCCTTCTTGTCGTCCAAACTCGCGTCAATATTTTTTTTGTATTTCCTGCTCTTTTGTCGTTCTCCCAGTTGTCGGTGCAATACTTACCTCTGCAACCGATAAGGAGACGTTGGTTAGGTTTTCACTCCTGTTTGGTGCTGTGAGCAGGATATCTCAAAAGGTCTAATGGACGGTATGAAGCGAACATTTGTATGCTTCAGTTGGGTGGTGTGACAACTACAATTGTCCCATGAGCCAAGAATCGTCCAACAGCCTTAATTTTACAAGTGATTCTTCACCTATAAAATAATGGGGCTCGAAACGAGTTTAGCGCGATATTCTCAAAAAGTTGTGGACGAGTTGTGATTAAACGTTGTGGATGAGTTGTTCGGTGAAAATTGTGACATAGAACGAGCCGATTGACTTTGATTCAGGTCCGGATGCAGATCCGGCCTATCCAGTGGTATACAAAACGTAAACAGTTCAGGTCTGGGGGAGTACGCGCTCCACCGAGTGCGTAATAGTGCGTTACCCCACGACGCGAGGTGAATGAAAGTGGGTTAAGCAATCGTTCACTTCCGTCTGTTCCATCCGCCACAAACGTGGAGTTGTGATCGAGGAACAATTTAATTTAAACCGAATGTTCTGTTTTGAACACAAATCGTAACACGAATAGGAGACAATTTGCCGTTTTTCAGGAACTTTGTCTCCGAGGTCATCCCGATCACATCCTATTGCGCAGATGCAGTGAATAATATTTTACTCGCAGTCTGCCTGGCACGTGAAACAAAATTGAAAATCATTACAAACAGGAAACTTACTGTTTTAACGGTCGTTATAACAGACACAAAAACAGGCACAAATATAACGTGTGATAAGGTGGTGGAAAAAGCACTGCATCAATGGCGTTAAATTCCGCGAATTAAATTTTTTTGTTTGACTTTAAAATAATTATTTTATAAGCCCCCGTTAGACTTGAGTCCGAAAACACGGACTTATGGGCTCTGGTCTCGATTTTCTTTGCCGTGCTGCGGTGCGTGCTCCGCAATCTATATTCTCGTGAACTCTGCGATTTGATTTTATTGGTACTTTGTCCAAAGGACAACACACGATGTATACATATGTACGTTCATTGTTTTAACCGACATAAGTCCAAGATGGCCGACCGGCGGCATTTTAGTTGGAAAAAGAAACCCCGATTGTTAACACGTCCTCGAATTGGTTTCTCTTGACATGCATTTACCGATGGTTGTTCCAAACCTTGCAACCGCATAATGATATGATGGCCTCACATAGTTCACGTCGTTTTTTACAAAATAGATCCAAAGATGCGCCGACTGGCGGCCCATTTTGTTACCTAATTTTCTCCCCAACCATGTCTCATGACACGTATAGTCCGATTTCGTTCAAACTTGGTACAAGCACGGTACATGATGCATACCACGTGCACCTTCCACATTATTTTGCGATCTTGATTCAAAGATGCGACTGGGAGACTGTGCGGCCAATTTTAGTTGTGAAGTAAATATGGCTAGGCCTTAAGTCATACAGCCAAAATACTACAACAGCGGGGCGATGACATTTTGTCTTTTTTACTGTTTTCAATTGGATTACACTTGAACACAGCGCAGGGTAAAGGTTGTTCTCCGAACTCCATTACTTATTTTTCCCCCAAAGGGGATGTGAGACTATTGCAGTGCGTGTTGTGTGGGTGTTGTGTGTGTGTGTGTGTATTTTCCCTTTTAAAAATGTTTTTCCTCTGCAACGCTTGTTCGGTCAATGCAAAACTTTTAAAATTTGGAATCATAATTTTCTCCAAAAACCTCGCTCAACGAATAAAAATTGAAACTTTAAATTTGCCATCAACAACCCCATGGGGCATATGGTAGTGTACATCATCGCGGTTGATGAAGTGGCATTCCAGCCACAATTGGATGGATTGAAATCTTCATCTGAAAAATCTGAAACTTTAATATATGTCTATGACTGCCATTTGAGTGAACAATCAAATTTTATGACGTTCATAACCCATGGCCAAGAAACTGTGTGACATGGATGATGTGGGTTATATGGAAACATAATGTGAGTTATGATGGTATTCTTGCCTTAGAATGAACATCTGGCGAGGTGAGGACGAAGATGCTGTTTCTGTGTTTAATTCTGTTTTTATTCTTCGTCTTGCAATGGTCGGGCTGTTATTCGCGTTTGCTTTCATCTCATGTGGAAATCTTCTTCTATTCCCGGGGGGGCCCGGCCCTATTGGTTTCTGGGCACATTTTCCAAGCGTGAGTTGTGGTTATTCTTTGATTTTAGATAAAGTTGGAGGATTGAGCAAAGGCCCTTGAAGCATTTCAGAACACTTGTAGGGTTTCTCTCCGGTGTGTTACTAATTGATTGTTCTTGAATAAAATCGATGACTGATTAAAAATCTTGGATCCACACGGAACACGCGTACGGCTTCTCCCCGGTGTGTATTCGTTGATGTCGATGTAAATCTGCTGAAAAACGTGATACATGCCCTGGAGCACATGGAACACCTTGTTGGTTTTCAACACCAGCGTGTGATTTTTGAATTGCGATTTTAAATATGATGAAGTGTCAAAGGTCTTTCCTGCATTGATTGAGCCTATATTTAATTATTATATATTTGTTTTTTTAAATGTACTGAAAACCAGCCTGTGTTGTATTGTAGTTGCCATAATGTTTTTCATTTTTAAACAACAATAAAAAAAAAATGCACCACTTTCCTGGTTTCTACATCCATCTGCGGTGATGCCCCCCTCCCTCCCAACATATGTATTTATCATCAAGTTGTAATGAAAATTTGTCGCAGACGAAGTTGTGAAACTCCTTAATTAGGCCTCTTGCATATTGGCTCCTCCATTAAAACTTTTTACTGAGTGTTTTGTTAACTGCATGTTTTGGGGATTAGAATTACCAGCAGCTTTACTGAAGATCTCTTCATAGTTCACATCTTGTTGCGTAATATGCTGTTTGTGAAGGTCATGTCAGGCATTGTTTTTCTCAGGTGGAACATATCCCTTGTACAATTGCTGGCAAAACATTATTGTCATACACGGGGTGGGGATCATCTTGCCCCACCATTCCCTGTCGGGGAATCTTGCCCGACATGACTCAAATGTCATGAGACAAATTCTCAGAGTGGAACATGAAACAAGCAAAGCTAAATGATTTATCATAATTTAAAATAAAATCCAGCTTATTAGGATCAAGTTAGGTTAACCAAGGTCAAAAACTACTTGAGATTTTAAAACAAGTCAATTCCTGAAAAGCCACAGAAGAAAAACATTGTTGTGGTAGATTTTCATGAGAAGTGCAAATGATCGATCCTTTACGATTACCTCCAAAATGTCTTCATCATGCTCCGATTCTGGAAGCTGATCCAATTCAGCACAAACATTTCCTACATTCCCTGCCGCTGTAGAAATTTCCACCACTTGCTGCAAGGTAGATTCATCAACCTCTCTGCAAGCTGCATCCTCTTCATTCGAGTGTCGGATCTCACAATGTTCATCCTCAGTTGGTTTCTCGAGCAAGTGACTGAATTTGTCTCTCAAGACAAAGTATGCTTCTCCCTGAGGTAGGCAAAGAGTTAACTTGAGGTTAGTAAAACATGTCTGATTGAATGTTAAAGGGATGAAGGAAATGTTTTCTGCTGAGGAAGCTCAGCTACACAGTACAAAATAGAGCAAAGGCATCAAAAGCGACATATTGCTGCAGTTGTGGAAAGAAGAAAGAGATGCCAAGAGCTTAGGTGGTGCACAAAAGTGCCGTTTAAGTGTCACACGTATTACCATATTTTCCGATGTATAAACCACATTCTTTTATCGGCAAGAAAGGTAAAAGTTGGGGTGCGGTTAATACACAGGGAAAGAAAAAACAAATCAGTCTTAAAAATGATCAATGCTGAATTTCAATTATATTCCAAATGAACACTTTTGTAGCAGTCGGAACTGCTGTTAAGCTCAATTCCACCGTTTAAATTTTGATAATCAGTTCAGGTTAAGAGTTTATCCAAGCGTATTATTGTGTGCTCCGTGCATAGCATTGGCGCAGCCTAAGCAGTCTCATTGGCTATTGGGTACAATACTGACAGGTCCCACTCCGACACAGGACAACCAGGAAGCTGGCACTCATTTTTGCCAACCTCAGAAGGATGACAGCAAAGTCAACCCCACCGGTATTCATTCAACAGGCCAGTGGATTTGAACTCAGGATCCTCGAATCGCAGACCCACCACCCAAACCATTAAGCCAACACCAAGCAACATATAGAGCCTCGCGACTCTGAAAAACACCATTAAACACACAAAAAAGAGAAGAACACCACCTGGTCCACATCAAAAGAAGAATTACTCACAATAGCTGGAGTCCAATAATGGAGCACCCACCTCAAATAAGCTCATGTGCAAGCCTCCCTCAAATGTTGTGTTCAAAAGGAAGACACCTGCCCAAAGCAAAGTTTCCAAGCCGCGTCATTGTTCGTGGCCGCAGCAGAAAGGGTATAGATGAGGACTTCAGTGACTGTCTTTATACATGCATTATTTTTGACATGAACATCCGACGCAGGCAGAATAATCCACCAAGCTTGTTCCTTACATGCTGACGCTATGCTAGCAAATGCTGCATAGCGGGCGTGGTTTAAAACTAAGAACAATCACTTCAACCCCGAATACTTTCTATCGAGGGCAGGATATGGATTTAAAAAGGAAGAGAAGAATTTCGCTGAGAGCGAAGGAGCCATTGGACGGATGAGCTTTAAGAAGACCAGTGCTGCTCGTTCTTTTGGCTTCCTTTGGTTCTCTTCATTCTTCCTGGTTCTCTTAGTTTTTCCCTTCATTTCTATTAGTGGTTCCAAACTTGCTTCCCGTGGATTACTCAGCGGCGACAAACGAAACTTTCTTACTTGCTGGCCTTTGTATTCGCCCATGTTTTTAGGAAATAAGCGCATCTGGTGGAACCACCACAGACGAACTTTCCTATTTCCAGACTTGGTATTGTCATCAGTGGAAATCAAACATTTTGTGATGCGTTTCCCACCAGGATTTTCGACCCGGATTCCGAGGAGCATTGGCCACATGCATTGTTGAACTTTCACCATTACTCCCGTCGCTACGTTGGCTGACCATTATGGAAACTGGAGACTGACAGCATCACATCTAACCACCGTATGACCCACATGAGAGAAAATTCACACACACACACATAATTTCTACAGACTGGTCCAGGACTGCGGCACAAGGTCTGGAGTAGTTGGCCGGATGCGTCTCTCTCGATGATGGAGCATGCTCATCCTGATGCGTTCAGTTGTCACAAGACCACCGACACCAAAGACGCTGCTCTGTCAGACCAAGCACAATTCTCAATACAAATCCCAGACGGCGACACAGACGGACAATCGCTGCCTGCAACCCTCCGATGTGTCAATCAAACAAGCCGTTCAAGGCCATGGGCTACATAGTGCTGGTTCGACTGAGATATGAGTGGGACAAGACCACACCAAGAGTGGAGGATTGAGAAAAGGTCGACCTTCAGATGATCTGGCAGCCTGGATGCGTGAAAGGTGTGGCAATGCAATACCCGTACGCGACTA
>CM068960.1:90551796-90554296 GCA_035128595.1 Eptatretus atami
TTGTATGTCAATCACCTAAGGGTCACACTTTCAAACCGATCTTCACGAAACTTCATCATCTGGTTGAGTTCATCATAAGTAAGAAGCTTATGGTTTTTGAGGTCAAAAGGTCAACATAGGCCAAAGGTCAACAACTTTGTCAAATTTCTAAAATCCTACAATTTTCATCCAATCAACTTGAAATTTGAAGAGGATTTGCATATCAGGTCAATGAATTCGATGAACAAGTATTGTCGAGGTCAACATAGGCCAAAAAGTCGACATCGGCCGCATTTATAAAATGGTCAATTTTCACCTGATTGACAAAATTTGAAGAGTTGCGTATTTTGTCATTGAATTCAACGACCAATTGTTTTTTTTATTTTTTTAGGTCTCATTTGTTTTATAGATTTTACACAGTATCGTGCTATGTACGACATCTTTCTTGTCTTGTTTGTTTTATTTTTTGTGCAGAATATCTCAAAAAGTTGTGGATGGATTCAGATGAAATTCGGTGGTCAGGTTGGGTGTGCTACAAGAACGAAAATGATTAGATCTTGGTGAAGATCCGGAACCGTTTACTATCATTTTTTTTAAGTGATTATTCACCATTGAGAGATCAGGCCAAAAATGACAAACAGCACAACATCTCCAAAAGTTGCGGATAGTATCGGATGAACCTTGGTGGACAAGGAAGGAAGAATTGATTAGATTTTGGTGAAGATCCGGATCTGTGGAGGTGAGCTCCACCACGTACCCTTCTATTTCATACATTTTAACTGTATTTCAATTGGATTTTTTTATTGTTTACCCCCTCATGTATGCCTGCCAGTTGAAAATAAAAGTCGACTATTGTGTGCTCTTGGAGTACTACGGTGAGGGCTGATATGTATTCCGAGAACAATTTGAATGTGCCATGTACTCGTGACATCACACACAATCTACCGTATTATAACACTCGGACAATGTCATGAAACACGAGTCATAAAACTCACCGAGACATGCTTCACGCTCACCAGCTCCTTTAGTGCTGCTTTGAATCCCTCCTTTGTAAAGGCTGGCACGATCGGTGACAGGAGGGGAAGGAAAAGTTTGAGATTTTGACAATGTCGTTGTGTAGCAATTAGTAACAATTGTGGACACTGCAGTAACAAGTTACATTAGGGGGCAGTGTATGTATTTGGCTGCTTGTTCCGTTCGTTTGCTCTTTCACCGCAATATGTCAGCAGAGCGTTAAACGCCCGTAGCATAGGGTGGCAGGTTAAGGAATGTCGATAGCTTACAATTACATGTGACCGAAGCCGCGCTCGAGCAATCGCTTGGCTAATCTTGTGCAGAGCAGTAATCTTACGCTGCGAGCCGGATTTACGACTACTTGGTACGTACCGAGGCTATGCTCTAACGATTTAACGGCAATGTTTACGGTCCACTCCCTGTCGATTGTCCCCCGTTCCTCCTCCTCCTCATTCTTCTTCTTCCTCTCTCTTTCTCTGTTCATTTGTTCTTCCCTCTACAGGTTCCCTCTCCAATCTATCAAAACCCCTCCTCTCACCCCCCCCACCAATCTGCACAAATCTCTCACACCTCTCCCCCTACCCAATCCATCCAAACCCTCATTCCTCTTCCCTTCTCCCCATTCATCCTCCACTATCAATCGACACCTCCCCTCAATCCTTCTGTGCTTCTCATTCTTTCTCCCCTGTCCCTCCCACATCCTCTCCCAATCTCTCACTTCCTATTCCCTTCACAAGTCACCCGCAATTCATACATGTTTTCCCCAAACAGCCCTCACTCCCCAATCCTTCTGCACTTCTCATTCATTCTCCTTGTCCTCCGGCATCCTCTCCCCAATCCCCTACAGTTGTGATTTCCTGTACAAGTCACCCCCAATTCCTCCCAGCTCCCCCACAATCCTTCCATGCTTCTCATTCCCCCACCTCTCTTACTTCAATACCTCGATCATTCCCCCACCCCTCTCACCCCAATACCTCGATCATTCCCCCACCGCTCTCACCCAATACCTCGATCATTCCCCACCTCTCTCGCCCCAATACCTCGATCATCCCCCCACCCCTCTCACCCCAATACCTCGATCATTCCCCACCGCTCTCACCCAATACCTCGATCATCCCCCATCACTCTCACCCCAATACCTCGATCATCCCCCCACCACTCTCAACCCAATACCTCGATCATCCCCCCACCACTCTCAACCAATACCTCGATCATTTCTCCACCCCCCTTATCCCAATACCTAGAGTCCTAGATCATTCCTTTCTCCTCTCTATCCCTCCACCTAACCCCAACCTCACCCCATTCTCCCACACCTTTCCTCATTCCTCCTCATCCCCTCATCCCCCGATAATTCACGTCCTCCCACATTCGTCCTTTACTGCTCATCACTCCAGCGTGTGTGTGTGTGTGTATATATATATATATGTGTGTGTGTGTGTGGTATATGTATGTGTGTGTATATGTGTGTGTGTGTGTGTATTGTGTTGGTGTGTCTGTATATGTGTGT
>CM068960.1:90559296-90584814 GCA_035128595.1 Eptatretus atami
GAAGTCGGGCAGCCCGTCACCGCGGCGAAGTCGGCAGCCCCGTCACCGCGGCGGAAGTCGGGCAGCCCGTCACCGCGGCGGAAGTCGGGCAGCCCCGTCACCGCGGCGGAAGTCGGGCAGCCCGTCACCGCGGCGGAAGTCGGGCAGCCCGTCACCGCGGCGGAAGTCGGGCAGCCCCGTCACCGCGGCGGAAGTCGGGCAGCCCGTCACCGCGGCGGAAGTCGGGCAGCCCCTCACGCGGCGGAAGTCGGGCAGCCCGTCACCGCGGCGGAAGTCGGGCAGCCCCCGTCACCGCCGCGGGACAGTCGGGCAGCCCCGTCCCCGGGCGAGTCGGGCAGCCCCGTCACCGCGGCGAAAGTCGGGCAGCCCGTCACCAGCGGCGAGAAGTCGGGCAGCCCCGTCACCGACGGCGAGAAGTCGGGCAGCCCTGTCACCGCGGCGGAAGTCGGGCAGCCCCGTACACGGCGAAGTCTGGGCAGCCCCGTACCACCGGCGAAGTCGGGCAGCCCCGTCACCACGGCGAAGTCGGGCAGCCCGTCACACGGCGAAGTCGGCAGCCCGTCACCGGCGAAGTCGGCAGCCCGTCGGCGAAGTGGGCAGCCCCGTCCACGGCGAAGTCGGGCAGCCCTTCACCACGGCGGAAAGTCGGGCAGCCCCGTCACACGGCGAAGTCGGCAGCCCCGTCACCGCGGCGGAAGTCGGGCAGCCCGTCACCGCGGCGGAAGTCGGGCAGCCCCGTCACCGCGGCGGAAGTCGGGCAGCACCGTCACCGCGGCGGAAGTCGGGCAGCACCCTTCACCGCTGGCGGAAGTCGGGCAGCACCTTCACCGCGGCGGAAGTCGGGCAGCACCGTCACCGCGGCGGAAGTCGGGCAGCACCTTCACCGCGGCGGAAGTCGGGCAGCACCTCACTCGGCGGTCGCACCTCACGGGCGGAAGTCGCGGCAGCCCGTTCACCGTGGCGGAAGTCGGGCAGCACCTTCACCGCGGCGGAAGTCGGGCAGCACCTCACCTCGGCGGAAGTCAGGCAGCACCGTCACCTCGGCGGAAGTCGTGGCAGCACCTTCACCGTGGCGGAAGTCGGGCAGCCCCGTCACCACGGCGGAAGTCGGGCAGCCCCGGTGCACCGCACGGCGGAAGTCGGGCAGCCCCGTCACCGGCGGAGCGGGCAGCCCGTCACCACGGCGAAGTCGGGCAGCCCCGTCACCACGGCGGAGTCGGGGCAGCCCGTCATCACGGCGGAAGTCGGGCAGCCCGTCACCACGGCGAATCGGGCAGCCCCGTCACCACGGCGGAAGTCGGGACAGCCCGTCACCAGCGCGCAAGTCGGGCAGCACTTCACCGCGGCGGAAGTCGGGCAACCGCCGTCACCGCGGCGGAAGTCGGGCAGCTCCGTCACCACGGCGAAGTCGGGCAGCACCTTCACACGTGCGGAAGGCGGGCAGCACCTTCACCGCGGCGGAAGTCGGCAACCCCGTCACCGTGCGGAAGTCGGGCAGCCCCGTCACCCGGCAGAAGTCGGGCAGCACCTTCACCGCGGTGGAAGTCGGGCAACCCCGTCACCGTGGCGGAAGCGGGAGCCCTTCCGTGGCGGAAGTCGGGCAGTACCTTCACCTCGGCGGAAGTCGGCAGCACTGTCACCTCGCGGAAGTCGTGCAGCACTTCACCGTGGCGGAAGTCGGGCAGCACTTCACCGTGGCGGAAGTCGGGCAGCACCTCACCGCGGAAGTCGGGCCGCACCTTCACATGGCGGAAGTCGGGCAGCACCTTCACCGTGGCGGAAAGTCGGCTGCACCTTCACCGTGGCGGAAGGTCGGCCAGCACCTTCACGTCTGGCGGAAGTCGGCGGCAGCACCTTCACGCGAGTGGGCGGAACGTGCGGTGCAGCACCTCACCGTGCGGATGTCGGGCAGCACATTCACCGTGGCGATCGTTCGGGCAGCACAGGTCTGCACGGCGTGTTGGCGGATGTCGGCAGCCCGTCATCGGCGAAAGTCGGCAGCCCCGTCAGCCCCGTCACCTCGGCGGACCGCAGTCGGGCAGCCGTCTATGCCACGGCACGGCCAGCGCGCCACCGGCAAGTAGCAGCCTACCGGAGCCGGACGACCGCCGTGCGAGCCCCGGCAGCCACCACCCGCGAGAAAGTCGGGCAGGCCGTCCCACGCGCAATGGGCTAGCCCGTCCTCGACACGGCGAAAGTCCTCTCGGGGTGCAAGTCAGCCCCGTACGCGGTCGAAGTCGGGCAGCCCCGTCACCACCGGCGGAAGTCGGGCAGGCCCCGTCACCGCGGCGGAAGTCGGGCAGCACCTTCACCGCGGCGGAAGTCGGCAGCCCCATCACCGTGGCGGAAGTCGGGCAGCACCTTCACGTGGCGGAAGTCGGGCAGCCCTTCACCGTGGCGGAAGTCGGGCAGCCCGTCACCACGGCGGAAGTCGGGCAGCCCCTGTCACCACGGCGGAAGTCGGGCAGCCGTCACCACGGCGGAAGTGGGCAGCCCCGTCACCGCGGCGGAAGTCGGGCCAGCCCGTCACCGCGGCGAAGTCGGGCAGCCCCGTCACCGCGGCGGAAGTCAGGCAGCCCTCACCGCGGCGGAAGTCAGCAGCCCCGTCACCGCGGAAGTCGGCAACCCGTCACCGCGGCGGAAGCGGCAGCTCCGTCACCACGCGGAAGTCGGGCACACCTTCACCACGGCGGAAGGCGGGCAGCACCTTCACCGGCGGCGGAAGCGGGCAACCCCGTCACCGTGGCGGAAGTCGGGCAGCCCCGTCACCGCGGCAGAAGTCGGGCAGCCACCTTTCACCGCGGTGGAAGTCGGGCAACCCGTCACCGTGGCGGAAGTCGGGCAGCACCTTCACCGTGGCGGAAGTCGGGCAGTACCTTCACCTCGGCGAAGTCGGGCAGCACTGTCACCGTCGCGAGTCGGCAGCACCGTCACCGTGCGGAAGTCGGGCAGCACCTCACCGTGGCGGAGTCTGGCGACCTTCACGTGGCGGAGTCGGCGGACCTTCACCGGCGGAAGTCGGCAGCACCTTCACCGTGGCGGAGTCGGGCAGCCCTTCACCGTGGCGGAAGTCGGGCAGCACCTTCACCGTGGCGGAAGTCGGGCAGCACCTTCACCGTGGCGGAAGTCGGGCAGCACCTTCACCGTGGCGGATGTCGGGCAAGCACGTCACCGTGGCGGATGTCGGGCAGCACGTCACCGTGGCGGATGTCGGGCAGCCCCTCATCGCGGCTGAAGTCGGGCAGCCCCGTCAGCCCCGTCACCGCGGGGGAAGGGGGCACCCGTCACACGGCGAAGCGGGCAGCCCCGTCACCACGGCGAAAGTCGGGCAGCCCCGTCCCACGGCGAAAGTCGGGCAGCCCCGTCACCACGGCGAAAGGTCGGCAGCCCCGTCACCACGGCGAAAGTCGGGCAGCCCGTGACCACGGCAAAGTCGGGCAGCCCCGTCACCACGGCGAAGTCGGCAGCCCCGTCACCCGGCGAAATCGGGCAGCCGTCCACACGGCGAAAGTCGGGCAAGCCCCGTCACCACGGCGAAAGTCGGGCAGCCCGTCACCGCGCGAAAGTCGGGCAGCCCCGTCACCGCGGCGGAGTCGGGCAGCCCCGTCACCGCGGCGGAAGTCGGGCTCACCCCACCGCGGCGGAAGTCGGCAGCCCCGTCACCACGCTGGAAGTCGGGCAGCCCCGTCACCACGGCGGAAGTCGGCAGCCCCGTCACCGCGGCGAAGTCGGGCAGCCCGTCACCGCGGCGGAAGTCGGGCAGCCCTCACCCGGCGGAGTCGGGCAGCCCCATCACCGTGGCGGAAGTCGGCAGCACCTTCACGTCAGCCTCGGGCAGGCACCTTCACCGTCGGCGGAAGTCGGGCAGCCCGTCACCACGGCGGAAGTCGGCAGCCCCGTCACACGGCGGAGAGTCGGGCAGCCCCGTCACCACGCGGAAGTCGGCAGCCCCGTCACCACGGCGGAAGTCGGGCAGCCCGTCACCGCGCGGAAGTCGGGCAGCCCCGTCACCGCGGCGGATCAGGCACCCGTCACCGCGCGAAGTCGGGCAACCCCGTCACCGCGGCGGAAAGTCGGGCAGCTCCATCACCACGGCGGAAGTCGGGCAGCACCCTCACCACGGCGGAAGCGGGCAGCACCTTCACCGCGGCGGAAGTCGGGCAACCCCGTCACCGTGGCGGAAGTCGGGCAGCCCGTCACCGCGCAGAAGTCGGGCAGCACCTTCACCGCGGTGGAAGTCGGGCAACCCCGTCACCGTGGCGGAAGTCGGCAGCACCTTCACCGTGGCGGAAGTCGGGCAGTACCTTCACCTCGGCAAGTCGGGGCAGCACGTGTCAGCACCTTCGGCGGAAGTCGGCAGCACCTTCACCGTTGGCGGAATCGGGCAGCACCCCTTCACCGTGGCGGAAGTCGGGCAGCACCTTCACCGTGGCGGAAGTCGGGCAGCACCTTCACCGCGATGGTGGCGGAGGTCGTGCAACACCTCGAATGTGACACCATACTTCACTCCTCCTTACTTCTGTCTGTGAGGGCGTTAGAGTGTCCAATGGTCCATAGTGACATGAAATAAATTTTAAAATATCCTTTATAAAATAAATTCAGCAGTGTTTTGAAGTTCATGGTAGACAGTTCAAGCATTTGCTTTAACTTACTGTTTCAATGATTGAAATCGAGAAAGGGCCATCTTCATCCTACGTACTCACGATCGGGGAACTGGCCTTGTATATTCTCCGTGCAGCGGAGTTACAGGTTGATGCACATGTTTGAATCTTGATCGTTTATAGGGGGTGAGTCAAAAAGCTCTCGGAATGAGATACAATCATCCAATGAATTTCAATGTGACCCCTCCCCCCACCTTATCCCCAAGATGCAAATATTTTGAATAAGTATGGAAATATTTTTGTGACTAATTATTTGAGTATGCATTGCAAAATAAAAACAAAAATGTGGTTTCCTGGACTGTTGTATCTTGTTTCAATAACATTTGGAACATCCCAGGTAAGTCCATTTCCTATTTTTCTTTTTTCATTTTTTCATTTTGATGGAATCCACAGTCACAAGGTTATATGTACACCAAATACAAACGCTATATAATTATGTAGATTATAATTTTAGAGATAGAGAATTTGAATCAACACACATCAATGCCACATACCGCTTTACATTACCCATCTATCTACAATTCCAGCAGTGTGTGTGTGTGTGTGGTGTGTGTGTGTGTGTGTGTGTGTGTGTGTGTGTGTGTGTGTGTGTGTGTGTGTGTGTGTGTGTGTGTGGACCGCTGTTTCTCGACAACCACTGGTCCGATCTAATTGAAACTTGCCAGATATATTGCTGGGGACCTGAGGATGTGCCTTTTCAAGGTTTGATATTAATCGGACAAGTGCTTCCAAGTTATGGCCATTTATTTACCAAACCAATGACAAGACACGTTGTTGCGTGGGCGTGGCCGATGGGGAAGGGAAGCTCAGCCGCGTTCCCCATTACGGGTTACAACGTACGGGTTCCGGATAATGATGACTTCGTGTATTCTAATAATTTCTCGATTTCTTATGCGCATTTATAGATAACCACAATGCGCCAAGTTATGATCGTTTTCATATTAGACAGTGCATAAATTTCGGTAACATCAGAGTGCTGGTATGCTCCGAACCAGGAAGTAAATTTTTTTCTCTCTCTTCTCTTCTCTTTTTGTTTTTCCTTGCCACGACATTGCGAAAAGGTAAAATACGTTGGCGCTAATTGAATGATTGGGTATTAAAACTAAATTGCGAATAATCGTAACTGCGAATAATATGCGAACTTCCGGGCCACGCATGTACGGGCACGCGAGAGCGAAGAAATGGCCTGTGTGGTTGTTGTTTGTTGCTCGCGGTTTGAATATTTATTTATGATTTTTTTTTTTTATTTTTTTTTTACGGGCACGTACTAGTAATATAAAATAACAAGCAAAGACAAAAACAAGGGAAAATATCAAATGAACTATTAATTTAATGCAGAAAGATGTATATGTTCAACATCACCTGCAAAGGACTGTTTTCCCCACAGTATAGTGTTCTTCCAATTGGGTAGCAAGGAATAGCCTCGAGGTATGCACACTCGCCTTTGAGCTGTCTACCCTGGGTTAGAATTCTGACTCAACTATGAACTGTCACCCTGGTGGTTCACATGCAGGGGGATAATGTGACGTCCATCAGAATGACTTCAAGCCTGAGGGCGCTCTTCGACACTGGTCGTTGGTGGATGTTAAGATCACATGCTGTCATTCATGAAGAGTATGAAAATGATCGTCGACACCCCCAAACAAATCACACATTCCTCGCCATTCAAGCATCAGGCCTGGCCAGCCGGTTGCAGTGATACTAGGGTAAAACCGCTCCCGTGACCAACCCGAGAAGGAGGTCAGAATAATTTGGGCCCTTCAAGATCAACCAATAATGCTACAGGATGACAATTTCACATCTCACTGTTATAAATAAACGAAAGAAGTGAGAAAACATTCGACCCTTCTTGTGTCTTTCATCTGAAATTTTTTGTTGTTAATGCAAACCCTCACCATATATCTCTTTTTGAGACTTGCTTATGCCTTGTTAATTTAGTGTTTTTTTAAATACAAAGTTGCAACTCATGGAGGAGTTCGGACATAGAACGGATCAGGACATAACAGAACAAAAGGAACAGTCAAAAGAGTTGGGGAAACACACCCAACGGTGGAAATGAGGAACAAAATAGAGGGAGACTTGGAGAAATGAATGTGGGAAAGAATAATGGCAAGTGGGGAACACGGGGTGGACAGGGTGGATACAGCCGCAGCAAGAAAAAAACTGGAAACTTGGAAAGAGTTGAGCTTGGGGAAGGTTAACAGGGGTAAAAAAAAGTGTTGGTAATTAATGTTGAGGATGTCTCCACTCTGGCTGCGTTTGATTGGTCTTTTTTTAATCGTGTATGAGCTCAGTGTGTATGAGCTTGGATTTTTTTTGTTTTTATGAAGTAATCAAAAACCAAAATCTAAACAACTTTGTCTAGATCCGATCTCAGGACAAAGCATTTATTTATACAATGCCTGACCATATTTTACATGTTTCATTCTTACAATCACAAACACAAAATAGTCACATGTCTGCAAATATTTATTTGCTTGTGCAATGCCAAATCATCTTTCAATAAACAATGGCAAAAATTACAAAGGAAAGACAAAAACAATGAAGAGGAGTCCTTTGTCTTCTAACTAAAGCATACCTTAGGAGGCAAAGCCATAATTAGAAGGTTACACCAAAAAATAAAATTTCCAGACTTCTTTTCTGGAATAGGAACGTTTTTTTTCCCCCTACTTTAAATTGCCCATACTCTATATTTCATTGGAATATTACAAACACAGGACAGCTTTGAAGCTCGCAGACAGGAGAGCTTTTAAAGTACGATTGCTTTTAGATGCTACAACTCACCTGAAAAGCAACAGCACAACAGCTTGGATTTTACACACTTATAAAGTAATCTGCACCAAGCTGAAAATATGTTGATGCTGTTCCCTGTGTGATTTATACACTGTTATTTTACAACTTAAAACAAACATTGATTGGGTGTGGGAGGGTTATCCACAGGCCTGCTTTTAATTTTATTTCCAAAATGCATCATGGAACATTTGACCACTCCATGTGTATAGAAAGATAGGATAATATGTCACGGATTGGAAGTTTCAAGAAAAAGCTGCAAGTTAATTTATACAAACGTGGTAAATGGTCTTTACTTGGTGTTAAGGTAAATAGGGTAATTGCACGAGCTAAAACTTGGTCTCACTTCATGCTTGCACAAATGACAAATTCATATGCTGTGTGTGAAAATGGAGGGAGGGATTGTAAAAATTCCTACATGTTTGTAACATGTGGATTTGTAAAGGGCTGGCAGGATAGTTCAGAGGTAGCATATTCGTGTTTGAGTTGTCTACTCGAGGTTTGATTCCCACACCAGGTCTAAACTGCCGTCCTGGTGTTTCGCAGGCAGGACATTGCATTAATGAGTGTGCCGTCTGTCAGATGGGATGTTAAGTCAGGGACACATTTTCCAGCATTGGTTATGGATTTTGGATGTTCAAATTCCCACGCTGTCTTTCGCAAAGCTTTGGTGATTGTTTCCAGGGTCCTGACCAATTTCAAATTCCTGCCCTGACTTCCACTGGGGAGGCAATGGCAAACCACCCAGTGTAATCCTAGCCATGAGATCACTTCAGCAGCACAGAACATGCCCTTTGGCAGAGCATCAAACAAAGAATTGAAAACTGCAAAATGTAATATGTAGATGGTCCTTAATTATTTCATGGTCACGCCACCAACAGAGTTACTCAGTCTCATTTCTGCTCAACTACTTTAACATGGCAGGTGGTCTTTCCATTTTCTACCATTTCTCCTACGGTCTTGCACAGCCTGCTTTGTGTGTCAGCTGGACTGTGTTGTCCACACTTAAGTTGCCTCTAGCCTGATGTTGGCTTAATGGTTATGGTGACTGGCTTGGGATCTCAGAGTTCTGAGTTTGAGCCCCGTGGGCTGCTGAATTAACACCAGGTGGGGTTGACTCGGCCTGTCATCCTTCTGAGGTTGGTGAAATTAGTCCCAGTGTACTGATATAGGGGCACAGCATCAACGGCATGGTCACAATCCAACAAAATGATAGCTACCCAAGTAGCAAAGCTGCTATACACAAGAAGTTGCCTCTCAAAATGTAGGTTAATTGTCCATCTCCTGTATGCTTTTCTTCACTGTTCTGTTCTAATGTCACATCCTGTGTCCAACTCTGATCGTTTCTACACTTTGGAGGACTGTCTGCCAGTTTTATCTGTAATTTCTCCCACATTCCCATTGCCAGTGTGTACACACTTTAGGTACTTTATTTTCAGCTCTGACGTGAACCTAGATGTATGCATATAAACACAACAAGCTCAAATGAGCTAAGATCCTTGTCCTCTTAATGATGACGTCATAAAAACGAATATGACGTCATTGTGATGTATCAGGTTTGCGATAAATTATCTGTGCTAATGCTCGGCTTGATTCCACAAACAAAATTCAAACAGCTTGCCTAGTTTCGGAGATAATGGTATAGGCGATTTCCATTAGCGGCAATATTATGACGTCAACTTTTTTTCTAGGAAGAACTCCCAAAATCGGAGATGGTTACTGCCTGTGCGTGGGCTTTCTACATATACATGGCAAGTTTCACGAAGATCCGATGAAAACTCTGGGTTGTGAAACAAAAAGTCAAAAAATAGGAATGACGTCATAAAAATTGATATGACGTCATAGTGATGTATCATATGCGCGGTAATTAATCTCTGCTAATGCCCTGTTCGATTCCCGCAAACAGAATTCAAAAACTTGCCTAGTTTGGAGATAATTTTTTAGGCGATTTCCATTGCGGAGATATTTTGACGTCATAACTTTTTTCTAGGAGGAATTCTCAAAATCGGAGATGGTTACTGTCTGCACAGGGTATTTCTACATATATATGCCAAGTTTCAGGAAGTTTCGATGAAACTGTAGGCTGTGAAACAAACAAGTCCACAAGAAGAAGATGAAGAACAACAATGTGAGTTAGACTAGAGATCCTCATGGAGAATATAACTCTGATGTCACAGGCCACATGGTATGGCAGCCACATTGGATTAAAGGAAAAATTTGGACATCATTTTCTCCAAACCCCCCAAATTGAAACTTGGTATATGTCATCAACTCCCCATGGGTATACAAGGGTGATATTGATGACGTCATAAGTGATGTGGTATTCCAGCTATATTTGGTTGAATGGAAATCTTTATCTGAAAAATCCGAAACTTCTTATATCTGATCTATGCCATCGATATTTGTTTCATTCTTCAGACACTTCTTATATCTGAAGAATTAATTTTATGACATTTCACAACCCATGCCAAGAAACTATGTGACATAATCGGTTGCATGGATGATACGGTTGGTTATATGGGCCATAATAGCAGTGGGCCAAAATAATAGCGTATTCAGTTAACAATGGTATTTTTGTTCAGAATGAATGTGCGATGCGAGGTTATGTACTCTACAAGTGCTGTTCTAGTTAGGAATAGAGATAAGCAATAAGCTTGAAGAGAGTGTTAAACCATCACAGTTTTAACTCCATTCATGATTATTGTTCATTTCTATTCTCTGTTGAAAAGAGACTTGTGCAACAATGTTTTGACAATGTCATAAGTTTGCAGACTGAAATGCAATTTTGTTTGTGCTTTTTGAAATCAATTGTGTTTGATTATGATAGAATTTTTTTTTGCCAACGGGGTCGACATATCCACCAGACTTTAAGAAAAAGGCTCCGTGAGCTATTATTGGCTCTTACAGACAATTGGTGTGAATGCAGTTCTTCTTAGGTTGAGGTTGGATTTGACAACCAGGTTGAGCCAAACAATCGTGTCCACAATGCCTTTCACAATTGAACATCGGTGTTCTTTACAGACGATTTGATGCAGGTCTGAAGAAAACCTGCTAATTACATTTTTAATTCAAGTAATTTAACTGGTCATTAACAAAGGTATGGGGTACTTGAATGTTTTATTTGTTCTTTAGCTGGTGCTATTGCTTCTGATATTGTCCAAATGGAAGGCAACACCTGCCTCACAGGAGCTGGATTATTCAGCGATACCTTGAGGAGTCTATTTTCTGTTGGGGTTGGCCAGCTCACTTGTCGAACATGAAATGAGGATGTGTTGACATGATGCAGGTTGCATTGCAACAATGCCAGGTACAGCAACAGACCATGGATGAGTTAAGAGATGCTCTTCAGCAGGAGTGGAACCAAATGGACCAGATGGACCAGAATTTCTTCCAGTGACTCATCCACATTAGAAAATGCTGATTTTGAATGCCAGTGGTGAATATACCACTTGTATAGCCACAAAGTCAGAGAAGAAGACTGGTTACTCTTGGTGGATCTTTCTGGATTGTGGCTATATCACCTCCATGGATGCAAAGCAAAATCATCGATCAACTTTACGAGTAGAAATATGGTGTGCAACTTGAAATACATTTATTCACAACGGCCACTAATGCTCTTGTATCAAATAAATGGCATGTGCTTTCTACACCAGTATATTCCTTCTCTTTTTTTTGCAAAGCCTTACACTTTACAAAAAATAATTTTGGTTAACATGAAAATTTTACAATTTAAATTCTGCAGAATATATCCCTTCATCTTCAGTCAATATCACCTGCAAAATGAAGTGATGCATCGAACGTCGAGTACAGTAGTACTCCATCCATACGTAAGGATGGCACGGAAAAAATTGGCCACCTCATTAAATGCATACAAAATGATATGTTGAAAAGCTACTATAGAATGAAGTTATAAGTCTTTAAAAGCCATACCTTTTATTCTCGAATGTTTTCATAATGAACAAGAATGAAAAAGACACCAGAATACAGGAAAAGGGCCCAGAATGATCTGCTGATGCTTTGATTGAGGTTCACAAGGGGTCATACGGGTTATTGAAAAGAGCATTCTAAATTCACCTTTCCATATACAGTATCCATCTCAAACCCACAACAAATAAAATATACCATCATACAAACCCGCACTATAAATGTACAACTACCTCCAACATAGACATTTTCAGACAATTGCAACTATGTCAAAAATATCAAAAGATGTCATGATGGCAATCTGTTAAAGGATTGTGGTGTCATTCCTACATTGTCATTCCTCACTATCTTGTTTGAATGTTTTTGGGGGATTCCCACCTCCCCCACCCCCCCCCCCCTCGCAGGAATAAATCCAAAGCCAAATGTTAAATTGGTTCACTTTGCCTGTCTACAAACGTCAGTTTATGATTGCGGAACAACAATTTCAATTGAATGTTATATTTTGAACATGAATTGGAACATGAGTGTGGCAAATTGGCAAATTATACAGAATCCAAATTTGGCAAATTGTCCAGAATCTTCTCCGAATAAAGCATGCCCAGAGAGGAGTGAGATAATGTTTTTTACTCTGCCTGTCTGGCAGTGAAATAAAATTGAAAATCATTCCTTGCAGAAAACTTACTGTTTTTAGGGACATCATAAAGGACACAAACAGCAAGCACAAATAACTAATGTAATGTGTTAAATGAGGTGGTGTAAAAAGCAGCTGCATCAATGGTGGTAAACTTCAGAAACAAAGTTTTTTTTTTCTCAAACCTTTAAAATCTTTATTTTATTTCAATTCAATGATATTATACTTGAACACTGGAGAACACAAATCGCCTTTTTGGCACTTTCAAAAACCTTCCGTTTAGCAGTAGTCCCACTTGGAAAATACATTCATGCCATCACCTGCACTGAGAGCAGAGTAACTGTGTGAGATTCTGCATTCAGCCAAATATGGTGGTGCCTAGCACTGTTTGTTTGGGGCATCTTTTTCTCAAAGATTGTTCCAAAATCGTCATTTTCTCTGAGAGGAGGTGGCAGAAGGTTTCTAATTGTGCAAATGCATGGACTAACCTCGATGGTAATGAAAAACACATCTCAGCAGAGCATCGTCAGCTCTGGACTGTTCCGTGTGACCCATTGGCTTTGTATGGTTACCTGAACGCCTGAACGCCTGTTCGGCAAGGTTCACAAACAATACATACAGATTGTGCTCAGAAATGCAAAACAAGAGTTTAAAAGACTCTTCCCATGTCCCTTTTCTCAAGATTGGTTGGGTAAAGTGTTCTCTGAAGCATTAAGGTTTTTTTTAGTTTTTTGTTTTTTCTACACTGAAACCAACAAAAATTGAATCATTGCTGGATATTATCAAATCGTTGATAATAGCAGAGGCAAATTTCATGATGACAGTCAAATCATTATCTTACGCCGTAATATGATGGTGCCTGAAATGTTCACTTGAGATTGGTGTTCCCCCTTCTTCTTAATGGCATAAAACTCACGATCATTATCGTGTGTGAGTGACGACATGTCATCATTGAAATTAGCATGTTAAACCAAGACCCAATCTATTTAGCAATTTAAGTCTGTTATTTCCTCATCACTCACAATCCTCTGTCATTTAAATTACATGGACGTTTCCAAAGCACGTTAATATCGACAGCCAATTAGACATATAAATTCGCTGTTTGTTTTGGTTTTTAGGACTTGCCATTGTGACCCAATAATTGGTGCTAGTTATGCATACCAGAGATTGATAGACCTCTGCTTTGTGAAAGGCCAGAATATGTATCATTCAAATGACAATCTAAATGGAATCGAGAAATTTCTATCCCCTGTGCATCGAGACGATGTGGGGCAAAATTGAATGGTGAAGATGCAAAGTTGAACCAGCAATTCAATTATTTCACAACAGCATCAAAAAGGTAAAGTATTATGGGGCATGTGTATGTTGCATGAAGTTAGTTAATCAGCGAGTCACTGCTCATTGTTTTTACACATATGTGTGTCACAAGCATATCTGGCTTGCTAGGCATCATTGCCCGAATTTTAGGGTATCGGGCCATTTACACCAGTGCTTTGGAAAGTATATGGTATTCTTTGCCTGTTGGGTCATATCAACTCACCATTTATGGCTACAGATTTCCATTCAGTAAAAATACACAAGCATTGTGTCCAAAAGTTCCTTTGACCCTCCTGCCTGATGTGTTCTCGATTATGTCACAAGTAGAAATACGTGTGTTGGTCATCCATCCCGGTCCTCTTTTCCTTTGCTCGTGCTCTTACCTCTATTCCAGTTTATAATTTTCACACAGAACACGGCGTCGAGTTGGCCAATCCTGAGTAGTGTTGGGCATAAAGTACATGTAGAATCTAAATCATTTGAATTCAAATAATTTTGTCTGACATTAGTGTAGTAGATAGTAGAAAAATCGTGCAAATTATGATACAAGCATCAAATTTGGCATTTCTGTTCTGCAGGGCTTTCTGATCAAATCTGCCCGATTGGCCATTTGAAAATCCAAGATGGCAGCCATTTTTCAAGATGGCCACCAAGTTAGCCTCCCGAAGTTGACTTTTTGCTTAGAAGTATTTGTAGTTGTCCGATTTGCATGATCTAAGTGTGGATGCTATGTTTTCAAGCCTGCTGGAGTGGATTTTCCTGTTTTTAAAGCCCGTGACACACTTTTTCTGATTTTGCACATTGTTTTTATGATTTTCATACGTTTGCATGACTTAACATGTATGTAGTAGTAGCTATTATGCCTGGGTGTGGGGTGTAGTGTTAGAGGTAGTACCTTTGTTTCAGCAGTCAGCCACATCCCTTGGATGGACTACTGGCACCTGTACCGTGAAGCACTTTCAGAACTGGCGCCTTACTTCTTTGCGAATAACAATGTCAACTATGCGCGATGGATCCCAGTTCACCTCCGAGATATGATGTCACTTGAGCAACACATCTCCAGATGTGGCCAGGAGTTTCACAAAGGGAACTTCGTTATCCACAAGTCTAGAAGAGAATTCTCTGCCCTGGCAATCGACCAAGCCCACGAGCAAAATAATGCAGCCATCAAAGGTGATGGAGGAGCAATTGGGTTGACAGAAGACCCGGCAGCACTTCGTAGGTGGATGGTCGCTGACCCGAAGTGAGTCGTCTAGTAGCTGGATACGAGGCCATGTCTGGTATGAAAGATGCAACCAACAACAGCAGACACCATGAGCAGACACTGAGTGCCCAGAAATCTTTCTGAAAAGGTGAAAGCACTCTCTGCAGTAATGCAGGAGATGGGCAACCCATTCCAAGAAGAATCAGCCGACCTACTGGTACTAGACATGAAGAACATTGCAGACCCAACTATAGCCGAAATGGTAGCTACACATCACCAGCGGGGCAAAGAGCAGTTCCATTCATTCTGGAGGGGCTACAGAATGAAGGTGAATGTCCTTTATATCATCCAATCAAAAAAAACATTGTTTCTTTCTTCAAACAGAGCAAGCTGGGTGAAGTTCTAAGGAGAAAGTCCTGAAAGACGACTGTCAGCTGTTCTCACGACTGTTCATCTCATGCCAGAACAGGCATGTGACTTGCAAGAATTCTTCAAGCATGAGAATCAGTCACACCCTGCATCTCTCAGTGACAGCGGCAAGCTTCATACATGTCAGAAGTCACAGCTGGCTGAAATTCTTGAAGCGCAAGTGAACATCCCAGACAGAGAACCAGGGGGATGCAGTCATCATTGATGGCTCAGCACTAATCAATGCCCTACCTCCACACACTTCAAAGATATTTGATGACTATGCTAAAGAAGACATCATCCCAAAGGTGGAATCCTATGGTGCCAGGTACGAAGGGTGGACGTAGTGTTTGATGTGTACAAGAAGTCAAGTCTGAAGTCCGAAGCAAGGTCGAAAAGGGGGCAAGGAACAGAAGAAGAGTGACAGGAACCAGTAAGACCCCAAGTAACTGGAGAAGCTTTCTTCGAGATAAGTGACAGGAACCAGTAAGACCCCAAGTAACTGGAGAAGCTTTCTTCGAGATGACAGCAACAAGACTGAGCTGTTTCACTTCCTTGCGGAAAAGATGTGTGAAGCACAGACAACAAGCACAGTCATTGTCACAAAAGGAGAAGATGCCATTAGCAACACAAGGAAGTCACTGAATGCTGTGTCTCCATGTTGTCATGACGAAGCTGACACTCGAATATTTGTACACGCCAGGGATGCAACGACGGATGGTAGCAAGTCCATTATCATTAAGGCTAATGACACGGACGTACTAGTCGTAGCAATATCTGTACTGCATCCTTACAGGAACTAGGTCTTGAGAACATGTGGATTGCCTTTGGCCAAGGAGCCAAGGCACGATGGATTCCGTCCATGAGGTAGTTTCTGCAATAGGGCCTGAGAAAGCTAGAGGGATCCCATACTTCCATGCATTCACTGGATGTGACGTCGTGTCTGCCTTCCACGGTAAAGGGAAGAAAACGGCATGGCAGACTTGGAACGTCTTTGATGATGTTTCTGAAACATTCACCAATCTCAGCCAGCATCCAACATTGATTCGTGATCTTGACCTGCAGAGGCTGGAGAGATTTGTTGTCCTCATGTATGACAGATCAAGCGCAGCCACTGGTGTGGACGGAGCAAGACTGGATCTCTTTGCCCGCAAGCAGAGGCCGTACAACTCAATTCCACAAACACAGGCAGCCCTCAGAGAACATGCAAAGCGTGCGGCCTATCAGGCTGGGATCCTGGGGCCAGGCAACCATCTCCAGTCCAGACACGAGCAGTCCCGCTGAATGGGGATGGACACAGAAAGGAGAGACGTGGCAGATATGTTGGACAACACTACCCCTATTGCAGCCAGCTGTCAGGAACTGACCAAGTGTTCCTGTAAGATAGGATGTAACCGGAGATGCAAGTGCTTTCAGTCAGGGCTCCCCTGCACAGTGCTCTGCAGCTGCATATGTGGACAGTAGCAGCTGGAGGAACATTCGCTTGGTATGCATAACTTTGAACATTTACTAGCCAGGGCCTGGTTGCAGAAAGGCCTTAGCTTCATATGACAATCATTAAAGTGGTGCAAAATCAGAAAAAGTGTGTGTCAGGGGGCTTTAAACAGGAAAATCCACTCCAGCAGGCTTGAAAACATAGGGATACACACAGATACATGCAAATCGGACAACTACAAATACTTCTAAGCAAAAAGTCAACTTCGGGAGGCTAACTTGGCGGCCATCTTGAAAAATGGCCGCCATCTTGGATTTCAAATGGCCAATCAGGCAGATTTGATTAGAATCCCCTGGAGAACAATGTGCCAAATTTGATGCTTGTATCATCATTTGCACGATTCCTCTCAAAAATTGCTGTTACTGCCCCACTACATGAAGAACTAGAACGGCACTTGGTAGAGCGCATATAATACCTCTTCCAGGCTGACAGTTTACATTTTGTATCCCACTGATAGGCCAGATCTGGATCCGGATCTTCACCAAATCGAATCGATTTGTCCTTGTCATACACCCGTGTCCACCAAGTTTTGGCCGAATCCATCCACAACTTTTTGAGATATCTGCCTCCTACAGACCTTCATCCTCCTCTTCTTCCTGACACTTTACTTTCCTTCCTGGTTCACTTGAAAAAAAATCATATCCACGTCTCATTGTGATTGCATAATGTGACTTTCTTCATGTTTTGAAAATTTGTAAACTTCATGTTTTTGCTTCTGAAACCATGTTTTTGCTCCTGTAATAAGTAAGGTATTTGATTGCTTCATCAATGAACAACTTCTCGCCATCTGGAGAACAATGAACTTCTCACCGACTACCAGTATGGCTTTCACCATTCTCAGTTGACTGGTGATCTACTATCTTAATTACGGATCATTTCAACAGGGCATTGGAGATCAAAGGTAAAGCTCGATTCGTTGCTTTGGATATCTCAAAGCCTTTGAAAAAAGTGTGGCACAAGGTCTGCTCCGCAAGCTTCAGTCATATGGTGTATCTGAGTGATGCATTCAATCATTTCGGCTTTCCTTAAAAATCGCAAGATGAAGGTGGCACTTGAGGGTCAACTTCTTCTACTTGCTCCATCAATTCTGGTGTTCCACAGGGCTATGTCCTTGGTCCCACTCTGTTCCTTGTTTATATCATTGATCTTCCTGATAATGTTCTGTCGAGCTAGCCATGTAGTCTGATGACCCTCACTTTACTGTACATCTGCTGATTCACTCAACACTACTCTTAATGAGGTTGGAGTATTACTGGACAATTTTTAGAGAATGTGCTGAAGTGAGGCATGACTGGCTGGTAATCTTCAATTCAAAGAAAACTAAATGTTGTCAATGTCTCGCTCCAGAAACAGGTATTTCCCTTCTGTGCACATGGGTCTTCAACCTTAACAGAATCATCTATGTTTGGCTTCTTGGTCTGGAAATCTCTTCAAACCTCCATTGGGATAAATACATTTCTGGTATTGCTAAGAGTGCTTCCAAGCGAGTTGATTGTCTTTATCGAGCACAGAGGTATTTACCCTCCCGATACTGTTTGTTACCTTTATAAGACAACTATAATCACCTAATGGAGTCCTGTTGCCACATTTTGGGCTGGAGCACCAGCCTGCCACTTATCTTTACTTGACAGGTTCCAGAAATGTGTAGTTAACCTGGTTGATGCGGAGATGGGTTCAACTCCTCAACCACTCTCTCAATTTGGAACACAGGCTGACCAAAGGTCAGTTGCCACTCTTAGTTTGTTCTACAGATATTTTTATGGCAAATGTTCTGCTGGACTTCCTAACTTGGTTCCTCCTGTACGAGTGTTTGGATGCAAGACTTGTTTGCCATCTCTGATAAGATAAGCACAAGATATGAGAAGCACTTTCAAAAGATAACTCAACCCTGTCTTTCCTGACATTCAATTCACAATAGAAGAGGAAGCAGATCAACGGCTGGTATTCTTCGATAAATTGGTTTCCAGGCAATCCGGGGAGCTACAGACAACCATATTGTTGCGAATTCGCGCCCGCCGGCGTGCGAACGGCCACGTGACTCGAATCGCGGCACGTCGCCCACCAGACGGACAATTCTGTCATGACCCTCTCGGACTAACGCCGAGAGCCAGTCACAGGTGGGCCTTTCGGCCTCACCACGATCGTGCCAATCGGCCACCCGCGTGGGATAGGGTTGTTCGCCAAACTCGACCTACCTAAGTACCACGCGGATGGTAAACCGGGTGATCGCACCTCGCCACAGGTCGACTTCGGACACGAACCGCTTAAGCGGTCCGTTCCGTGCTATCGGGAAAACGAGCGTGTTATCGTCGGCCTCGACGGTTCCTGATTAATTATCGGCGTATCAGGCCCACTACGAACCCTTTTACGTGAAGCAAGATGGAGGTTCAATTAAAGAAAAGACGAAGCGAAACGGGCACAGTTCAACAAGTAAGCACATTTAATTCACGACACACGGATAGCACACATATACAGCCATAGAGTAGAATGCAAAGAAAGAATTACTACCGAATACAAGCAAGGTTTATTTACATGCACTTAAACAGTTTCTACTTTACAAGACACGGCACCACAACACGCATTCACACAAAAGCAAAGGAAAGACCCCTCAAAGGCAAGGGAGTCAGACTGGGCCCGTGGGCCTAATGCGCATGGAACCTGGATGAGCGGCCAGGTCCACGAGACCGAAGGGTCCTACCCGCGCCTCGTGGCGAGCCGCAAATGTCGCTGCACGCGGGCGCCCAGTTTCGTTGGCACCTGCTTGGAGTAAAGTGGGAACGGGGCCCCTTTTCGCACTCTCTCAGCGCGGGGGAAAGGGGGAATTGTTGACGCTCTGGGGAGGGAGTATGGCTGGCTTGCTTGAGTCCCGCGACGAGCGATTCACCGTGACCTCGTCGCGACGCCGTCTTCCTCACCCGGACCCGAGCTCCCGGTTCTCCTCAGCCGATCTCCCTCGCAGCCGTTCGCCTCCGTAGCGTCGCCTCGTACCGTCGCCTCCGCAGCCGATCTCTCCGCCCGTCGCCTCAAAACTCATCTCCTCGCAGCAGATCTCCGCTCGCCCTTTTATCGGCTCCGGAACCCACCATATGCAAATTTTCGGATCAAAACGACCTCAGGGGCGGAGCTACGGGCGCCGATTGGACGGAGGAAAAGGGGCGTGAATCTTCCCTGATCCTCAAATTAGAATATCCTGATTTCTCTCAGATGTGTCTGGAGGCGGGGCAAAGCCGCCCCGCGCTTCCTAATTGGATGGATCAGATGTGGGCGTGTAGCATTCCTGATCCGAATTCTCCTCGGAAAAACCGCTATTTGCACTCGCGGCTCGCGTGTATCGCTGAACGGGCCCAAGATAGCCCGACGCTCGGTGCCACAGGTGGTGCGGGAATGGCCGTAGGAGAGAGGTGAAGGTGGTGGAGGGTTTCCGGCGGTGGCCGATGGCCATGATGCCGTTTGGAATGGCGGTGATGTGAGGTTTGCGGAGCGAGTGGTGAAGGTAGGTTGTGGCTGCTGCGTTGTTGTTGTTGTTGACGGTTGGAGCGTGGTTGGTTCAAAATAAAGGTAGAACAGAAAACGCCTAACTCAAAGGATCACAGCCCGAATGAATCACATTAATTCCCTCTAAACAATGGGTTTGGGGCTAACTATCATGTACTTAAAAGATATCTCACCTACGGGACCTGAATGGTGGTTGCGAATTTCCACAGCCGTAACAATATATATGAAGGCAACCAATACCAGCCAGATTCTGCATTATGGCAGTAACCATCCTGTGACTAATAAGCAAAGTTGCCTGCAAACCCTTTTCGATGGGTCGGAACACACTGTAGTAATTCGGAAGCCAAAAAAGAATAAAAGGAACTTTCTGCAAAAGTTGTTCTGTTCAAATGGTTGCCCCCAACAGTTTTGTGAAACAAGTGTATGTGGAGGAGGGCAAACGGCGAGTCTACACAACTCAAACCAAAGTTCTGGTGTGCCCTTCCATATGTGACCAACGTATCAGAAGCTACCGCTCACCTGTTAGTCCCATTTAAGTCGGCATTGCACAATAGACCTGAGGTTACCATGAAACGGAGGACAAATCATCTATCATTTATAAAATAAATTGCATCAACTGCGCAGCCCACTACATTGGAGAGACCTCGAAGAGATGAAAAACAAGGCTACACGAACACCAGTTATCCGTACGTAGAAGGATCCGCTCTCCCAGGTCGCAATGCACAGCATCAGATAAGACCATCAATTCATGTTCACTGAGGCTGAGTTGACCAGCTGGGCGAACAACTGACGTCCAGACAGCTGCAAGAGACCTGGTATTTGAATGACAATTCAATGAATAGACATATCGATTTCCACCCGGGTATCAAGCATAATAAGTCACCAGCTCAAACATCCGTAAACACACTACATGTGCAATCACCCCAGCACTTTTACAGAACGTATCAAGGAAGCAAATAGGAGCAATTAGTCAATTGATAAAGTGAATCAATCCAGGTGTTATCAGTCAGAATGACCAATCTCAACGTTATGTATAAAAGGAACCGCATGTTTTTTTTTTAATCCTGTCTCCGATGATGAGCTCAAGTGAGAGCTTGAAACGTTAGACTTTTAAAACTTCCTCCCAGCAGTGTTGGGCACCGATAACCAAAAAGTTAACTCGTAACGATAATCGATAACCCAATTTAAGTCCGTAATTATAATACAAGTTATCGGAAGTTAACGAATAATCCGATAACGATAACTACTTTTTAACAGAAATCAAAAAACAAGGAAAAAGCTTCAAACCCATAGAAAAGGCTCATTTATGCTAAACCAAGATTAAAATAAGCATTATGCGTCTTTTTAGAGTCTATGAGTCGTCAACACAGCACAACACACACACACACACACACACACACACACACACACACACAACAACACACAGTTTAACCGGACGGAGTCCAACATGCATTGGGAGGTTAACGGGACGGGTCAAGGACACAATGTGAATCCAGCAAACAAATTAATGTCCATTTCTTACGAAAGAGCAACGGGAAAATATGTCCGCGGAACGCTGCGCACACAAACAGGAAGACCGTTACTTCAAACATGAGAGCCCGACCTTACAAACACACCGAGAACAGTTACAAACATGGCGCGACGGTATCTCCACGCCTCAACACCTATGTCCGATTGTCCGTCGCTCTGCCAAAGGTTAGACCGTCCTTGTGTTTGAATTAACCGATCTGTACGTTTCCAACCTTGACCGAACCCAGTACCTGCAGAGCCGAGCAGCCGCATGCTGAGGAAGTCGCCATTGCAAGGCTCTTCTTCTTCTTCTTCTCCCCTTCTTCTTCTTCTTCTCCTCCTCCTCCTTCTTCTTCTCCTCTCTTCTTCCATTTTTCTTCACGCGGCGGCCTGATTCAGCATTACTTGTAAAACAAGTAATCTATAATCATGTACATTTTCTCCTCATTGATATTAGTTCGGCGAAATGCGACCCGGAAACGATAAAAATGTTATCGGACAAAAAAATTAACGGACATTATAGGACTAAACAAGGACAAATGTGTCCACGAGCAGCGTCCTAAAGATTTTGTCGGCTAAAAAAAATTTTTTTTTTGATTTTTTTTCAAAAACAACAACAATTTCCGATCATTTTCACGTGCCTTGATTAAGCCAATAGCGAAACCCGTCATAATGTATTTACGTATTTACGATATATCGTGTATTTACGAAATAAATAATGTATTTACCAAATTACAATACGATAATGGAATAATTCTTAAATAGTAACGTGAACTTTTCGAAACTTTAAAGCAAATGTCCGAATATATTTAAAAGTTCATGATAGACGCTCTCAAAAGGCACCGTCTATGTGAGGATGTGTACATGTGCTCAGTATTTAAGGAGATCCGGATCTTGTTTTAACCAGAGCCGAGTCGTCGAGGTTAAGGTTTTGTCTTAAGAAGAAGAATAAGAAACAACAACAACGCCAAGCTCTCCATGAGCAGCGTTCGCTACGCGAGACAGACGCTGCTAAAAATCGAGTTACACACACACACACACACACACACACGCAAATCAATAATAAGTACCTTAAAATGGCGATATCAATTTGAGAATGTAATGTGTGTAGTTGTCGACGACATAAGTTATATCTATGGCTAGAATCATGTTTGCCTGTTTTAGATCTGGCAACATTGAGCGTATGATGTCAGTAGAGCAGTCAAGATGGCGGCTCCCTGAGAAGCATGCATCAGCGAGGAGCTACGTTCTGTCATCCATTCCTTGGGAAGTGAGGATGTGAATCCCAGTGAAATCCATCGCAGAATGAAGATGCAATATGGTGACGCATGTTTTTCTGCATCAGGTGTACGACTGGAACAGGAAGTTTAAAAGTGGAGTGTCCAGTGTGGCAAACGCTGCTCGCTTGGGCCGGCCCACACAGCCGACACACCAGAAATGGTCGCAGGAGTTGAGCGCGTGCTGAGGGAAAATCGTCGCATTACACGGATGAAGTGGTCTCCGAATTAACATTAGCCGTGGTTCAGCACAACATATCATTCACAACGTGCTGGGTTCCGCAAGTGTCTACAAGGTGGGTGCCTCGACAACTCACACCCGAACTGAAAGAACGGCGAGTGGACGCCTGTGAAGAACTTCTGTGACGTTATGAAACAGAAGGCGATGCTTTCACAAATAGTGGTGTCATTCAACTTCACCAAAGCCCAAAAATTCCACACACAGCCATCCGCTGGAAAAGTGATGCTGACACTCTTCTGGATACGCGAGGCCACTTGTGGAGCATTACATGCCCAGAAGGGCCACAGTCACCAGTGCATCATACTGCGACCTCCTTAAAAATCATCTGAAACCAGCAATCACATCACAACGTCGTGGACTACTCCCTTCCAGTGTTTGGCTGCAGCATGACAATGCCCTGCCTATACTGTCCACATCACAGCTACAACAATCGAGGACATGCATTTGTGAATGTCTTCCTCATCCACCCTACTCGCTAGACCTCTCCCTTCACATACCACATATTTGGGCCACTTAAAGGAGGCGCTTAGTGGAACCGCTTCCGATCCGACGAAGAGTCCAAGAGGCAGTGCAGGAATGCCTACACAAGCAGCCAAAAGTTTTTTTGTTTTTTTCGAGAGTTATCCAGGCCTTCGTAAACCACTGGAAAAACAAATGCATTGAACCCAATGGTGATTATGTTAAATTTTTCACAAATTGTTTATGCATGTATGTGTGTAATAATTTTATTTTTCAAGGTTACTTATTGACTGCCTATATATAATATATATTATAATATGTATGTATATATATATATATATATATATATATATATATATATATATATACATATTGTTACGGAAATGGCCCTTAATATGCAACTAAATATAGGATTAGCTCAGATCCCCCATTAAATGCATGTTTAGCCAGGTTGTTCGGTAAAATGGACGTTACCTGTGTGTCGGGAGGTGTAGGATGCATGTTATTGTTCGTACAGTGGTGATGTTGCCGAGGGCTTCTTCTTCCTCCCCTCTCCGGACGATAGGCGCCCAGTCGGCTGAGGGGAGTGTCCTGGAGATGGAGGTGGAGCTGGGGAGAGGAGTTAGTCAGCTTCGCAAAAAGAAGAAGTGAAACTGAGAGGCCACGAGCGCCGAAAAAGAGGAAGTTAAACTGGGAGGCCACGAGAGTCGAAAAGGAGAAGTGAAACTGAAGTACAAAAACTGCAGTCGGCTTCGAAAGGGGGAGGAGCCAGTGGCTCGCAAGCGAGCGAACGAAGACCTGGGAAAAGAAGGGGTTCAGTTTGGGCGAACAGTCGTCTCGAGGCGTGCCGTGTTTCGAGGCAAGCAAGGAAAAGGAAAGAGAGGGGTGTCCTGCAAAGAGAGGAAACGCCGAGCCTCCGTCCCTACTCACCTCACGGCTCGACGACGACTTGGAATCCCATGGCCCAGCCTGCAGAGCTCGGCACCTCGATTTGGGCCTTGTCTGGTGAACAGGCCTGGCCTGGATTTGTATGCTGGACCTTGAGAGAAATCAGCTGAGGCCCATCGTCGATCTGACGGTCTTGTGTCGTCGACCTTACGCGGGGTCAGAGCGCGCGGAGACGCGTGCGGTGCGGAAAAGGAAGGCGAGTGCCGTCTCGCCACGCGGCATGTTCGAGTTCGAGCTGTGGGCTTGAATCCGTGACATCCGCTTGTTGCAAGCGACATTCGTGCCTTTGACACTTTCCTCTCGTCCATGAGACACCACCAAGTACTCTGTCTTGCATGCATGCTGTCTGTCTGTCTTGTCTGCACGTTGTCTAAGGCATATCTCGGTAGGGACCCCTCGAAACATGTGATCGTAGTTCCCTAGTTAAGAACGGGTTAAAGATTGTTAATAAAACATTGTCGTGATTTTGCTTGTGTTGTGGTCCCCCGATGTTCCCCAATAAATCTGGTTGATTCGGATGAAGTTACCGCTATGGATTAATTCGTGTCGCGTCAAGGAACGCCGGTCATCCAGAGATAACACCGGTCAATGAGATCGTTCGATTGGCATATAAAACCAAAATGGTTACGACTGGCAGAAAACGCTCGGCATCTGACAAAACAGTCTGTAACCGGGGTTCTATTTCCCCAACTGGCAAGGTCCAGGATTACGTTGGTATCGGCGATTGAAGACGCGGACCCGAGGCCTGTGCTGAGCCAGCCGGCATTATAAATCCCGGAACGGCGGTGGTGAGGGTGGTGCCAAGAGTCGGGTGAGAATCCGCACCTCGGATCCGCAACAATATAGACACACACATATCTGAATGTAATAAATTGTGGTGGACCCACATGTTGACCCTGGTATACTGAATATATTAACGTGTTAACATTGAAATAAACATGTAAATACAACAAATGCAGTGTAAGTTAAACAACCAGAGAGTTGGTGTCAAAGCCACCAATGCTCGCCTGTTTATACATTTTCGTTTTAAAAGACTAGTCTAATAATATTTTTTATAAGCATTGCAGTGAAGTCTGATCCAAATAATTTTAAAGAAATATATGTATTTGTATATTGTAATCAGTAAAAAATATGTGGTAGATAAAAACATTAGAAGGAA
>CM068960.1:90616861-90632851 GCA_035128595.1 Eptatretus atami
CAGGATTTACATCTTTAGGGTTGTTGAAAAAAAAGTACAAATTTCTCCTTGCATATTACAGATGGTCTTTTCTTTTCCTTCTAAAGCTTCATCCATAAGGTTTTTCTTTTTTGATACTTTTTCTTGTTTCATTGCTTTTTCTAGTTTTGAATATATTGCAGAAGGAGAGGAGAAACTTTTGTTAGAGCTACTTTAATTGATGTTCTCCAGATTACTAAAAGCCTTCCATGCAGGAAATGAATAACTCATATTATTATTCACACATTAATTGTTTTTATCCAATAGTTGTTATATTTATCTTATTCAATTTTACATCCTCCACATATTTCTCAGTTCTTTTACAATGAAGAGATTGATTGAAACTTGTCTTTTGTGTCTTGATACATTGTATTTATTAAGTGGAAAAAAAGTTGGAGGATAAATGGTTTAAGCACAGATTCACCTATAATTAAAGCGGAATTTTTATTCAAGAATAATTTTATTTTAAGCAAAGTTTTGTTATATAAATATGGTGAATACCACGTACTGCGATGTTTGTAAACATGAATATAAATGTTGATAAAAACACTTCAACCACAACACACATTCAATCTTTTCAGAACAAATTCTCACTTGACCAAGAAACAAAACATTGTGATAGATGTGATAATGATATTCTACTTTTTTTTTTTAATAAGAAACACCTTCCATCAAGCAAGCACAAGAACAATGAAGAAAGGGAGGGCCAACTAAATTCTCCATTGAAAACACTGATGGGGCATTTAAGGACATATACAAATACAGATTTTTTCGCTTTCAAGACCTGGACCATCTTCAATGCATTGAAGCTGTTGATATGGTTAAACAAAGTATTGAAACTATAATAAAACACAATTAGTGAAATTAAAACTTTTAAGTTTATATGGGAGTAAAATTGAATATGTAAGAGAAGGTGATAGAAAGTACTCCCTATATGAAGGACAACCTCACTTTAATGTCATCATTTCAAGATTTTGTAAGATGTGATGTTTACGATGAACTCCAGAGACAAGAACAAGATGTTTGATAAACTATAGTTGGTAGTGATTTGCTATTACAAAATATCTTTTTAAGATATACACATTAAAATCAGATCCTCTTCAAGCTATCTTCATATATTGATTTGCCAAATGAGATAAAACTTAAGAAAGTGTTGTTAATATTCAAAACAAGATAATAAATTGTTTCTATGGTCTGTTCTTGCTCACGTTCCATCCTCACACATGGAAACACTGAAGGGGTTGAACATTCTGAGAAATTACGCGAATACATTAAATGTTAAAGATTAAAGTTTCAATGTCATTGAAGATATTTCTAAATTTGAGAAAATGAATATCTATTCTTGTTTTAATGTATATGGATTAATGGATCAAACCAAGTTCAGATATGAAACTTTCAAACACCTATAAAAATGATGAAACACATTTACCCTTCTCTACTTTAAACTTCAAAGGAAACTCACATTCTGCTATCAAAATTTATCAAGATTAAACCAAATCAACAACTATAACAAGAGAAAATGTAAACGTATCCTTGTAAGATGTATGTCTTCCCTTCATTTCATACAAAAGAACGATTAAATCAACATTCGAATAATTGCAAGTAATCATACATCAACCCGTAATCATTTGCCAAAGCAGGTTCAAACATATCATTAAAAGATTTTAACACACATCTTAAAAACATACCGTTTGTGAATATATGCTGATGTGAAAATATCCTTGAAACGATAGATACTGTTTTCTCCAAATCCAAATAAATCATACCAAAATAAATATCCAGACATACTCCTTGTAGTTTCTGTATTATCATATCATCTGTTTGGTGATGAATACAACAATTGATCTTTAATAGATGGAGAAGATGGCTCAGAGGAGTTTGTAAGCGATTGGAAAAAGACTGTATAAGACTAAGACGAAATATGGTGAAACCTGTATCAATGTATTAACAAAGGGAGAGAAAAAGGAATTTAGAAGAACAGTATCTGTCATATTTGTGAGGAGAAAATTGGAGGGAGAGGTCAAAGTTAGGGATCATGTCACCTTACTGGAATATAGAGGTCCAGCTTTATTCCGTTGTAATCTTAATTACAAGCCCCCAAACTTTATTCCTGTCTTTCTTTCACAAACAACGATCATTTGACACACATCTATTTATCATGAACTTGAACTTTCAAAAGACCTCTGGAGATATTTCTGCCATTCCAAACACAGATCAAAAATAAGCCTCTCATCACAAAAACAATTCAAGCATCCCCATAACCCATATAAAGATTTCTTGACGAGCATCCAAGTTTAACGGCTAAGTCCATTACTACACACTTAGCATTCAAATATTAACAACTTACCGAAATCTTAAATCACATTTCCTCAAATAAGAAGAGATTGATCTCTTTATCAACAAAAGGAATATCATCCAATGACTACATGATTATTTGAGAAGTTTAAAGAACACAACTTCCTTCAAGGGAAAGTTTCTATTGCAGTTGAAATAAAACTCATATTTCCGATAGAGATTAATACACAAGGCTAAAAGGGTTTGGAGAAGTTTAAATAAAAGAATCTTGGAGAATTATCATGATTTTTGTATCTTAAAACTGATGTATTGTTATTGGCCTGATGTGTTTGAAACTTTTAGAACAGTCTGTCATAAATAAATCTTAGGATAGACCCCCGTTCACTATTACACAAGCCCCGGGTTTTTTGGCCTTGGAGTGCTATTTAAAAATGACAAAACAGAATTTGGAATTATCAGTGATATCGATATGCTTTTAATGATAGAGAAGGCTAAAAGAGGAGGAATATCTCAAGTATGTTCGCAAGAGATATGCTAAAGCAAATAACAACCATCTTCCTGATTATAATAAGAATGAGGACTAACTCTTACTGATGTATACTTATTAACAATTTGTAATGGGTGGGTCTATATCTCATCTTACCTTATGGAAACTTAAATGGGTTAAAAGAAAACATTATGAAAAGTTTACAAAACATTGTTGTCTCCTCTCAAAAAGAATTAGATGAAAGCTGGCAGTTGGATATTTTTTGAGGTTGATTTAAAATATCCAGAAGAAACTTCATAACAAACATAAAGACTACCTTATGCACCTGATGAAGAAAGTCAAGAAAGAATGGTTAAGTGATTACCAAACAGTCATTTAAATATAAAAGGTAAATCTACAGAAACTACTTACTACATTAGATGATAAAAGTTTATGTTTGCATCAAGGAACTTATGAGACAATATTATCTGCTGGGTTTGAGAGGTGAGGAAAATTCATCGAATTTTGAATTAAAACAAGTCCATGTTAAAGAGTAATATTGAATTTTATACAAAAAGGAAACAGACGCAAAACAGATTTGAAGAAGGAAACTTTCTAAATTAATGAAGAATGCTTTAATTTGAAAGATATGGAAATGTTAGAAATCGAGAAAACATAAGACTTGCTACATCTTGGAAACAGGCTTCAAAGTTAATTAACAAACCAGTTTTTGAACGGGTGGAGTACGTCTTTTCATCGTCACAATATGTACGTCATTTACTTTTTGAGATCAGATCCAAAGATGGCCGGACTGGCAGCCATTTTGTTATTAAACATGTTCCCCAACTTTTCATTGGACATGAATGGTCGCGATTTTGTTCAAACTTGCAATGTCACATGTCAGAATGTCCTGTAGTTACAATGACCACTCAAGTCAGTTGAGCATACACACAATTCTGGTAAAATATGGGCTCGCCCTTTAACTCCATAAACAAATTACTGAAAACCACAGGGGTTATGACATCTTATATCTTTTTATCCTTGTTCTCTACTAGAGAGTACCCACCAATGGTGCAATCTGTTCCATAGCATGCAGCAAGGTTCTTCTGACACACACCTTTAGTTGGGGCGGTGTATAGGCAACTGACAGCTGCTCACTCACTCCCGAAAATTAAAAAAATAAAAAATCCTGGTTACGTACATGAAGCAAAAACATACTACTTGGTTATAATTCAAATGCATAATTGCACTGAAGAAACGTGGGGACAGGAATACTGTACTGTAAATGGGAGAATTTGTAATACCCTCTCCCGCACGTGGAAGGCAATGCTAACCAATTACACATCTTTAAATATAGAGAATTTTCTGTCCCCTCTCTCTCCCTTAAGACCACTGCAAAGAAAAAACAACCCATATACACTAATTGGGATCATGGTTGATCCAATGTAGCAAGTCTGGCTGTGATCGGCTCAGAACTGTAGGAAGAGTAGGTGACAAACAAACAGACAAACACTGGTCCATGAAATATAGTAAGGATACCTTCCTTTCCACTTCTCCCGAAATATTTCTTTATTTTCCCACCACTCTTTCCTCCTTCCCCTAATATGTACCTCATTCTCTCCATTACCAACCCATTATCTTCCTTTTCTCGAATGGTGTTTGTCATTTTCAATTCTCCCACGCTGTATGTCCATATGTAGATCAGTAGAAACGACTGCATGTGGTTGTGATTTTTATGGACAATGGTGGACAGTAGGATTCGCAGCAACAAGAATAATTTATATCCAACAACAGTTGAGTGATGCTTTGCAGCCAGGGGGAAATTTAAATCATTCACAATATTTTCAAGGCCTCATGTGTATTTGGCACCCAAGCATTTATGTTCTATAAAAACTAACATTCCATCACATCCATCCTTCAACAATTGATTGTGTTATTATATATATATATATATATATATATATATATATATAATAATATCATACATGTATTGATTGATTGATAATACACTGAAACTCACTAAATAGATCATATACTCCTAATTTCATCATTAGTTAATTTATTGCGCAACAAAAGTTGTGTGTATGTGTTTTCTGGTTTATTCTCGTTGTCCACAACTCTCTATATCTGGGCATGTCTCTTCGTTCACTTCATGAATAGTCTTTACATGGTTTCAGCAAAGAAATAGAGAATGGCCTTTTTCACCCATCATTTTAAGCCTTGCATAAATGTACAAATTACAGCTGTGAATATCTTTGCGTCATGCGCAATACAATTGCGTAACTGTTGCCTCAATCATAATGGCGCTGATGGGAAACCTCAATATCAGCTCACCTACAGAGTGGTAATCCACCGGCATGAATGGCAGGCAGGACAAGGGTACGAGATACTTTGCTGACCCATGTTGAGAGCGATATGACACAATTACAATGCTCACGCCCTGTTTATAATGCCAACCTTCCTGATGACGTCAACACGCGTGACAAATGGTTTCATGAGGCACCATAAATAGCAATGAGCATATTTTGTATAAATCAATAAATAAATAATTTCTATCAGTAAACTGTATGATTGACCACAGCTTTGCTTTTATTGTTCCTGTTGCCATTTTACAAAGTCCGCTGATGTTCGTTCTATTTTCTAGAGCAAACCTGTGTAGTTGGCATGTATTTTATGAAAGGAGGGCAGTTTTTAATATCACTGGGTGATGCAAGAACCAACCGTTGAACTTCAGCTAGTCTACTTAATGTGATATTTCCATTCTCCGCAGCACAAATAACTGAGGCAATAGTTTGTTTGCATTTGCTTTCTGTTCCCATGGTTGGACTCTGACAGAAATGGATCCTACTAAAACTGCTGTTTTAATATTTAGTGCCAACAATGGGTAAAGTGTATCGCGTACATCACGTCATGGAGGGGAAATTAAGCTATCAGTCCCCTGTATGGAATCATGGAACCTGAAGAAACCCATCATACTTTCTGGAGAGTATATTTTGAACAAATACCCTGCCGGCATATTTCAGTTTCCCTTTTGAAGTCAAATAGAGTATACACGTATTAACTATGGCCTTGTTTCATTAGGACACTGTATAAGTTTAATGATGAACTACTTTGAAAACAGCCGCAGAAGTGTTGTTTCATTCATTGCTGGTGACATGAAATTATGTAATTGAGGAATCCAGACTTCATGCATTTATAAATTGAGATCATATGATGTGGGCAATATTACTAAATTCTAATGATTGCAAAAAGTTTGGTGATTTTATGAGATCAATCTCATCTCGATTCTTGAAGAAATGAACTTGTAAAATGGTCGTAATGTCTGGATGGCTGTCCGTCCGTCCGTCCGGTCATGCCGTTAACTTTTTGCTATTTGTGCTACTCCTCCCTTATCACGCGGCTGATTGTTCTGGAAACTTGACAATGGAGACAAGATAGTCCCACTACAATCGACGGGCTTCCCATTTTTCTATTTTGGATATGGGAGGACTTGTGGGGTGTGGGGGTGTTTTGTTCCACAAAACTTGTATCCCTATTTTTTGCTTACTCTCCTGATCAATCCAATGATTGTTCTGAACTTGGCCACATGAATACAAGACAGTAGCCTCTGCACAATTGCTTTTTTTTTCGGCTTGCTGCTGTGCGTGACTACTCTGCTCTTTGAGTTTTGGGTGTCTATTTTTGCTCCAAGAGTTTACTCTAACTTCGTGTCTTTGCTATGCGGGCTTAGATTTTTCCGATTTCGGATCACGGGGGCTCCCAGGAGGGTTACCCCTGAAACTTCGATCCATACTCGTCCTTATTTTACCAACCGATTTTCTGAAACCCGATACCAGCCCTTCTACTCAATAGTCCGCAGGATTTCTCCATTCTTAGCTTTTTTCGAATTCGATCAGGGGCTCCCAGGTTGTTCGTAGATTTGGATTTAATCAAGATAGCTTCCATTTTTTCAAATGTCGTGGACAACTAAAGAAAAATTGCTTTCAGTCACAATTTCCTGATAATGAAATCCTTCAAGAAGACTCAAACGCAAGTTCAGGAAGGAGTTTCAGGCACTCGTGCTGCTTCTTAAGAAGACACGGATATTTTGCCTGGCTAAATGAATTTAAAGACGGCACCTGTTAACAATTTGACAGAAAAAAATGATAGGCACTGCCATTTAGGTCATCCTAAGGCTGTGCTTGTCTCATGGAACATTGGCGTATTCGTGATACGGTGGATAGAAGCCCGAATAAGTCTATCAGGCACTGAAGCAGGAGCTTGGACTTAAGGTGAACATCAGTGAAGAAAAATTGTGATCAATGACCTGAAGATCTTGCAGCGGTCACACAAATTTCAAGGGAGCAAAAACTAACAGCTTCAGAGAAGAAAAGAGGGACAATGGCCAATTGTTGGACAGACAAGATTGACAAAGAGCCTGACTCCCAGACAATGTCTGGTTTTTGATGAGGCACAAGCCTGGTGTTGGCTTTACGGTTGAGGTGGCTGGTTTAAGATCTTAAGGATCTCAAGTCGAGCCACTTTTGTTCTGTTAAACAACCCAGGTGGGTGACTCAGCCTATCAACTTCTGAGGTCAGCAAAAATGAGTACAGCTTACTGACACGAGGGGACACTGCATCAGCTCAGTCACAGCCCACACTCAGCAAATGAAAGCTTCCCTGTGGGCATAAAACCCTGACCAGGTGCTTGAGAGACCTTCTCTCACTTAGAGAAATGCACTGCTCGGTCACAATCCACTAAACATGGGATAATCAACCCTTTCTGGTTCAAGGAGAATGACAGTAAAGCATAGACTTCATAACATCAAGTTCAGGGAGAAGTTTGAAGGTCCTCGGCAGGCAGAATGCAGAAATTGTTCCGAAGAGGGGACAATGGTTTCAATAGGACGGAGCCACTCCCATCAAATGTATCGCTGAACTGGGTCAACGTCACTTTGATGACAGAATATCAGTCAAAGATTTGATGTTGAATGAGCCACCACAACTCACCTGCTCTGTCACCTCCCAGATTTCTATCTCTGGAGCTATCTTAAGGCCAACTCTTACGGAGGAAGGCCACGACATAGATCTTGATCTCAAAAGCAGCACTACTGACAAAATCCGTTTCAATCACTGAGCCGGAATGTGTCAGACGGGAATAAACAATTTTGCCGCCATAAAAGGAAGCCACCTGCAGCGTAGAGGTTAACCACAATGCAAGCGCATGTGCTCTATACTCATTAATCAATGAAAGTAAGATATTCACTGAAAACTTTCCCCAGGGACATGAATCATGTGCTGCAAATGTTACCAAAGAACGTGTCTTTAAAGTAAAAATAAAGGTTGGTTTATTAAATTGGTATGGGTTACCTGTTTTGGTGGTCATGTTGTATAACCAGGAAATTAGGAGACAGCCGTGAACTTTTCCAGACTTTCTAGGCATTAGTTAACAATGTACAAATAAGAAATATCTGAGATTTCAACCTGGGAGAACATCATTCGGCAAGTTATCCGATTGGAATCCCAAAAAATCCAAATCCATTGTGACCAAATCTGTGCAGAGCATTGGTGCTGCCAAAGCAGTCTCCTGGGCAATTGTGCACAATCCTGGAAATCCTAGACATCTTCACACAAACTGACAGATGGAAGATGTACTGTTTGGAGGCGTTCAGCCCACATGCCGAAATAGACAGCAGGCTTGAGGTGCTTGGTGTTGGTCCGGAGGGTGAACGTGCAGCCACACAATAGATATTTCCACCGCTCACAAGCCCCGAAACAGCAGCACTTCATGTTTCACACACAGAATACCTCTGTACTGTAGGAAGTGCAAAGTCTGGGGAGGAAAGGCGACAGGCTTCTCCCACACCATCCTTCAGCTGGAAGACATGGCCCCTTGGTAGTGGCTCAATGCAATCACAGGTGAGAAGCGGGGCTGGGCGAGGTTGAAAGTGAGCCAGGATAGATGACCTGGTAAGCTGAGACTGCCGAGGTGAATGGTCCCAGCAAGGCATTCTAAACCCATGCTTCGTCTTTTCTGAGCAGCTGCAAGCGGTACCATCATGGTGGAGTATTGGGGGCAGGTACTGCAGGTAACAGACCATAATTCCCAGGAAAAGAAGTGAAGAAGTGATGTTGGACGTTTGAGGTGAGCTCCAGGTGGTGGATCGCCTCAATGTAGGACTGAAAGTGGGGAGATGCCGAAGCTGATAACAAATCCCACAAACTCAATATCGGCACAGCAAACACCACACTTTTCACCATTCAAGGTGAGGTTGTGTTTTGGCGAGGCACCTCAAATATCATGTTCAGGTGCTCGTTGTGGACAGATGCGTCAGGCCCGTGTTATGATGATGTTGTCCTCAGTAAACGGCCACTCTGGAATTCTGCGAGAATGGAGGACATCACTTCTAAAGAGCTCAGGGCAAGCGAATTCCAAAAGGCATCTATAGTGGTTTGCGGAATATCTTTGGTGTGGGTGACAAAACTCCATAAGGTTCCTGATATCAGGGTGGAGGGCCTAGAGATAGCCATGAAGGTTCCAGCTTAGAAAAAATGTGAGCCATAGAACTAGGTGTCAGTTCCTCAGATTGTGGGCAGGGGTGTTTGCCTGTCTGGGATGAAGCCCGTTGCTGAATAAAGGTCCCACAGATATGCCAGCCTCACGAGGTTTTCCTGGCAACCACCAGGTTTTCAAGGGGCCAGCATTGACAGGTTCAATATTACAGCTTCCAACAGAAGCTTTAGTTTGGCAGACCCTCGTCAAGGAGAGCGAACGGGACTAGTCACAGTGGTTGCCATGACCAGGGTCGTCAGGGGGCATCTCCGTAGAATCAAGAAGAGCTGCGGTTGAAGCAATGGAGGCGCCCAGTCCATTAAACAGTGCAGGCATTTCCTGCCTTCCACGGGGAGGCGACCTGCCGAACCGCTGGATCACTGGCATCCATCAGGGAAGAATCCCTAGCCCTGCCAAAGAGGTCGAAGCCAGGACTTTGGCACTTGTGCGGTTGATATGGAATAGACACAGTAGGCGCTTGGTACCACAGCACACAGGCAGTTGGATGGTGCTCAGGATGTCAATTTTGGAGGCTGGCATACCTGCAAGATGGCAGTGAAAGGGTGCTACAGTGGCATAAGGTGGGGCAAAAAAACTGTTTATTTAGATCCAGGTTGAGTAGTGATACTGTAGCGCATGTGCAATAGCAGGGGCACACACACACATCATGGTCGCTGGACGAACAAGTCTTGAAAAGCCATCGGGCTGAAGCACACACTTGTGTATAATGGTGGGTGTTGTTGGTGGGGAGGTTTAGCCGCTTTGTCATGCTGTAATTGTGGCAGGGACAGGCCACACATTGGCAAAATAATTAGTTTGTGCAGTTCTGATATTCTTGCCACATCACGCAGGGCAGTCCAGTTCTCTCAATAGCACGGAAAGCAAGAACCACAATTCGCCACAGCATTCTCAGGGCGGCAACACTATTGTCCATTGCGTTTGTTGCACAGAAGGGCGCGGGGTCTGTGTCAGTGTGGCCATCGGGTCTGCTGCAACATCTGCACTGCCCTGCTGTGTGGCTGTGGCGTGATCTGCAAAGCAGCTAGTTGAGTTGCGCAGTTGAACAGCGCACTCAACCTTGAAATGCAATTTCACAGTTTTTGAAAGGGATAATTGTTCCATTCTAGTAAAAGTCTCTCGCACACTTTTTCGCACTTGATGTTTTTTCATTGAGCAAGTCCCAATTTATCTCATCTTTCAGGACGCCAAAACTTACAGGAGCAAGCCAAGCCTCTGAAGTTCACAACTGCCCTGGTGTACTGACTCACCTGGCAGTTTGTTGATGCTGTCTAAAGAGAACTGGTCATAAAGAACACTCTATGGGGCAGAGAAGTCTGTTTTTCAAAAAGGGTCACACGGTCGAGTGAGTGCCCAGTGTTCCAAATATCTGCTGGCCTTCCGCACCGGCAGTGGAGCAGCAACCTTTCTTTCTTGCATCGCTCACATTTTCCAAGCGAGCATGATAATACAGTTCCAAAGGACCGAACCCAGTGGAGTCCATAGCTGGGAAGATTCGTTGGCAGAGCAAGGAGGAGGAGGTAGCAGAGAGGAATTTCAGCGATCTTCGTCACCAAATATTGTGTTAAAGAAGGGACGCGACCGCATCGATGAATGTAGTTGAACTGGCTGCTTAAATCTATGCCACATAACGTGGTTACTCAAAAAATGGCCAGGTGTTCATAAACCAGTACCAGTTGTCGTAAAGCACCGTTAACTTACAGCACTGACATAACATGCCAGTGTGTGGACATAAACACCACACACAACACACACACCACATTAGTTCTAAAACTAGCACGTGAATATACATGGCAGCTATGTCTTAAATGTAACTATGCTGTCTCCCCACAAACCTTGATCTACAGGTAGTGGACAAAAAAATGGAAACCACCAATTTGAAGTCACTTAATATGGTGTGCGTCACCCCACGTGGCAGCCAATAAGCATATATGCACCGTGGGATAGAGTCCACCAGCATCTGGAATTCTGCAGGAGGGATGCAGGCGACACGATTCTTCCATGAGAAAGTAAAATCAATTCCCCACATCGTTTGATGGAGGTGAAAACGCTGTCTCAGATGTCATTCCAGATATCCCATAAATGCTCCGATGGGTTTCAGAATCTGGTGACTGAGAAGGCATGGCATATGTGTAAATATCAGTGTCCTGCTCATCAAACCATTCGGCAATCACACGAGCTCTGTGGGATGGGGGAATTGTCATCTTGGAAGACACCCCTCCAGCAGGAAAGAAATGCTGCAACATGGGTGAATGATCACTCAGAACGATTAAGTAGCGATTGGCATTGACTTCCTTCGAGGGAATGATGAACCTTAACTGTTGGAAACCAAGCACCTGGGCTGTAGACTTCCTGTCGTTGGTTGCACACATGCACTCATCTGTTTGGAAGACATGGTGAAGGATGATTCATCTACCATATACATTTCTCCACTGCTCCGTGTCTATGCCAGATGCTCTTGCACCACTGGACTCACAAACATGCATTGCCAGGTGTGATGAGTGATTTGTGCATTGCAAAGCTGACTATGGTCGCCCGCTCTGTGGAGTTTCTTCGTTTTTGATGAACGGGCTGCTTGGGGCCCCAGGGTTTAAAATTTAGTCATTGATCTGCATATTCCTCGCCTGCTTTGTCCTTGCACTTTAAATTAGCATGATATTATATCCTGGGAGTATTGGGCGCTTCTTGCTCACTATGCTCTTTGTTGAAGCATGTCTTTCCCTCAGAGTTCATGGCCAACATCTCGTTGACACCGTTGCTCGTGAACATTCTTTGTTTGACTGTCTTTGTCACTGGAGCTCCTGCAAAACAAGGCCCCACAATCACCCCTGCTTTCAAAGTCACTGAGGTCTCCTCTTGCAGCATGCTAGCCATAATTGTAGGCACCAGGCCTGTGGAGCAATTTTATACATGACCCTAGCATGCTGGGATGATATATGCTTAATAAACAAATGGCCACCAGCTTATGTGGCAAGCTCTTGCTTTCATATATTTGGTGTCTCATTTTACTCAGAAATGTTTCCATTTTTTGTCACCAACCTGCTATATTCACGAGTTTGGAGATTGACACTACTCGATAATAGTAATTTGAATATGTATCGACATTGTATTTCAACCTAAGTTAGTAAAGTTATATTAGGATAGCAGGAAGATGGGTTCCCCATGCACCCGGTTGATACATTATCCTCACTTACATTTTTTGTATTCTCAAGGTGTCTAGTAAATGAATTTTCATGTTCCCATTAAGAATATTGTCCCAAGGGGTTCCATTTGGCAGTTCATCTTGGGGGCCATCTTGGATTTGCCGCGAAGATTATCATAGTCGGATAACTTTTGAACGGACATCATACCAGAGACCAAATGACCCATTTTTCAGTATATTGGCATGAGGAATCGAATGAGAGTTATTTTCATGATTCGGGGGGTTCATGTATAATTCGCACAAATATATTAAATGTACCCTTTCTCTCTCCATTCCCCCCCTCACTCACCCCTTCTCATAGTTGTCCCCCCCTCACATCCACAAGCTGCTCTCCCTGCCTCTCTTCTCTCTCATCATTCCACTCCTCAAATCCTAAACTACCCTCTGCGCCTCTCTATTAACTGAGCCCAATGTATCTCAAACCCAGCACCACGAGCCTTTTTTCTCCCTCACTGGGGGCGCCCCCTTTTCCCAAGCTTTCTGACCCCTCACACTTTCAAGCAATCTCCTTCATCTCCACTTCCTCCTTGTCCTAACCTCTCGCCCTCCTCTACCCTGTACCCAAAGCCTCCTCCCTCCCTACTTCATGAACGCGTGGCCCTCCCGAACATCCGGGGGCCTTCACTCAACCTGATAGATCTTCCATACAGGTTGCCACTGACAAACCAGACATAATCAATTGGCAAACACTGAAGGGGATTTCAATCAAAGGTACTCCATCTCTTCTGGATCTGAATTTTGACAAATTCCCTGCAATATCTGCTGTTCTTCCTCCTTGCTCCAATCGGTTCCTTCTGACACATGCTTATCAAAGTAGATGTCTCTCTGGGCTTATTATAAGAAACAACCTCAGTCAGCGTCGGTCTGACATTTCAACTCAGGGTCTCCAAGCAGCCATACAACTTGTAGATGATCTTCCCATCACTTACTTCTCCAACATAACCATACCTGGGAATTCTTTCAAGAAATTGCTCTCCTCAATGCACAGATTTATCCATTCGTCTTCAAGTTGTCCTACCCTTTCCTCCCGTCTATGGTTCACTGAAGCTTGTGGCGAGGCGAATTGTCCTGTAAACAATTGCCTTTGCCTCATGGAAAGCAACCCAACTGAGGGTCATCTCCATTTACTTCCAGAAGCTCGGAACAAAGTTGGTGTATCTACCCTCAGTAGAGACAGAACAAAACTTCTTTCTAAATCTCAGTCTGAACCTCAACCTCTCTCCCTCCAAATCTGGTGGCATCTAATCAAATCTGTTTCTGGTGTAGTTCCCCTCTATCCTCCCTGACCTCAAATGGCCCACTGCTGACACCGCACGTGAAAGGCTCAATGCCTAAAACTCGTGTTTGTATCTAATCTTGGTGTTCCGAAACCCAATTGCTTTCTGACCACCTTACCTAGTCCACACCCAACTGTCCCGGACTCTGTGTCCTTTTTCTTCTGACAACAGTGGAGAGCTTCGCTGTCAAACCCGCGACCCGATTCTGCAATGGCCCAGAGGCATCAGCCACGTGTTTTAAAAACCTGCTCTCTGTTCTTGCTCACAGCTTCTCTGTTCATTAAACCTCTCATTTGCTCAAGGTCATCTGCCATCTGCTTGGAACTCAAGCAAACGGTTACTGCTCTGCATAAAAAGGTGCAAAAACAGATCCTGCAACTACAGACCAATCAGCCCTTCCTCCCAGTCTCAGCAAGGTTCTGGAAATCCATATCGCTTCAGACATTAAACCATTCCTCTTCTCCCATGGCTTGATTTCTGATCATCAGTTTGGTTTCAGAAGGTCACTTACCCTGGATCATGCTTGGCTTTCTGCTCTTCTCCCACATGGATGGAGGTACCAATGCCAGACATTGAAATCAAGCCCTATCCGGCTTTTGACCTGGTCTGGGCACCTCCCTGGCTCTCAAATTTCTTCCTCCTGGTACCAGGATATCTCCACTGATGGCTCACAGACTTCCTCTCCTGTTGCAGCCATGTGTGGCCTAAATGAGTTCTCTAATTCCCCTCTTTCTGTCCCAGCGCTGGAGTTCTTCAGGCGCGTTCTGGGTCCATGTTTCTTTTTCTGCTTTTCCTCAATGATCTTCCTACTCTCTGGAAAATCTCTTTATCTCTTGCTGAATGATCCACCCTAATGCCGTACCATCTGTTAATCACAGAACCGGCAAGCAGCAGCTTCCTCGCTCTCCTGCAGATCTGATAAATACAAACTGGTCCAACATGTGTATCATGTCTTCAACCTTAAAAACATCTCAACACTCCACTATGTCTCTCTGAAAGAAGGAGACCGTTTCCGAACCCCACACACACACCAAACACGCACCTAATGACATATTTCTCGTACAATCCTCTGGAAGATATCCTCTTTCATTCCAGCTTTTTGGGTCTCACGATATGTTCTGCCATGTGACTTCTTCTGGGAGCCGCACATCACCGTCACCAACCTGGCTCCAAGCCCGTCGCCAACTGGGCATCCTCCGTCGTGCAAAGTCTCTTTCCGCCTCGCCCCATCCTCTGGAAGCTATCCTGACCACAACAAAGCTTCTTTTTTTCCCGTCCGCAGCCTGATGGAGTAGCTCTCCCTCTGGCTGGTGCTTCTGCTCTCACCATTCTCGAGCTCACACTGTGGAACCAAGCTTTATGGATCATTTGTATCTCTCAGCGGTGCGGCTGAGTCTTTGGGCCCTACTTTTCAACTGCCAGGTTGGTCGTGGTCTTTCTGTTCTTCCTGGTCTTCTCCTCTCCAGTCCCCCCCTGCTCTGTCTGCGATATGTGGGTCCAATGTTTCCGCAGGACGCTCAAGGTCCGCCAGCAACCCTTCGAGTAAAACTACCAAATCAAGATCCACTGCTACCTCACACCTTCCCATTCCTTCTTGTTTCAACGCTTTGGATAAAACTCCACACTCTATTCAATCTCATTCATTCCTCCGGTCTTCAAACAGCTGTTCACACCACTCTTATCTTCCCCATCAAAAACCCATGATCTTTTCTACCCCGTTAATCACCAACCCCACCCCCTTTTCATCAAATTCCCTGCCTTCCTTGCCTGAAAGTCCCTGTGGTGTCCCTCTTGTATGCCCTATAATCTCTATTTTCTTTTCTCTGTGAAGGCCTTATTGTAGAATTAGCTAGAAATGTGCTTTGGTGATGTTGATAGTGAACACAATTGTAGCAAGTTTAGTTCTGTGGTGGATCCATGCCCAAAAGTCAATCGAAACACAAGATGATAATGGTGGGTGGGTCCAGAAGAACTGCAGAAGCATTCCTGTAAGTTGTATTTTACATCGTTGGCATTCAGCATGGTGTTTTCACCACGCTGCAGTATTCAAGGGGTCTGCCACTGAAGCTGGCTCAGCTACATAGTATTCATGAACAAATGTTTAACTGCACCTCAAGATTTCACGCCAAATTGCAATGGAGGGAATGTCTGTAATTGGCAATTCTGGAGAGTCTTGGCTGGT
>CM068960.1:90633011-90648260 GCA_035128595.1 Eptatretus atami
TTGAAAACACTGATGGGGCATTTAAAGGACATATACAAATAAGATTTTTCGCTTTCAAGACCCTGGACCATCTTCAATCATTGAAGCTGTTGATATGGTTAAACAAAGTATTGAAACTATAATAAAACACAATTAGTGAAATTAAAACTTTTAAGTTTATATGGGAGTAAAATTGAATATGTAAGAGAAGGTGATAGAAAGTACTCCCTATATGAAGGACAACCTCACTTTAATGTCATCATTTCAAGATTTTGTAAGATGTGATGTTTACGATGAACTCCAGAGACAAGAACAAGATGTTTGATAAACTATAGTTGGTAGTGATTTGCTATTACAAAATATCTTTTTAAGATATACACATTAAAATCAGATCCTCTTCAAGCTATCTTCATATATTGATTTGCCAAATGAGATAAAACTTAAGAAAGTGTTGTTAATATTCAAAACAAGATAATAAATTGTTTCTATGGTCTGTTCTTGCTCACGTTCCATCCTCACACATGGAAACACTGAAGGGGTTGAACATTCTGAGAAATTACGCGAATACATTAAATGTTAAAGATTAAAGTTTCAATGTCATTGAAGATATTTCTAAATTTGAGAAAATGAATATCTATTCTTGTTTTAATGTATATGGATTAATGGATCAAACCAAGTTCAGATATGAAACTTTCAAACACCTATAAAAATGATGAAACACATTTACCCTTCTCTACTTTAAACTTCAAAGGAAACTCACATTCTGCTATCAAAATTTATCAAGATTAAACCAAATCAACAACTATAACAAGAGAAAATGTAAACGTATCCTTGTAAGATGTATGTCTTCCCTTCATTTCATACAAAAGAACGATTAAATCAACATTCGAATAATTGCAAGTAATCATACATCAACCCGTAATCATTTGCCAAAGCAGGTTCAAACATATCATTAAAAGATTTTAACACACATCTTAAAAACATACCGTTTGTGAATATATGCTGATGTGAAAATATCCTTGAAACGATAGATACTGTTTTCTCCAAATCCAAATAAATCATACCAAAATAAATATCCAGACATACTCCTTGTAGTTTCTGTATTATCATATCATCTGTTTGGTGATGAATACAACAATTGATCTTTAATAGATGGAGAAGATGGCTCAGAGGAGTTTGTAAGCGATTGGAAAAAGACTGTATAAGACTAAGACGAAATATGGTGAAACCTGTATCAATGTATTAACAAAGGGAGAGAAAAAGGAATTTAGAAGAACAGTATCTGTCATATTTGTGAGGAGAAAATTGGAGGGAGAGGTCAAAGTTAGGGATCATGTCACCTTACTGGAATATAGAGGTCCAGCTTTATTCCGTTGTAATCTTAATTACAAGCCCCCAAACTTTATTCCTGTCTTTCTTTCACAAACAACGATCATTTGACACACATCTATTTATCATGAACTTGAACTTTCAAAAGACCTCTGGAGATATTTCTGCCATTCCAAACACAGATCAAAAATAAGCCTCTCATCACAAAAACAATTCAAGCATCCCCATAACCCATATAAAGATTTCTTGACGAGCATCCAAGTTTAACGGCTAAGTCCATTACTACACACTTAGCATTCAAATATTAACAACTTACCGAAATCTTAAATCACATTTCCTCAAATAAGAAGAGATTGATCTCTTTATCAACAAAAGGAATATCATCCAATGACTACATGATTATTTGAGAAGTTTAAAGAACACAACTTCCTTCAAGGGAAAGTTTCTATTGCAGTTGAAATAAAACTCATATTTCCGATAGAGATTAATACACAAGGCTAAAAGGGTTTGGAGAAGTTTAAATAAAAGAATCTTGGAGAATTATCATGATTTTTGTATCTTAAAACTGATGTATTGTTATTGGCCTGATGTGTTTGAAACTTTTAGAACAGTCTGTCATAAATAAATCTTAGGATAGACCCCCGTTCACTATTACACAAGCCCCGGGTTTTTTGGCCTTGGAGTGCTATTTAAAAATGACAAAACAGAATTTGGAATTATCAGTGATATCGATATGCTTTTAATGATAGAGAAGGCTAAAAGAGGAGGAATATCTCAAGTATGTTCGCAAGAGATATGCTAAAGCAAATAACAACCATCTTCCTGATTATAATAAGAATGAGGACTAACTCTTACTGATGTATACTTATTAACAATTTGTAATGGGTGGGTCTATATCTCATCTTACCTTATGGAAACTTAAATGGGTTAAAAGAAAACATTATGAAAAGTTTACAAAACATTGTTGTCTCCTCTCAAAAAGAATTAGATGAAAGCTGGCAGTTGGATATTTTTTGAGGTTGATTTAAAATATCCAGAAGAAACTTCATAACAAACATAAAGACTACCTTATGCACCTGATGAAGAAAGTCAAGAAAGAATGGTTAAGTGATTACCAAACAGTCATTTAAATATAAAAGGTAAATCTACAGAAACTACTTACTACATTAGATGATAAAAGTTTATGTTTGCATCAAGGAACTTATGAGACAATATTATCTGCTGGGTTTGAGAGGTGAGGAAAATTCATCGAATTTTGAATTAAAACAAGTCCATGTTAAAGAGTAATATTGAATTTTATACAAAAAGGAAACAGACGCAAAACAGATTTGAAGAAGGAAACTTTCTAAATTAATGAAGAATGCTTTAATTTGAAAGATATGGAAATGTTAGAAATCGAGAAAACATAAGACTTGCTACATCTTGGAAACAGGCTTCAAAGTTAATTAACAAACCAGTTTTTGAACGGGTGGAGTACGTCTTTTCATCGTCACAATATGTACGTCATTTACTTTTTGAGATCAGATCCAAAGATGGCCGGACTGGCAGCCATTTTGTTATTAAACATGTTCCCCAACTTTTCATTGGACATGAATGGTCGCGATTTTGTTCAAACTTGCAATGTCACATGTCAGAATGTCCTGTAGTTACAATGACCACTCAAGTCAGTTGAGCATACACACAATTCTGGTAAAATATGGGCTCGCCCTTTAACTCCATAAACAAATTACTGAAAACCACAGGGGTTATGACATCTTATATCTTTTTATCCTTGTTCTCTACTAGAGAGTACCCACCAATGGTGCAATCTGTTCCATAGCATGCAGCAAGGTTCTTCTGACACACACCTTTAGTTGGGGCGGTGTATAGGCAACTGACAGCTGCTCACTCACTCCCGAAAATTAAAAAAATAAAAAATCCTGGTTACGTACATGAAGCAAAAACATACTACTTGGTTATAATTCAAATGCATAATTGCACTGAAGAAACGTGGGGACAGGAATACTGTACTGTAAATGGGAGAATTTGTAATACCCTCTCCCGCACGTGGAAGGCAATGCTAACCAATTACACATCTTTAAATATAGAGAATTTTCTGTCCCCTCTCTCTCCCTTAAGACCACTGCAAAGAAAAAACAACCCATATACACTAATTGGGATCATGGTTGATCCAATGTAGCAAGTCTGGCTGTGATCGGCTCAGAACTGTAGGAAGAGTAGGTGACAAACAAACAGACAAACACTGGTCCATGAAATATAGTAAGGATACCTTCCTTTCCACTTCTCCCGAAATATTTCTTTATTTTCCCACCACTCTTTCCTCCTTCCCCTAATATGTACCTCATTCTCTCCATTACCAACCCATTATCTTCCTTTTCTCGAATGGTGTTTGTCATTTTCAATTCTCCCACGCTGTATGTCCATATGTAGATCAGTAGAAACGACTGCATGTGGTTGTGATTTTTATGGACAATGGTGGACAGTAGGATTCGCAGCAACAAGAATAATTTATATCCAACAACAGTTGAGTGATGCTTTGCAGCCAGGGGGAAATTTAAATCATTCACAATATTTTCAAGGCCTCATGTGTATTTGGCACCCAAGCATTTATGTTCTATAAAAACTAACATTCCATCACATCCATCCTTCAACAATTGATTGTGTTATTATATATATATATATATATATATATATATATATATAATAATATCATACATGTATTGATTGATTGATAATACACTGAAACTCACTAAATAGATCATATACTCCTAATTTCATCATTAGTTAATTTATTGCGCAACAAAAGTTGTGTGTATGTGTTTTCTGGTTTATTCTCGTTGTCCACAACTCTCTATATCTGGGCATGTCTCTTCGTTCACTTCATGAATAGTCTTTACATGGTTTCAGCAAAGAAATAGAGAATGGCCTTTTTCACCCATCATTTTAAGCCTTGCATAAATGTACAAATTACAGCTGTGAATATCTTTGCGTCATGCGCAATACAATTGCGTAACTGTTGCCTCAATCATAATGGCGCTGATGGGAAACCTCAATATCAGCTCACCTACAGAGTGGTAATCCACCGGCATGAATGGCAGGCAGGACAAGGGTACGAGATACTTTGCTGACCCATGTTGAGAGCGATATGACACAATTACAATGCTCACGCCCTGTTTATAATGCCAACCTTCCTGATGACGTCAACACGCGTGACAAATGGTTTCATGAGGCACCATAAATAGCAATGAGCATATTTTGTATAAATCAATAAATAAATAATTTCTATCAGTAAACTGTATGATTGACCACAGCTTTGCTTTTATTGTTCCTGTTGCCATTTTACAAAGTCCGCTGATGTTCGTTCTATTTTCTAGAGCAAACCTGTGTAGTTGGCATGTATTTTATGAAAGGAGGGCAGTTTTTAATATCACTGGGTGATGCAAGAACCAACCGTTGAACTTCAGCTAGTCTACTTAATGTGATATTTCCATTCTCCGCAGCACAAATAACTGAGGCAATAGTTTGTTTGCATTTGCTTTCTGTTCCCATGGTTGGACTCTGACAGAAATGGATCCTACTAAAACTGCTGTTTTAATATTTAGTGCCAACAATGGGTAAAGTGTATCGCGTACATCACGTCATGGAGGGGAAATTAAGCTATCAGTCCCCTGTATGGAATCATGGAACCTGAAGAAACCCATCATACTTTCTGGAGAGTATATTTTGAACAAATACCCTGCCGGCATATTTCAGTTTCCCTTTTGAAGTCAAATAGAGTATACACGTATTAACTATGGCCTTGTTTCATTAGGACACTGTATAAGTTTAATGATGAACTACTTTGAAAACAGCCGCAGAAGTGTTGTTTCATTCATTGCTGGTGACATGAAATTATGTAATTGAGGAATCCAGACTTCATGCATTTATAAATTGAGATCATATGATGTGGGCAATATTACTAAATTCTAATGATTGCAAAAAGTTTGGTGATTTTATGAGATCAATCTCATCTCGATTCTTGAAGAAATGAACTTGTAAAATGGTCGTAATGTCTGGATGGCTGTCCGTCCGTCCGTCCGGTCATGCCGTTAACTTTTTGCTATTTGTGCTACTCCTCCCTTATCACGCGGCTGATTGTTCTGGAAACTTGACAATGGAGACAAGATAGTCCCACTACAATCGACGGGCTTCCCATTTTTCTATTTTGGATATGGGAGGACTTGTGGGGTGTGGGGGTGTTTTGTTCCACAAAACTTGTATCCCTATTTTTTGCTTACTCTCCTGATCAATCCAATGATTGTTCTGAACTTGGCCACATGAATACAAGACAGTAGCCTCTGCACAATTGCTTTTTTTTTCGGCTTGCTGCTGTGCGTGACTACTCTGCTCTTTGAGTTTTGGGTGTCTATTTTTGCTCCAAGAGTTTACTCTAACTTCGTGTCTTTGCTATGCGGGCTTAGATTTTTCCGATTTCGGATCACGGGGGCTCCCAGGAGGGTTACCCCTGAAACTTCGATCCATACTCGTCCTTATTTTACCAACCGATTTTCTGAAACCCGATACCAGCCCTTCTACTCAATAGTCCGCAGGATTTCTCCATTCTTAGCTTTTTTCGAATTCGATCAGGGGCTCCCAGGTTGTTCGTAGATTTGGATTTAATCAAGATAGCTTCCATTTTTTCAAATGTCGTGGACAACTAAAGAAAAATTGCTTTCAGTCACAATTTCCTGATAATGAAATCCTTCAAGAAGACTCAAACGCAAGTTCAGGAAGGAGTTTCAGGCACTCGTGCTGCTTCTTAAGAAGACACGGATATTTTGCCTGGCTAAATGAATTTAAAGACGGCACCTGTTAACAATTTGACAGAAAAAAATGATAGGCACTGCCATTTAGGTCATCCTAAGGCTGTGCTTGTCTCATGGAACATTGGCGTATTCGTGATACGGTGGATAGAAGCCCGAATAAGTCTATCAGGCACTGAAGCAGGAGCTTGGACTTAAGGTGAACATCAGTGAAGAAAAATTGTGATCAATGACCTGAAGATCTTGCAGCGGTCACACAAATTTCAAGGGAGCAAAAACTAACAGCTTCAGAGAAGAAAAGAGGGACAATGGCCAATTGTTGGACAGACAAGATTGACAAAGAGCCTGACTCCCAGACAATGTCTGGTTTTTGATGAGGCACAAGCCTGGTGTTGGCTTTACGGTTGAGGTGGCTGGTTTAAGATCTTAAGGATCTCAAGTCGAGCCACTTTTGTTCTGTTAAACAACCCAGGTGGGTGACTCAGCCTATCAACTTCTGAGGTCAGCAAAAATGAGTACAGCTTACTGACACGAGGGGACACTGCATCAGCTCAGTCACAGCCCACACTCAGCAAATGAAAGCTTCCCTGTGGGCATAAAACCCTGACCAGGTGCTTGAGAGACCTTCTCTCACTTAGAGAAATGCACTGCTCGGTCACAATCCACTAAACATGGGATAATCAACCCTTTCTGGTTCAAGGAGAATGACAGTAAAGCATAGACTTCATAACATCAAGTTCAGGGAGAAGTTTGAAGGTCCTCGGCAGGCAGAATGCAGAAATTGTTCCGAAGAGGGGACAATGGTTTCAATAGGACGGAGCCACTCCCATCAAATGTATCGCTGAACTGGGTCAACGTCACTTTGATGACAGAATATCAGTCAAAGATTTGATGTTGAATGAGCCACCACAACTCACCTGCTCTGTCACCTCCCAGATTTCTATCTCTGGAGCTATCTTAAGGCCAACTCTTACGGAGGAAGGCCACGACATAGATCTTGATCTCAAAAGCAGCACTACTGACAAAATCCGTTTCAATCACTGAGCCGGAATGTGTCAGACGGGAATAAACAATTTTGCCGCCATAAAAGGAAGCCACCTGCAGCGTAGAGGTTAACCACAATGCAAGCGCATGTGCTCTATACTCATTAATCAATGAAAGTAAGATATTCACTGAAAACTTTCCCCAGGGACATGAATCATGTGCTGCAAATGTTACCAAAGAACGTGTCTTTAAAGTAAAAATAAAGGTTGGTTTATTAAATTGGTATGGGTTACCTGTTTTGGTGGTCATGTTGTATAACCAGGAAATTAGGAGACAGCCGTGAACTTTTCCAGACTTTCTAGGCATTAGTTAACAATGTACAAATAAGAAATATCTGAGATTTCAACCTGGGAGAACATCATTCGGCAAGTTATCCGATTGGAATCCCAAAAAATCCAAATCCATTGTGACCAAATCTGTGCAGAGCATTGGTGCTGCCAAAGCAGTCTCCTGGGCAATTGTGCACAATCCTGGAAATCCTAGACATCTTCACACAAACTGACAGATGGAAGATGTACTGTTTGGAGGCGTTCAGCCCACATGCCGAAATAGACAGCAGGCTTGAGGTGCTTGGTGTTGGTCCGGAGGGTGAACGTGCAGCCACACAATAGATATTTCCACCGCTCACAAGCCCCGAAACAGCAGCACTTCATGTTTCACACACAGAATACCTCTGTACTGTAGGAAGTGCAAAGTCTGGGGAGGAAAGGCGACAGGCTTCTCCCACACCATCCTTCAGCTGGAAGACATGGCCCCTTGGTAGTGGCTCAATGCAATCACAGGTGAGAAGCGGGGCTGGGCGAGGTTGAAAGTGAGCCAGGATAGATGACCTGGTAAGCTGAGACTGCCGAGGTGAATGGTCCCAGCAAGGCATTCTAAACCCATGCTTCGTCTTTTCTGAGCAGCTGCAAGCGGTACCATCATGGTGGAGTATTGGGGGCAGGTACTGCAGGTAACAGACCATAATTCCCAGGAAAAGAAGTGAAGAAGTGATGTTGGACGTTTGAGGTGAGCTCCAGGTGGTGGATCGCCTCAATGTAGGACTGAAAGTGGGGAGATGCCGAAGCTGATAACAAATCCCACAAACTCAATATCGGCACAGCAAACACCACACTTTTCACCATTCAAGGTGAGGTTGTGTTTTGGCGAGGCACCTCAAATATCATGTTCAGGTGCTCGTTGTGGACAGATGCGTCAGGCCCGTGTTATGATGATGTTGTCCTCAGTAAACGGCCACTCTGGAATTCTGCGAGAATGGAGGACATCACTTCTAAAGAGCTCAGGGCAAGCGAATTCCAAAAGGCATCTATAGTGGTTTGCGGAATATCTTTGGTGTGGGTGACAAAACTCCATAAGGTTCCTGATATCAGGGTGGAGGGCCTAGAGATAGCCATGAAGGTTCCAGCTTAGAAAAAATGTGAGCCATAGAACTAGGTGTCAGTTCCTCAGATTGTGGGCAGGGGTGTTTGCCTGTCTGGGATGAAGCCCGTTGCTGAATAAAGGTCCCACAGATATGCCAGCCTCACGAGGTTTTCCTGGCAACCACCAGGTTTTCAAGGGGCCAGCATTGACAGGTTCAATATTACAGCTTCCAACAGAAGCTTTAGTTTGGCAGACCCTCGTCAAGGAGAGCGAACGGGACTAGTCACAGTGGTTGCCATGACCAGGGTCGTCAGGGGGCATCTCCGTAGAATCAAGAAGAGCTGCGGTTGAAGCAATGGAGGCGCCCAGTCCATTAAACAGTGCAGGCATTTCCTGCCTTCCACGGGGAGGCGACCTGCCGAACCGCTGGATCACTGGCATCCATCAGGGAAGAATCCCTAGCCCTGCCAAAGAGGTCGAAGCCAGGACTTTGGCACTTGTGCGGTTGATATGGAATAGACACAGTAGGCGCTTGGTACCACAGCACACAGGCAGTTGGATGGTGCTCAGGATGTCAATTTTGGAGGCTGGCATACCTGCAAGATGGCAGTGAAAGGGTGCTACAGTGGCATAAGGTGGGGCAAAAAAACTGTTTATTTAGATCCAGGTTGAGTAGTGATACTGTAGCGCATGTGCAATAGCAGGGGCACACACACACATCATGGTCGCTGGACGAACAAGTCTTGAAAAGCCATCGGGCTGAAGCACACACTTGTGTATAATGGTGGGTGTTGTTGGTGGGGAGGTTTAGCCGCTTTGTCATGCTGTAATTGTGGCAGGGACAGGCCACACATTGGCAAAATAATTAGTTTGTGCAGTTCTGATATTCTTGCCACATCACGCAGGGCAGTCCAGTTCTCTCAATAGCACGGAAAGCAAGAACCACAATTCGCCACAGCATTCTCAGGGCGGCAACACTATTGTCCATTGCGTTTGTTGCACAGAAGGGCGCGGGGTCTGTGTCAGTGTGGCCATCGGGTCTGCTGCAACATCTGCACTGCCCTGCTGTGTGGCTGTGGCGTGATCTGCAAAGCAGCTAGTTGAGTTGCGCAGTTGAACAGCGCACTCAACCTTGAAATGCAATTTCACAGTTTTTGAAAGGGATAATTGTTCCATTCTAGTAAAAGTCTCTCGCACACTTTTTCGCACTTGATGTTTTTTCATTGAGCAAGTCCCAATTTATCTCATCTTTCAGGACGCCAAAACTTACAGGAGCAAGCCAAGCCTCTGAAGTTCACAACTGCCCTGGTGTACTGACTCACCTGGCAGTTTGTTGATGCTGTCTAAAGAGAACTGGTCATAAAGAACACTCTATGGGGCAGAGAAGTCTGTTTTTCAAAAAGGGTCACACGGTCGAGTGAGTGCCCAGTGTTCCAAATATCTGCTGGCCTTCCGCACCGGCAGTGGAGCAGCAACCTTTCTTTCTTGCATCGCTCACATTTTCCAAGCGAGCATGATAATACAGTTCCAAAGGACCGAACCCAGTGGAGTCCATAGCTGGGAAGATTCGTTGGCAGAGCAAGGAGGAGGAGGTAGCAGAGAGGAATTTCAGCGATCTTCGTCACCAAATATTGTGTTAAAGAAGGGACGCGACCGCATCGATGAATGTAGTTGAACTGGCTGCTTAAATCTATGCCACATAACGTGGTTACTCAAAAAATGGCCAGGTGTTCATAAACCAGTACCAGTTGTCGTAAAGCACCGTTAACTTACAGCACTGACATAACATGCCAGTGTGTGGACATAAACACCACACACAACACACACACCACATTAGTTCTAAAACTAGCACGTGAATATACATGGCAGCTATGTCTTAAATGTAACTATGCTGTCTCCCCACAAACCTTGATCTACAGGTAGTGGACAAAAAAATGGAAACCACCAATTTGAAGTCACTTAATATGGTGTGCGTCACCCCACGTGGCAGCCAATAAGCATATATGCACCGTGGGATAGAGTCCACCAGCATCTGGAATTCTGCAGGAGGGATGCAGGCGACACGATTCTTCCATGAGAAAGTAAAATCAATTCCCCACATCGTTTGATGGAGGTGAAAACGCTGTCTCAGATGTCATTCCAGATATCCCATAAATGCTCCGATGGGTTTCAGAATCTGGTGACTGAGAAGGCATGGCATATGTGTAAATATCAGTGTCCTGCTCATCAAACCATTCGGCAATCACACGAGCTCTGTGGGATGGGGGAATTGTCATCTTGGAAGACACCCCTCCAGCAGGAAAGAAATGCTGCAACATGGGTGAATGATCACTCAGAACGATTAAGTAGCGATTGGCATTGACTTCCTTCGAGGGAATGATGAACCTTAACTGTTGGAAACCAAGCACCTGGGCTGTAGACTTCCTGTCGTTGGTTGCACACATGCACTCATCTGTTTGGAAGACATGGTGAAGGATGATTCATCTACCATATACATTTCTCCACTGCTCCGTGTCTATGCCAGATGCTCTTGCACCACTGGACTCACAAACATGCATTGCCAGGTGTGATGAGTGATTTGTGCATTGCAAAGCTGACTATGGTCGCCCGCTCTGTGGAGTTTCTTCGTTTTTGATGAACGGGCTGCTTGGGGCCCCAGGGTTTAAAATTTAGTCATTGATCTGCATATTCCTCGCCTGCTTTGTCCTTGCACTTTAAATTAGCATGATATTATATCCTGGGAGTATTGGGCGCTTCTTGCTCACTATGCTCTTTGTTGAAGCATGTCTTTCCCTCAGAGTTCATGGCCAACATCTCGTTGACACCGTTGCTCGTGAACATTCTTTGTTTGACTGTCTTTGTCACTGGAGCTCCTGCAAAACAAGGCCCCACAATCACCCCTGCTTTCAAAGTCACTGAGGTCTCCTCTTGCAGCATGCTAGCCATAATTGTAGGCACCAGGCCTGTGGAGCAATTTTATACATGACCCTAGCATGCTGGGATGATATATGCTTAATAAACAAATGGCCACCAGCTTATGTGGCAAGCTCTTGCTTTCATATATTTGGTGTCTCATTTTACTCAGAAATGTTTCCATTTTTTGTCACCAACCTGCTATATTCACGAGTTTGGAGATTGACACTACTCGATAATAGTAATTTGAATATGTATCGACATTGTATTTCAACCTAAGTTAGTAAAGTTATATTAGGATAGCAGGAAGATGGGTTCCCCATGCACCCGGTTGATACATTATCCTCACTTACATTTTTTGTATTCTCAAGGTGTCTAGTAAATGAATTTTCATGTTCCCATTAAGAATATTGTCCCAAGGGGTTCCATTTGGCAGTTCATCTTGGGGGCCATCTTGGATTTGCCGCGAAGATTATCATAGTCGGATAACTTTTGAACGGACATCATACCAGAGACCAAATGACCCATTTTTCAGTATATTGGCATGAGGAATCGAATGAGAGTTATTTTCATGATTCGGGGGGTTCATGTATAATTCGCACAAATATATTAAATGTACCCTTTCTCTCTCCATTCCCCCCCTCACTCACCCCTTCTCATAGTTGTCCCCCCCTCACATCCACAAGCTGCTCTCCCTGCCTCTCTTCTCTCTCATCATTCCACTCCTCAAATCCTAAACTACCCTCTGCGCCTCTCTATTAACTGAGCCCAATGTATCTCAAACCCAGCACCACGAGCCTTTTTTCTCCCTCACTGGGGGCGCCCCCTTTTCCCAAGCTTTCTGACCCCTCACACTTTCAAGCAATCTCCTTCATCTCCACTTCCTCCTTGTCCTAACCTCTCGCCCTCCTCTACCCTGTACCCAAAGCCTCCTCCCTCCCTACTTCATGAACGCGTGGCCCTCCCGAACATCCGGGGGCCTTCACTCAACCTGATAGATCTTCCATACAGGTTGCCACTGACAAACCAGACATAATCAATTGGCAAACACTGAAGGGGATTTCAATCAAAGGTACTCCATCTCTTCTGGATCTGAATTTTGACAAATTCCCTGCAATATCTGCTGTTCTTCCTCCTTGCTCCAATCGGTTCCTTCTGACACATGCTTATCAAAGTAGATGTCTCTCTGGGCTTATTATAAGAAACAACCTCAGTCAGCGTCGGTCTGACATTTCAACTCAGGGTCTCCAAGCAGCCATACAACTTGTAGATGATCTTCCCATCACTTACTTCTCCAACATAACCATACCTGGGAATTCTTTCAAGAAATTGCTCTCCTCAATGCACAGATTTATCCATTCGTCTTCAAGTTGTCCTACCCTTTCCTCCCGTCTATGGTTCACTGAAGCTTGTGGCGAGGCGAATTGTCCTGTAAACAATTGCCTTTGCCTCATGGAAAGCAACCCAACTGAGGGTCATCTCCATTTACTTCCAGAAGCTCGGAACAAAGTTGGTGTATCTACCCTCAGTAGAGACAGAACAAAACTTCTTTCTAAATCTCAGTCTGAACCTCAACCTCTCTCCCTCCAAATCTGGTGGCATCTAATCAAATCTGTTTCTGGTGTAGTTCCCCTCTATCCTCCCTGACCTCAAATGGCCCACTGCTGACACCGCACGTGAAAGGCTCAATGCCTAAAACTCGTGTTTGTATCTAATCTTGGTGTTCCGAAACCCAATTGCTTTCTGACCACCTTACCTAGTCCACACCCAACTGTCCCGGACTCTGTGTCCTTTTTCTTCTGACAACAGTGGAGAGCTTCGCTGTCAAACCCGCGACCCGATTCTGCAATGGCCCAGAGGCATCAGCCACGTGTTTTAAAAACCTGCTCTCTGTTCTTGCTCACAGCTTCTCTGTTCATTAAACCTCTCATTTGCTCAAGGTCATCTGCCATCTGCTTGGAACTCAAGCAAACGGTTACTGCTCTGCATAAAAAGGTGCAAAAACAGATCCTGCAACTACAGACCAATCAGCCCTTCCTCCCAGTCTCAGCAAGGTTCTGGAAATCCATATCGCTTCAGACATTAAACCATTCCTCTTCTCCCATGGCTTGATTTCTGATCATCAGTTTGGTTTCAGAAGGTCACTTACCCTGGATCATGCTTGGCTTTCTGCTCTTCTCCCACATGGATGGAGGTACCAATGCCAGACATTGAAATCAAGCCCTATCCGGCTTTTGACCTGGTCTGGGCACCTCCCTGGCTCTCAAATTTCTTCCTCCTGGTACCAGGATATCTCCACTGATGGCTCACAGACTTCCTCTCCTGTTGCAGCCATGTGTGGCCTAAATGAGTTCTCTAATTCCCCTCTTTCTGTCCCAGCGCTGGAGTTCTTCAGGCGCGTTCTGGGTCCATGTTTCTTTTTCTGCTTTTCCTCAATGATCTTCCTACTCTCTGGAAAATCTCTTTATCTCTTGCTGAATGATCCACCCTAATGCCGTACCATCTGTTAATCACAGAACCGGCAAGCAGCAGCTTCCTCGCTCTCCTGCAGATCTGATAAATACAAACTGGTCCAACATGTGTATCATGTCTTCAACCTTAAAAACATCTCAACACTCCACTATGTCTCTCTGAAAGAAGGAGACCGTTTCCGAACCCCACACACACACCAAACACGCACCTAATGACATATTTCTCGTACAATCCTCTGGAAGATATCCTCTTTCATTCCAGCTTTTTGGGTCTCACGATATGTTCTGCCATGTGACTTCTTCTGGGAGCCGCACATCACCGTCACCAACCTGGCTCCAAGCCCGTCGCCAACTGGGCATCCTCCGTCGTGCAAAGTCTCTTTCCGCCTCGCCCCATCCTCTGGAAGCTATCCTGACCACAACAAAGCTTCTTTTTTTCCCGTCCGCAGCCTGATGGAGTAGCTCTCCCTCTGGCTGGTGCTTCTGCTCTCACCATTCTCGAGCTCACACTGTGGAACCAAGCTTTATGGATCATTTGTATCTCTCAGCGGTGCGGCTGAGTCTTTGGGCCCTACTTTTCAACTGCCAGGTTGGTCGTGGTCTTTCTGTTCTTCCTGGTCTTCTCCTCTCCAGTCCCCCCCTGCTCTGTCTGCGATATGTGGGTCCAATGTTTCCGCAGGACGCTCAAGGTCCGCCAGCAACCCTTCGAGTAAAACTACCAAATCAAGATCCACTGCTACCTCACACCTTCCCATTCCTTCTTGTTTCAACGCTTTGGATAAAACTCCACACTCTATTCAATCTCATTCATTCCTCCGGTCTTCAAACAGCTGTTCACACCACTCTTATCTTCCCCATCAAAAACCCATGATCTTTTCTACCCCGTTAATCACCAACCCCACCCCCTTTTCATCAAATTCCCTGCCTTCCTTGCCTGAAAGTCCCTGTGGTGTCCCTCTTGTATGCCCTATAATCTCTATTTTCTTTTCTCTGTGAAGGCCTTATTGTAGAATTAGCTAGAAATGTGCTTTGGTGATGTTGATAGTGAACACAATTGTAGCAAGTTTAGTTCTGTGGTGGATCCATGCCCAAAAGTCAATCGAAACACAAGATGATAATGGTGGGTGGGTCCAGAAGAACTGCAGAAGCATTCCTGTAAGTTGTATTTTACATCGTTGGCATTCAGCATGGTGTTTTCACCACGCTGCAGTATTCAAGGGGTCTGCCACTGAAGCTGGCTCAGCTACATAGTATTCATGAACAAATGTTTAACTGCACCTCAAGATTTCACGCCAAATTGCAATGGAGGGAATGTCTGTAATTGGCAATTCTGGAGAGTCTTGGCTGGT
>CM068960.1:90674551-90687412 GCA_035128595.1 Eptatretus atami
GTGGGGCCCAAATTTCCGGAGGGAGCTGTGTTCACTATGCCCACCGTAAACAGTGAAGTGTACTCAAAGTGCATCCAAGAGTATCGTGCCTGGTCACTTGCGTGGGTGGTGGGGAGCAGCGGATAGAAGCAACTTGATCAAGGGTTTGGTGGCTTCATCTCAGCTGCTGGCACCAAGCCCTCCCGAAAGTCAACCATTGACTCTTTCACCCCCATAAACCAGCACCGAGTACTCAGTCATCAAGGAGCTGTTAAAGCAGTCAGAGGATGTCACCACGGAGGTGGGTCAGGAGTATGTCCTCAACACCTTCAACCGTGATGGCTGCATGCCAAGTGGACCCCTTGGGACTATATTTTGTGATGGAAACATGAAAATTCATTTACTAGACACCTTAAGGATTACAAAAAAGTAAGTTAGAAAAATATATTAACCGGGTGCATGGGGGGACCCCATCTTCCTGCTCGACTATATACTGGAGAACAAATTAGGCTTCGACGAAAACCACTTCTGCCACCACAACATAATGACTCAAAGCAAGTGATTTTCGATTCACAACAACCAGGGTGGACTCCAGTTTGAACAACTAAAGCCAAACAATGGTTTGGTGACACAATGCAGTGGAAGGAACAGATGAGGAAGACTGACCTTGATGTGGTTTGTGGTTTGACCAAAAGGGAGGGGAGATGTCAATATAAATTTATATTCCAGACCAGAGGGAAAAAGTCCGATACATAGAAAGAGAGGCCAAAGAAGCCACAGAGTGGCCTATTGAGAAGAAGTACAATTTGGGGGTACAGGAGCATGTAAAAATTCCCAAACAGCCAAAAAAAAAAGTCAAATTAACTAACGAAAAATTTTTTCACATCTTTACAGCAAATATTTCACTGAATTTTTCTAAAAGTGAGGGTTTATTTTACATTTAAACCTTGAACCCAACAAGCTCAAATGAGCTAAGATCCTCGCTCTTAATGATGACGTATAAAAAACGAATATAACGCATTGTGATATTAGGTTTGCGATAAATTATCTGTGCTAATGCCCGCTTGATTCCGCAAACAAAATTCAAACAGCTGCCTAGTTTCGGAGATAATGGTATAGGCATTGCCATTAGCGGCGATATTATGACGTCAACTTTTTACTAGGAAGAATTTCAAAAATCGGAGATGGTGCTGCCTGCCGGTGGCTTCTGCATATACATGGAAGTTTTTCACGAAGATCCGATGAAAACTCTGGGTGTGAAACAAAAAAATATCAAAAAATAGGAATGACGTCATAAAAATGATATGACGTCATAATGATGTATCATATGTGGCGGTAATTCATCTCTGCAATGCCCTGTTCGATTCCCGCAAACATAATTCAAAAAGCTTGCCTAGTTTCGGAGATAATTTTTAGCGATTCCATATAGCGCGAGCATTATTTTTGACGTCATAAACTTTTTTTTCTCTCGGAGGAATTTTCAAAATCGGAGATGGTTACTGTCTGCGCAGGTATTTTTACATATCTATGCCAAGTTTCAGGAAGTTTCGATGAAAACTTGTAGGCTGTGAAACAAACAAGTCCACAAGAAGAACATGGAAGAACAACAACGTGAGTAAGACTTCGAGATCCTCCACGAGCATCTAAAAAATTGCCCTCGTTTAATTGTTTTCTTTTTAATGCATTAGCTTCTACCTCGTGTCAATAACTTCTCACATGGCCAAGAAGCAACAAGGGATTACTTCCACCGCTCTTTATAACCACAACCAAATAAAGTCATCTATTATTATGTACGCAAATGTGTAGGAATTTTTATCCTTTCCCCTTCCCCAACCACTATTGCCTTCAAATCATTTTTTTTGTTTTTGGTATACCTCGTCAAGGCTCGTATGAGGAGCTAACAACAACGCACATCAAGGGGGGCATGAGAACAAGAGGGGAGGGAGTGGAAGGACAAAATTAGTGTGGGAACAGGGACATTTTGGAGATCTGTGGAAGGGAGAGGGATGGGACGGGGGAACATGGGAATAGAAGATGGACATTACGGGGGACTTTCAGGAAGGAAGCAGGAATTTGAAGAGGTGGGCTTGGGTGGATTATCGGGGTAGAAAAGATCGATGGATTTGGATGGGGAGATAAGAGGTGGTGGTGAACAGCTGTTTTGAAAGCCAGGAGGGAAGAATGAGGATGAATAGAGTGAGGGAGTTTATTCCAAAGGCGGGAAAAAAGAGGAATGAAAAGAGAGAAGGTAGCAGTGATTCGTGATTTGGTAGTTTTACCAGAAGGGGGTTGTTGGCGGACATTGAGCGCCTGCGGAAATGTGGGGGACATAATCGCAGAGAGAGCAGGGGAGGAGGCTGGAGAGGAAGACAGGTACAGAGACAGAAAGACCACCGACCAACCTGCGCGTGATGAGTGAGAGGCCCAAAGACTCAGCCTCAATGCGAGAGATCGATGATCTATGCCTTGGTTTCTACAGGTGAAGCGAGAAAGGTGGGAGGCAGGAGCACCAGCCCAGAGGGGGAGCAGTACTCCATCAGGCTGCGGACAGAAAGCTTTGTGTGGTCAGGAGCTCAGGTGGGCCGAGGAAGGACTTGCACGACGGAGGATCCCAGTCGGCGACTGCTTTGGAGTGCCAGGTTTGATGTGGCTTTCCCAGGAAAGTCATGGCAGATGTGAGACCCAGAAGCTTGAAGAAAGGACTTCTTCCAGAGGATTGTTGAGAAGTGTGTATGGTGGGGGGGGGTTCTAAACGGTCCTTTCGAAGAGACATAGTGAGAGTGTGAGATTTGTGCGGAATTAAAGACATGTTCCACGTGTTGGACCAGTTTGTGATTTTATCCAGATCTGCAGGAGCGAAGAAGCTACTGCTTGCCGTCTGGGGATGACGATGGTACGGCAGAGGGTGGAGTCATCAGCAAAGAGATAAAGAGGATTTTCCAGAGAGTGGAGAGATCATTGAATGAAAACCAGAAAAAGAACAGCCAGAACGCTCCTTGAGAACTCCAGCCTGGACAGAAGAGGGGAATGAAAGAACTCCATTTAGGGCCACACGTTGACGCGACAGGAGAGGAAGTCTGCGAGCCATGAGTGGAGATGTCTGGATACCATGGAGAAGAGAGTTTGATGAGAGGGCAGGGTGCCAGACTGTGTCAAAAAGCACGGTGATATGTCGGGTCACGCTCGGATTTCTTGTCTGGCATTGAGGACCTCCATCCATTGTTGGGAGAGCGAAGAAGCACATATCCAGGGTAGAGTGACCTGGTCTGAAACCAAATTGATGATCAGAAATCAAGCCATGGAGAAGAGGAAGGATTTGATGTCTGAAGCGATGATGGATTCCATAACCTTGCTGATGATTGGTCTGTAGTTGCAGGGATCTGTTTTTGCACCTTTTTTGTGCAGGCGATGATGTTTGCTGATTTCCAAGCAGATGGCAGATGGCCTTGAGCAAATGAGAGGGTGAATGAACAGAGAGAGGGTGAGCAAGAGCAGAGAGCAGGTTTGAGACACGTGGGCTGATGCCTCTGGCCGGTTTGCAGAATCTGAGTCGAGGTTTGACAGCAAGCTCTCCACTTGTCAGAGAGAAAGGACACAGAGTCCAGGGACAATTGGGTGTGACTGGGTAAGGTGGGTAGAGAAAGTGATGGTTTTGGACAATTTTATCCCCTTACCCTTCTTTCCTGACTTATCCCACACATATAACTACCTCCTTTCTTTCTCTATCCTCCCCGTTTTCTTTGTTTTCTCAACTTGAAATCAAACCCCTTCCTCTGCTTTCCCTGTGCATACTCCTCCACATGTAATATATATTATATATATATATATATATATATATATATATAGTATATATATCCCCTTAGCCATAATGTCCTTGTCACAATTTCTTCTGCTTGACTGCTTGCTGAGTAGTTCTCCTGGCAGAATATTTTCAAAAACCATCTACAGTACTCTGTATAAACAGCCCCAAACCGTTTATCTCAGTCCTAACTTTCTTATTTCTTTTTAATGTCACCCCTCCCACCATGAACACACACACACACACACACACACACACACACACACACACACACACACACACACACACACACAACACACTCACACACACACACACACCACAAAGTCTTCCTCCAGTTTGTGCCCCTCTCGTTAAAATATCCACTTGCATTTACCTTTACTGTCAATCCCCTTTGGCTACCCCCACGAAATCCCCTCACTAACGTCTCTTCTCTCGTGTAAATATTGTTGCTCTTCTGCTCTTTGCACAAAAAATAAGATCAAGACCTGATGGTCATGGATACCTTCCCTCGTTATTCGTACACAGAACACCGTCGAATGCAGCTACATCCTTTCCATAACACTCATGACTCAAACGAATTTCAATTTGTTGACAATATTCTGAATGTGGTCTAACGCAGACTTTAGCACAATCCTGGCACATCTTCCTAAGGTATAAATAAAAATACCTCATTTTTTAAACTTTAAATCCGAAAGTTATAGTTACTTTTTTTATTCTTTCCTGTCGTGCACTGACTGCTTTAGTGCTTTGACTACAATCATTCCTCAATCCTCTTTCTGATCTATTCCGCTGCATGGTATCGCATCAATGCAGGGTGAGTTTTTTATTCGAGAACCCTAAATAATTCCCATGCACAAAAAACTATATCTGTTTAGGAACCTAATATTTTGTGTAAATGTAGCCTAAATGTTACAGAAAAGATACACATTGATCCTGGAGCGTCATCAGGTTATCACGTGATTATATCAACTTGACCCGACAGTGACGTTTTAACGGTTTCACTCAGTCCGCCATGGCGTCACTGTGGAAAACCGTGTTTCTCGTCGAACGTACATTCAAGAATGCATCCTTTAGGGAATGTCAAAATGCATTTTAAAAGTCACTTTTGTTTGGTCGTAGAGAAACTTCAGAATCAGTGAAAGGGAAACTGGCTTGGAATGCAGTTTCAAGAGAAGCAGGCCTGCGTGATAGTTTAAAAGCACATGCGCCAGTCCAAGTGTTGTTGTCACCAGAGAAATAGTGGATGAGTATGGGAGAGAATGGAAACAAACCTAAAGAAATCTCTGAGACATTTAGCACCAACAAGCTCAACTGTTCGTATTACAGGTGCAAGGGGTTGCAAATTATCCAGTGACACGAATCAGCCAATATTCCCAAGAATGCTACACTGCTGTGTCGCAGAGCATTCTCGAAGAATTAATTTGTGCCTGCCAATACTGGTGCGTGGGAACACTTTCAAACACTTCATTTAAGGTGGATCAATTGTGTGGATCATGAATTCACGTCTTCTGTAACATGGGTTACATTACGCAAAATATTTACTAGGTTCCTACTGAATATAGGTTTTTAATGTATGGAGAATTATTTGGGTTCCTCGAATTTAAAACAAAAAATCACCCTGTATAATACAATAATCTCTACTTGTTGTTCTATTTTTTCTCCAATTAATTTTACACTACCTATAACCGTATTACAATTGCAGCTGATAATATTTTATTGCCCCATTCCAGGCTTCACTGCTCACCTCCACTCATTTCATTCATCCTTTTTTCTCACCTATATGGAACCAAATTCCCCAGCCTGTTTCAGGTCCCATTCTTCCATCGCAGGGCGTCAAAAACTCGTTGTTCAACACGACCGGAGGATTATCCCTCATCCATACTCTCATGATCTATTCTACCCAATTTACCCCATTCCCAGGCATTTCCCTTTTTCGCAGGTTATTGTGATTTCTCCCCATCCTCACCTCTTTTGATTGTTACTCCACCACCGGAATATGGTGAAAGGAGGGTTATGGTTTTCATCCCTCTCTGTTGTGCACTTCAAAATCGAAGATTTTTTCAAGTACGTATATTGGTTAGTCGATTTTGTTATTCTGCAATGTTTTGTCTGTCAATCGCCTTCAGCGTACAGTTTAAAACCGTACATCAAAAACTTTACCACAGTTGAGAAAGAGTAGTCTGAACCGAGAAGCATATTGATTTTTGAGGTCAAAGGTCAAAAGGTCAATTCTAGTCCAAACTTCTAAAAATCTATGATTTTTTATCTGAAAATCGTCAATTTACTGAAAATCGTCAATTTTCACCGAAATAACTTGAGAATTAAGCAGCAATTGCAGAGTCTATTACTAATTGGGAAGCCAACTATTTTTGAGGTCAAATAGGTCAAAGATCAAACTCGAATATTCATCAAAACTTCTGTGTGAAAAAATCATATTTTTTATCCGATTAACTGAAAAGGAAGCAGCAAATAACAAGTACATCACTGAATTAGAAACCAACTTAATTTTAAGGGCAAAGGTTAAAAGGTCATACAAGGTCAACACTTCTAAAAATCATCAATGTTCCATAAATCTGAAAATAATCAATTTTTCATCCGATTGACCTGATGCTTTGTATTGAGATTGTCAACTTTAATCTGATGAAATGGACAATTTGATGTGTCCAATGCCAACCTTTGGAGAGGGGGTGGATTTGCAAGTATCGTGCTTGCACAACGTTCTTTTTCTTGTTACGTGTGTCCTGTCTGGTCTGTTTGTGTGCAGGATATCTCAAAAGTTGGTGAACGGATTCAGATGAAAATTTGGTGGACAGGTCGGATGTGTAACAAAGCCGAACTGATTAGATTTTTGGTGATGATCAGGATTCGAATCCAGACACAATAATTTTTAAGTGATTCGTCATATCAAATTAAGAGATTTGGGCCCAAAAACGATATTTAGCATTGATATCTCAAAAAGTTGGACGGATTAGTCCAATTAACTTGGTTTTGACAACGTTGGAATGTATGAAAAGGAAGAATTGATTGCAATATTGGTTGAAGATCGAATCCAGATCTGAAAATACCTCCGCGCCACTGAAGGTGAAGGAGGTTATGTTTTCACCCCTTTCTTTCTGTTTCTGTCTGTTTGTCTGTGCTACAGGCATATCCAAAAAGTTGGTGGCGGATCCGGATTAAATTTTGTTGACAGTTCACGTGTGTGACAAGGATTGAACTGATTAGGATTTTGCTGAAGATCGGATCCGGATCCTGACTACTAGAATTTTTTAAGTGATTATTCACCATTGAGAGTTTAGAGCCAAAAAGATATATAGCACGATATCTCAAAAATGTTGCGCCCGATAGTTTCTTCGTGGATCAGGATTGCGTGAGGGGAGATTTGTGCTCTACCGAGTGCCTTCCAGTTATCTGTTGGTGAATTTGTTCCTTTTTGCTCATCCCGCACTTTTCTCTTCCTCTTCTTTGCTGTTGTTCCATTCAGCTTGTGTTCAGCTGAGTCATCCCCCATGTGTCACCCTCCCTAGATCTCACTCTCCAGCTCCTACTCTGCTGTGCGTGTTTCCCCCTTTCCATTTTTGCTTCCTTCCATTTCTGCTCTCGCTCTTCCGTAAGTCTCGACCATGTATACAAAAACCCCATCAAACACATCCAAACCACACACTGCCACCTGTCTTCTTTCATTGCTAGGCATTTTACCTTAAACCCCTCGCTCAGTCTCATTGGAAAATACCTGCTTCACAGTTCCCTTTTGAACTTCACATTCAAATCATCCATATGCTTCCAGAAACATAAACAGAAAATGGTCCATTAAATGAGAAAATAGAGAAGAAAACGACGACATTTGGAACGATGCAGAAAACAACCATATCCTCCTTTCTCGCCTTTGTGGATCTGCGTTCCAGAGAAGGTTTCAAAATCGCATTCTTCTACACTCCAGGGCCCTAAACGGGGTGCACCATCTAACCCATGTCTTGTCACCACCCCCCCCTCCCTTACCTAACCACGATCGTTTTCTACCACATTAACCATTCCTTACAAAACTCTCTTACTTTCAGGTATCATGTCCCTCCCCCTCCTCTCTTTCTTTTTCCTGTTCGTTCATTCCCTTGCTTGATGAATTCCAACTGTGGTTCCCACTGTCAACAACTATTGCTATTTTTACCCTCCGTTCTCGTCTCTTCTTCCAGTGGCCTCGATTTTTGTATCCGAAAATGTTCGAATCCCACCAAGAACACATAGAGGCAAACTCTGAAAGTATTTGTACCAATCACACATTTCGTTTTGCTCTAACCACATGAATTAACCGATGTGAACATTTTCACGGCAAATCAGCACATTACATTCAAATGATTCAGCTTAAACAAGCTTCTACAAATAATGGACGAGTTTTGTAAGCACGCTTTCAATTGAAAACCCAACTTTGGGAGATCTTACATTCGATCTACCTTGTTTATGTAACGGTTGTTGGTCATTCGGTGCTTTGGTTTTTCCCTAGTACCAATGCCCATGATTATTTTCGCATCACACTGATCTTTTGTTTCTGTCGATGAGTACCGAGCGAGTACAGGCTGCAGTGTCGATCTGACGTCGGCGAGACAATGGTAAAATGTGTGACAACGGACGAAATCAGCAGGATGATGCTGTACACTCACAAGGGGCCAGGAAGACGCAATGTTTTTTGGAAATATTCCTTGGTCTGAATCATAGATACTTATTTGTTTGAAGAATTTAAATAAATATACCATGGAGTATATTGGACTCTGCTGCGCTTAGCATCTCTGGGTCGACCAGTTGGACCGCCCCTGGTACACATTACGGGCACGATACGTTAGCATGTCAGACCGTTCTCACGTGTCCACCTTTGCAGATGTTTGTCGCAGTAATTCTCTCCCAAAAAATGAAGTTCGGTAAGAGTCATTATGGCCGATGCCAGGGGCCGGGGGGCGGGTGTTTACCGGGGAAGAAAAGGAAGAGGTGACAGCAGGGGACAAGAGGGATGTTACAAAAAGGAGGTGTTGGGAGCGAGTGACGTGCAGGTGTGGTTGCGAACAATAGTAATTAAAAAGGCCGAACAAGTAAGCACTCCAGCTCCAGTGCTCCCACTTGCGGTATATTCCGGTGCTTGAGTTCTCATGAGGGATACCTTAAGTGCGTCTGTGGTTCTGTAAACTTCTTTCATCACCGAGTTACCTCCCTTCTTCCTCTGATTGTTAATTCCGATACTCTGCATCGAGAGATCGCAGCAGTTGACACCTGCAAGATTATTGGCTGTGTCGTGGCGCTCTAATTGTGACGTAGACAATGTCGTCCTTTTAGTATCAGTTCGGCAACAACGGCAGGGAAAGGTGAAACTGTGCACACACCGAGTCGACTCATTGTAGGGAAACTCTCTCTCTCTCTCTCTCTCCTTCTCTCTCTCTCTCTCTCTCTCTCTCTCTCTCTCTCTCTCTCTCTCGTCTCTCTCTCTTTCTCTCACTCTCACTCTCACTCTCACTCTCATCTCTCTCTCTCTGACTCTGACTTGACACATGGGCTCCATCCCACCTGAGCAGGTCCGATGTTCCTGCCCCATTGACCGAAATGCAAGAGATGGGGACATCCTCAATCCTCCAATGAATATTATAGCCACCGTCCTCTTACATTCCCTCCTTGCGGTTTGTCACTGGGGAATTATAACATATATACTATATAGTATATTATATATATATATATATATAATAATTTTTTTCCACATACACATACATCACACCCTCTTCATCTACTTCTTCATTCTTCGTGCTTTACCCAGCCGAGAATCTTGTCCGTTGCTCCCACCCTCTTTCCTACCGAACCTCCTCTGCGCTTGTCCCTCCCTCCATCCCTCCCTCTGTCCTTTTAAACAAGCCGAGCATCGCGCTGCGCTCTGTAAGCCTTTCATCTCAGATAGGCGGAGCTTGTCGCCTAAGAAAAAGCGTGCTCGGGTGAGCAGCGCTTTACGCCGGGACATGCGCCGATCCGGCCAGGGGTTCTAGGCGGCGCGACAAGCCGCGCCACGTCGCGTAGACATGCGAGACCATCCCGGGTGTTGCGCAGTATCTGGAACACCCCCCTTCATGTCCATCGTCAATCGCCTGGTCCCCTACTTCGGGGAGCTAACTTTTCGCTTGAGACGTGCTCTAGATGTTTCAAGCATCGGGAACCGATTTGATGAATTTCTTCGTCGCGAAACAGCTTTCAAGATCTCCCCGCCTTTCCCCCCCCACTCCCCCCTCCCCTCCCCCACCCCCACCCTCTACGGTCTTCCGGCCCTTCGTTCTCGCCCATTCCATCCCAAGGATTCTAACCCAGTCCTCGGCGCCGCTTGCCTCGTCCGCTAGCGCTCAGCGGCCCGGGGCGGGTGGTGTGCCGTTCGGTGGCCCGGGGGTGGCGACCGACAATCGGTCGATCAGGTTCCGCGTTCAGACCTCCTACCCAAGTCAGTGGGGTTTTTGCTTCAACCGCGGAAGGTCACAACTTTCCCACCGTATATGTGCACCGTTTCAGTTACGGAGCCCGCCGATCCTTCAACCTACATCCACGTACATGGTAAGCGTTCGATGAGCGTGCACAACTTCCCGGATCGTCCCATTGACCTAAAGATAGCGAGGTAGAGCCTCAGAGACGCAGTAAAACAATTACCCCACCCGAGATAAGAACCGAATTACCATCGAGTAATGCGATAGATACTTATTCTCTCTTCCGTTCCGAGAAGGCGTTTTGCGAATTGCGAATTGCGCATCTGCAGACGGCTTGTTTGAGCGGCATTGCATTATGCGTTCTCTAATGTAAATCTCCTCTTTAACGGCGTCCGCAAACAAGTCGGTTCTTGCACACTCGCTATATGCTGACATCCTGTGACATGTAAGAAGCGCTTATAAAACTTTTTTCAGGATATTGGGTTTTTGCTTGTTTGAAACATAAAACCAAATTTGCACTTACTTGCGAGCTTCTCGTTCGAAGAGGAGATCAAGGACACGACAAACTTCGGTCGCGCCATGTAACGCGTTGAACCGATTCGAATTATCAAGTTACGGTTGCAAATCGTTTCAAACAAAACGTAATTAATCGAACTGCTCTGCATATAAACGAATGGCAACCTGCGCACAATTAAAGTAACAACGGCCCAATATTGGTCCGCAAGGTGGCTCCGTGAAAAATATCCAGAACATTGCCTCCTGGGTGGAACGGAATGAATTTTCAAGAAGACGAGGCGTGAAATTAACACAAATGTTATATTGCGTACGTAACTATGTGACGATGGTCAAAATCGCTCGTGAAATCCGACGCAAATAATTCTGTGGTTAAATTTCATGTCAAGTTGCCAGGAGTTTTTTATTTATTTTCGCAATCTTGATGCGCCGCAGACAAGCTCCCGAAGTCAAGGATTGTCCGAGTCAAGTTACAAGGTACAACTTTCCCTTCGTGATGCGATTGGAACTTTTCGCTCAATAATTGTTCCAACTATTTCATACTTGACCCCACCCTGCGCCACCACGCCGAAAACGACTGTCCAAATTTAAAAAACAGGTGTCTCTAATATTTATTTTCAGGCGATTATATTCAAATTCACTTTTTGATAGTAAATCGTACATTTTGTTTGGACTCCGTGAGTTTGTGTGCATCGTGAGACAGTTATTCGTTTGTCGCAGAGAGGAGGTCCCAGTTGATCCGGTCCGTCAGGTTGGTGACTGTGAATGTAACGAACACGGCCATTTATATAAACCAACCCCGGCCCGAGTACACCCCAAAAGCTCATTTGCTGAATTTCCATGTCGCGCGAATCCGTCGGGAAAAAAAATTTTAAAAAAAGTCTAATGCTCTATTTTTAACCCGCACCAAACTTGTTTGTAACAAGGGCCAGAATATATCTTCCATTTACACAGTAACGAGATCGTTAACGCGTGTTTGTAACTGTACACAATGTAACAACGATGTTACATAGAAGTGGTTCATCTTGTGTTTCAAATTTTAAACTTGTGGGATGTAACCCTTTAACAATGTGGTGTTGCTGTGCCAGGTGCTTGACGGTGTCACGCAAGTAATGAACAGTCACCGTCATGCTCTGCAGAGTGAATATATAATATAATATATATATATATATATATAATATATATATAATATATATGTTGTTTGTCTATCAATGTTTCTCTTCTTGGCAAAAACCGTGGTTTGAGGCTTTGTAATGGGTAAAAAATCACAGCATGTTTGGTTTTAAGTCATTTTTTGATATTTTGGAAGACGTGTCCTGACGACGACCATCACGATGTCTGGGACGGCGTTGGACCTGAGGGGTAATGCAGCGCGGGAGGGGGGAAGACGGAAGTGGAGTTTTTAATGGTGTCACGACCTGATTGTACACAGGCATATTTTAGAAATGAGAGACATGCATATGAAGTAAATCACGGTCATGTCATTTAAGCATACGCAATTGCACAATCATGTTGCAATGCGGCCAATGACATTGTAAACACTCATGACAATGTAATAAAGGTATTGAGTGTGTGATCAAAAAAAAACTGGGTTATTAAATGTTGAAAATGTTGTTTCCACTGTGGAAATGTATTGCACAGACTGACAATGAGCTTTAAGGAGCAGTAGCATCGTTGGTTTCAATAGAAGGAAGACATGTCTATATCACGATCAAAACGTTGTGTCATTCCTTTGCAGTGGTGCGGCTATGACACGCAGCGCTCGCTGCGGCTCTCTCGCGTACCATGCGTATGGAGCGGCCTGCACACACACTGGGACCCGACATGGCATATCAGTACGGCACGACAGGCCTGGAGACCCAGCGTACCGAAAGAATGCCACACGAGACGCGCACGCGACTCTCAAGGCATGGCTGAACGAGCACCGCAAGAAACCTACCGACCAAGGTGAGAAGATTAAATGCTCGCCATCATCACCCGCAATGACGCTCACTCAGGTGAGAGGCAAAGAAACTTGCCTAAACTCTGAGGTGGGTTCCAAAAAAACAAAAATCAAATAACCAACGACCGGTGTCACCATTAGATATAGAATCAACTCGATGCTCGAGAATCAATTGAACAGGATGTTTTTCACAC
>CM068960.1:90696589-90710327 GCA_035128595.1 Eptatretus atami
GGGGGTTGTTGGCGGACATTGAGCGCCCTGCGGAAATGTGGTGGGGACAAATCGCAGAGAGAGCAGGGGGAGCGAGGCTGGAGAGAAGACGGTACAAGACAGAAAGACCACCGACCAACCTGCGGTGATTGAGTGATCAGGCCAAAGAGCTCAGCCTCATTGCGGGAGATGCCGATGATCTGAAATGCCTTGGTTTCTACAGCGTGAAGCCGAGAAAGGTGGGAGGCAGGAGCACCAGCCCAGAGGGGGGAGCAGTACTCCATCAGGCTGCGGACAAAAGCTTTGTAAGTGGTCAGGAGCTCAGGTGGGCCGAGGAAGGACCTTGCACGCGGAGGATTCCCAGTCGGCGACTGGCTTTGGAGGTGAGGTTTGAAATGTGGCTTTCCCAGGAAAGGTCATGGCAGATAGTGAGACCCAGAAGCTTGAAAGAAAGGACTTCTTCAGAGGATTGTTGAGAAAGTGGATGGGGGGGGGTTCTAAACGGTCCTTTCGAAGAGACATAGTGAGAGTGTGAGATTTGTCCGGATTGAAAGACATGTTCCACGTGTTGGACCAGTTTGTGATTTATCCAGATCTGCAGTGAGCGAAGAAGCTACTGCTTGCCGGTCTGAGGGATGACCGATGGTACGGCAGAGGGTGGAGTCATCAGCAAAGAGATATAGAGATTTTCCAGAGAGTCGAGAGATCATTGATGAAAACCAGAAAAAGAACAGGGCCCAGAACGCTACCTTGAGGAACTCCAGCCTGGACAGGAAGAGAGGGATGAAAGAACTCCATTTAGGGCCACACGTTGACGGCGACAGGAGAGGAAGTCTGCGAGCCATGAGGGGGAGTGGCCTTGGCACCATGGGAAGAGAGTTTGGTGAGTAGGGCAGGGTGCCAGACCGTGTCAAAAGCACGTGATATGTCCAGGGATACGGCTCGGATTTCTGTCTGGCATTGAGGACCTCCATCCATTGTTGGGAGAGCAGAAGCAGCATATCCAGGGTAGAGTGACCTGGTCTGAAACCAAATTGATGATCAGAAATCAAGCCATTGGAGAAGAGGAAGGATTTGATGTCTGAAGCGATGATGGATTCCATAACCTTGCTGATGATTGGTCTGTAGTTGCAGGATCTGTTTTTGCACCTTTTTTGGCAGGGCAGTGATGTTTGCTGATTTCCAAGCAGATGGCAGATGGCCTTGAGCAAATGAGAGGGTGAATAGAACAGAGAGAGGGTGAGCAAGAGCGAAGAAGGCAGGCTTTGAGGACACGTGGGCTGATGCCGTCTGGACCGGTTGCAGAATCTGAGTCGAGGTTTGACAGCAAGCTCTCCACCTTGTCAGAGGAAAAGGACACAGAGTCCAGGACAATTGGGTGCGACTGGGTAAGGTGGGTAGAGAAAGTGATGGGTTTTGGACAATTTTATCCCCTTACCCTTCTTTCCTGACTTATCCCACACTATACTAACCTCCTTTCTTTCTCCTATCCTCCCCGTTTTCTTTGTTTTCTCAATTGAAATCAAACCCTTCCTCTGCTTTCCCTGTGCCTCTCTCACCTATGTATATATATATATATATATATATATATATATATATATATATATATCCCCTAGCCTAATGTCCTTGTCACATTTCTCTGCTTGACTGCTTGCTGAGTAGTTCTCCTGGCAGAATATTTCAAAACCATCTACAGTACTCTGTATAAACAGCCCCCAAACCGTTTATCTCAGTCCTAACTTTCTTTATTTCTTTTTAATGTCACCCCCTCCCACTGCAACACACACACACGACACACACACACACACACACAAAGTCTTCCTCCAGTGTTGTGCCCCTCAATCGTGTTAAAATATCCACTTGCATTTACCTTTACTGTCAATCCCCTTTGTACCCCCACGAAATCCCCTCCTAAACGTCTCTTCTCTCGTGTAAATATTGTTGCTCTTCTGCTCTTTGCACAAAAATAAGATCAAGACCTGATGGTCATGGATACCTTCTCGTTATTGTACACAGAACACCGTCGAATGCAGCTACATCCTTTCCATAACATCATGACTCAAACGAAATTTCAATTTGTTGACAATATTCTGAATGTGGTCTAAGCAGACTTTAGCACAATCCTGGCACATCTTCCTAAGGTATAAATAAAAATACCTCATTTTTTAAACTTTAAATCCGAAAGTTATAGTTACTTTTTTATTCTTTCCTGTCGTGCACTGACTGCTTTAGTGCTTTGACTACAATCATTCCTCAATCCTCTTTCTGATCTATCCGCTGCATGGTATTCGCATCAATGCAGGGTGAGTTTTTTTATTCGAGAACCCTAAATAATTCCCATGCACAAAAAACTATATCTGTTAGGAACCTAATATTTTGTGTAAATGTAGCCTAATGTTACAGAAAGATGCAACATGATCCTGAGAGTCATCAGGTATCACGTGATTTATCACGTGACCCGACAGTGACGTTTAACGGTTTTCACTCAGTCACGCCATGGCGCTCACTGTGGAAGAACACGTGTTTCTCGTCGAACGTTACATCAAGAATGCATCCTTTAGGGAATGTCAAAATGCATTTAAAAGTCACTTTGTTGGTCGTAGGAAACTTTCAGAATCAGTGAAGTGGAAACTGGTGAAGCAGTTCAGAGAAGCAGGCTGCGTGATAGTTAAAAAGCACATGCGCCATCCAAGTGTTGTTCCACCAGAGAAAGTGGATGAAGTATGGGAGAGAATGGAAACAAACCCTAAGAAATCTCTGAGACATTTAGCACAACAAGCTCACTGTTCGTATTACAGTGCAAGGAAGGTGGCAATAATTATCAGTGACACAATCAGCAATATTCCCCAAGAAATGCTACACTCTGTGTCCGAGAGCATTCTCCGAAGAATTAATTTGTGCCTGCAATATGGTGGTGGGACACTTTCAACACTTCATTTAAGGTGATCAATTGTGTGGATCATGTCACGTCTTTCTGTAACATGAGGTTACATTTACGCAAAATATTACTAGGTTCCTAACTGATATAGGTTTTAATGTATGGGAATTATTTAGGGTTCTCGAATTTAAAAACAAAAATCACCCTGTATAATAAAATAATCTCTACTTGTGTTTCTATTTTTTTCCAATTAATTTACACTTACCTATACCGTATTACATTGCAGCTGATATATTTATTGCCCCATTCCAGGCTCACTGCTCACCTCCACTCATTCATTCATCCTTTTTCTCACCTATATGGAACCAACTTCCCCAGCCTGTTCAGTCCCATTCTTCCATCGAGGGCGTCAAAACTGTTGTTCAACACGACCGCAGGTTATCCCTCATCCATACTCATGATCTATTCTACCCCAATTTACCCCATTCCCAGGCATTCCCTTTTTCCAGGTTATTGTGATTTCTCCCCATCTCCCTCACCTCTTCTTGATTGTTACCTCCACCACCGAATGTGAAGGAGGTTATGTTTTCATCCCTCTCTGTTTGTCACTTTCAAAATCGAAGATTTTTCAAGTACGTATATTGGTTAGTCGATTTTGTTATTCTGCATGTTTGTCTGTCAATCGCCTTCAGGTCACAGTTCTAAACCGATCATCAAAAAACTTTACCAAGTTGAAGAGGTAGTCTGAACTGAGAAGCATATTGATTTTGAGGTCAAAGGTCAAAGGTCAATTCAAGGTCAAACTTCTAAAATCATGATTTTTTATCTGAAAATCGTCAATTTTTTATCTGAAAATCGTCAATTTTCACCGAATAACTTGAGAATTAAGCAGCAATTGCAGAGTGCATTACTGAATTGGGAAGCCAACTATTTTTGAGGTCAAAAGGTCAAAGATCAAACTTCGAAATTCATCAAACTTCGTGTGAAAAATCATAATTTTTCATCCGATTAACCTGAAAAGGAAGCAGCAATTACATAGTACATCACTGAATTTAGAAACCAACTATTTTTAAGGTCAAAGGTTAAAGGTCAATACAAGGTCAAACTTCTAAAATCATCAATTTCAATCTGAAAATAATCAATTTTCATCCGATTGACCTGAGCTTTGATTGAGATTGTCAATTTTAATCTGAATGAAATGGACAATTTGATGTGTCCATGGCAACCTTTGGAGAGGGGGGTGGATTTTGCAAGTATCGTGCTCTGCACAACGTCTTTTTCTTGTACGTGTGTCTGTCTGTCTGTTTGTGTGCAGGATATCTCAAAAAGTTGTGAACGGATTCAGATGAAATTTGGTGGACAGGTCGGATGTGTAACAAAGCCGAACTGATTAGATTTTGGTGATGATCAGGATTCGGATCCAGACACAATAATTTTTAAGTGATTCGTCATCATTAAGAGATTGGGCCAAAAACGATATTTAGCATGATATCTCAAAAAGTTGTGGACGGATTAGGCCAAAACTTGGTTGACACGTTGGATGTATGAAAAGGAAGAATTGATTCAATATTGGTGAAGATCTGAATCCAGATCTGATAATTACCTCCGCCACTGAAGGTGAAGGAGGTTATGTTTTCACCCCTTTCTTTCTGTTTGTCTGTCTGTTTGTCTGTGTACAGGATATCTCAAAAAGTTGTGGACGGATCCGGATTAAATTTTGTTGACAGGTTCAGTGTGTGACAAGGATGAACTGATTAGATTTTGCTGAAGATCCGGATCCGGATCTGACTACTAGAATTTTTTAAGTGATTCTTCACCATTGAGAGTTAGAGCCAAAAAAGATATATAGCACGATATCTCAAAAATGTACTGGGCCCGATATGTTCTCGTGGATCAGGCATTGCGTGAGGGAGATTTGTGCTCTACCGAGTGCCCTTCCAGTTAGTTGTTGGTTGATTTGTTCCTTTTCTGTCTCATCCCCACTTTTCTCTTCCTCTTCTTGCTGTGTTTCATTCAGCTTGTGTTCAGCTGATTCACCCCCATGTGTCACCCTCCCCTCGATCTCACTCTCACTCCTACTCTGCTGTTGGTGTTTCCCCCTTTCCATTTTGTTCCCTTCCATTCTGCTCTCGCTCTTCCGTAAGTCTCGACCATGTATACAAAAACCCCACAACACATCCAAACCACACTGCACCTGTCTTCTTTCATGCTAGGCATTTACCTTAAACCCCCTCGCTCAGTCTCATTGGAAAATACTGCATTCACAGTCCTTTTGAACTCACATTCAAATTCATCCATATGCTTCAGAACATAAACAGAAAATTGTTGTCCCATTAAAAGAGAAAATAGAGGAAGAAAAACGACGACATTTGGAACGAATGGAGAAAAACAAACCATATTCCTCCTTTCTCGCCTTTGTGGATCTGCGTTCCAGAGAAGGTTCAAATCGCATTCTTCACTCCAGGGCCTCTAAACTGGGTGGTGCACCATCTAACCATGTCTTGTCACCCCCCCCCCCCCCCCATTCCTAACCACGATCGTTTTCTACCACATTAACCATTCCTTACAAAACTCTCTTACTTTCAGGATATCATGTCCCTCCCCCTCCTCTCTTTCTTTTCCTGTTCGTTCATTCCCTTGCTTGATGATTCCAACTGTGGTCCCACTGTCACAACTATTGCTATTTTACCCTCCGTCTCGTCTCTCTTCCATGAGCCTCGATTTTGTATCCGAAAATTCGAAATCCCCACCAAGAACACAGAGGCAAACTCTGAAAGTATTGTGTACAATCACACATTTCGTTTTGCTCTAACCACATGATTAACGATGTGAACATTCACGCAAATCAGCACATTACATAAATGATTCAGCTTAACAAGCTTCACAAATAATGGACGAGTTTGTAAGCAGCTTTCATTTGAAAACCCACTTTGGGAGATCTTACATCGTCTACCTGTTTATGTAACGGTGTGTCGGTCATTCGGTGCTTTGTTTTCCCAGTTACCAATGCCCATGAACTTTTCCATCACACTGATCTGTCGATGAGTACCGAGCGGTACAGGCTGCAGTGTCGATCTGCGTCGGCGGACAAGTAAATGTGTGGACAACGGACGAAATCAGCAGGATGTGCTGTACACTCACAAGGGGCCAGGAGACGCCAATGTTTTTGGAAATATTCTTGGTCTGAATCATAGATACTTATTTGTTGAGAAATTTAAATAAAATATACCATGGAGTATCTTGGACTCCTGCTGCGAGCATCTCTGGTCGACCAGTTGGACCGCCCCTGGTACACATTACGCACGATACGTGCATGTCAGACGTTCTCACGTGTCCACCTTTGCAGATGTTTGTCGCAGTAATTCTCTCCCAAAAAATGAGTTCGGTAAAGAGTCATTATGGCCGATGCAGGGCGCGGGTACCGGGGAAAGAAAGGAAGAGGTGACAGGCAGGGACAAGGAGGGAGTGTTACAAAAAGGAGGTGTTGGGAGCGCAGTGACGTGCACGGTGTGGTTGGAACAAAGTAATAAAAAGGGCCGACAGTAAGCACTCCAGCTCCAGTGCTCCCACTTGCGGTCATATTCGGTGTTGAGTCTCATGAGGATACCTTAAAGGTGCGTCTGTGGTTCTGTAAACTTCTTCATCACCGAGTCCTCCCTTCTTCCTCTGATTGTAATTCCGATACCTCTGCATCGAGAAGATCGCAAGCAGTTGACACCTGCAAGATTATGCTGTGTCGTGGCGCTCATTGTGACGTAGACAATGTCGTGCCTTTTCGTATCAGTTCGGCAACACGCAGGGAAAGGTGAACTGTGCACACACCGAGTCGACTCCATTGTCAGGGAACATCTCCTCTCTCTCTCTCTCTCTCTCTCTCTCTCTCTCTCTCTCTCTCTCTCTCTCTCTCTCGACTCTGTTACTGACACAGGGCTCCATCCACCTGAGCAGGTCCCGATGTCCTTGCCCCTTGACCGAAATGCAAAGAAGGGGACATCCTCAACTCCTCCAAATAATTATAGCACCTCCTCTTACATTCCTCCTGCGGTTGTCAACTGGGAATTATATACATATATATATATATATATATATATATAAAAAAATTTTTCCCACATACACATACATCACACCCTCTCATTCTACTTCTTCTTCTTCGTGCTTACCCAGCCGAGAATCTTGTCCGTTGCTCCCCACCCTCTCCCTACAACCTCCTCTGCGCTTGTCCCTCCCTCCATCCCTCCCTCTGTCTTTTAAACAAGCCGAGCCATCGCGCTGCGCTCTGTAAGCCTTTCATCTCAGATAGGCGGAGCTGTCGCCTAAGAAAGCGCTCGGGGCTGAGCAGCGCTTAGCGCCGGGACAGCGCCGATCCGTGCCAGGGGTTCTAGGCGGCCGACAGCCGCGCCACGTCGCGTAGCATGCGAGACCATCCCGGGTGTTGGCGCAGATCCTGGACACCCCCTTCAGCCATCGTCATCGCCTGGTCCCCTACTTCGGGGAGCTAACTTTTCCTGGAGACCTGCTCTAGATGTTTCAGCATCGGGACCAGATTTGATGAGTTCTCGTCGCTGAACTTAGCTTTCAAGATCTCCCCCGCCCTTCCCTCCCCCCCACCTCCCCCCTCCCCTCCCCCCACCCCACCTCTACGGTCTTCGCCCTTCGTTCTCGGCCATGTCCTATCCTCAAGGATTCCTGTACCAGTCCTCGGCGCCGCTTGCCCTGTACCCAGCGCTCAGCGTGCCCGGGGCGGCTGGTGTTGCCGGTTCGGTGCCCGGGTGGGGACCGAGATCAGGTCGATCAGGTTCCGCGTTCAGCCCCTACCCAAGTTCAGTGGGGTTTGCTTCAACCGCGGCGTCCACCACTTCCCCCGTATATGGTGCACCGTTTCAGTACGGAGCCGCCGATCCTTCACCTTACACCACGTACATGGTAAGCGTTCGATGAGCGTGCACAACTCCGGAACGTCCCATTGACCTAAGATAGCGAGGCTAGAGCTCAGAGACGCAGTAAAACAATTACCCCGAGATCAAGACCGAATTACCCCGAGTAATTGGCGATAGATACTTATTCTCTCTTCTCCGTTCCGAGAAGGCGTTTTGCGAATTGCGAATTGCGCAGCACGGCTTGTTTGAGCGCATTGCATTATGCGTTCTCTAATGTAAATCTCCTCTTTACGGCGTCGCAACAAGTCGGTTCTTGCACACTCGCTATATGCTGACATCCTTGTGACATGTAAGAAGCGCTTACAAAAACTTTTTCAGGATATTGTTTTGCTTGTTTGAACATAACAACCCAAATTGCACTTACTTGCGAGCTTCTCGTTCGAAGAGCAGATCAAGGACACGACAACTTCGGTCGCCCATGTACGCGTTGACCGATTCGAATTATCAAGTTACGGTTGCACTCGTTTCAAACAACGTATTATCGACTGCTCTGCATATAAACGATGCAAACCTGCGCACAATTAAAGTAACAACGCCATATTGTCCGCAGGTGCTCCGTGAATATCCAGAACATTGCTCCCTGGGTGGAACGGAATGATTTTCAGAAGACGCGTGAAATTAACACAATGTTATATGCGTACGTAACTATGTAGACGATGGTCAAATCGCTCGTGAATCCGACGCAATAATTCTGTGGTTAAATTTCATGTCAAGTTGCCGAGTTTTTTATTTATTCGCAATCTTGATGCGCCGCAGACAAGCTCCCGAAGTTCAAGGATTGTCCGAGTCACAGTGTACAAGGTACAACTTTCCCTTCCGTGATGCGTTTGGAACTTTTCGCTCAAAATTGTTCAACTATTTCATACTTGACCCCCACCCTCGCACCACGCACGAAAACCTGTCCAAATTTAAAAACAGGTGTCTTATATTTATTTTAAGGACGATTATATTCATCACTTTTGATAGTATCGACATTTTTGTTTGGACTCGTGAGTTGTGTGCATCGTGAGACAGTTATTCGTTTGTCGCAGAGAGGAGGTCCGTTGGTTCGTCCGTCAGGTTGGTGACTGTGAATGTACGAACACGGCCATTTATATAACCACCCCCGGCCCGCGTACACCCCAATAGCTATCATTTGCGAATTTCCATGTCGCGCGAATCCGTCGGGAATTTAGTCTATGCTCTATTTTTACCCGCACCACTTGTTTGTACAGGGCCAATATATCTTCCATTTACACAGTAACGAGATCGTTAACGCGTGTTGTAACTGTAACAATGTACACGATGTTACAAGAAGTGGTCATTTGTGTTTCATTTAAACTTGTGGGATGTAACCCTTTAACAATGTGTGTTTGCTGTGCCAGGTGCTTGACGGTGTTCACGCAAGTAATGAACAGTCACCGTTCATGCTCTGCAGAGTGAATATATATATATATATGTTGTTTGTCTATCATGTTTCTCTTCTTGGCACAAACCGTGGTTGAGGCTTGTAATGGGTATAAAATCACAGCATGTTTGGTTTAGTCATTTTTGATTATTTTGGAAGACGTGTCTGACGACGACATCACGATGTTTCTGGGACGCGTTGGACCTGAGGGGTAATGCAGCCGGAGGGGGGAAGACGGAGTGGAGTTTTAATGGTGTTCACGACCTGATTGTACACAGGCATATTTAGAATGAGAGACATGCATATGAAGTAATCACGTCATGTCATTTAAGCATACGCAATGCGCAATCATGTGCAATGCGGCCATGACATTGTAATACTCATGACAAAATGTAATAAAGGTATTGAGTGTGTGATCAAAAAAAAACTTGGGTTATTAAATGTTGAAATGTTGTTTACCACTGTGGAAATGTATTCACAGACTGACATGAGCTTTAAGGAGCAGTAGCACTTCTTGGTTATCATAGAAGGAAGACATGTCTATATCACGATCACGTGTGTCATTCCTTGCAGGGTGCGGCCTATGACACGCAGGCGCTCGCTGCGGGCTCTCTCGCGTACCATGCGTATGGAGCGCCTGCACACACACTGGGACCCATGGCATATCAGTACGGCACGACAGGCCTTGGAGACCCAGCGTACCGAAAGAATGCCACACGAGACGCCACCGCGACTCTCAAGGCATGGCTGAACGAGCACCGCAAGAACCCGTACCCGACCAAGGGTGAGAAGATTATGCTCGCCATCATCACCCGCATGACGCTCACTCAGGTGAGAGGCAAAGAACTTGCTAACTCTGAGTGGGTCCAAAAAAACAAAAATCAAATACCAACGACCGTGTCACATTAGATATAGAGATCAACTCGATGCTCGAGAATCAATTGAACAGGATGTTTCACACTAGGAGGTGGGTTTTGGTCTTGAATACCATCATAAAGCCCTCGGGAAATGCACCGAATGCACGTCTTCAACTATTACCAGCAGGGGTCAGAGCTATAGCGCCATGTTTGTGATCAGAAGCAAATGTATACACATCCTCACTTATTTTTGCATGCAATAGACTCAAACACACTTGCTTGAAGGTCATAGTATTCCAAATGATCTGGTTCCAGGTTTCAACTTGGTTTGCAAATGCCCGTCGTCGGCTTAAGAAAGAGAACAAAATGACTTGGGTTCCCAAGACGCGGAGTGAGGATGAGATGGAGGATGGGGAGGATGACAATGACGAAAGCAAAGAGAAAAGCGATGAGCCGATTGAGCTGGAGAAAAGCGACGACGAACGAGACGTGTTCAAGGATAATCTCATGGAGGAAGAGAAGAGTGCAGGTCTGGGCTATAGACACACCTTCGCCACCACACTCATCTATAATTTGGTTAAAAATTTATAGACATTAGAATTGTCACTTTTTTAAAAAATGCATGAAATTTTAAACACCTTGTTAATAAATATTTTACGAGTTACATTTGTAATATCGCAATATGTTGACAACTATCTTACAAGCATTTTTGAAATGTGTTTGAGGTATTTTTCTTGTGATGCATTTTTGCTCTTTTCATTTTGGCAGACAACTCGGTCAAGAGCATCTCAGCTGTGACGATGCAGACAGCACACAGCGATGACGGAAGTGAACACGAACTTTTGGACTCTGGTAATGAGGGTGAGGGCAAGAGGGAGGCTGAGGTCTCCAAGTCGGTTGGTGCCCTGCCACATGTCGGCTCCTTCATCACCACCTCTCCCGTAGCAGGCACAGAGGCACCTCGACTGACTCATGGGTCTCCCATTCTGGAGAATTCAAGCACTGGGCAGGTGCAACCTCAACCAGCCGGTGCTGGCTCCAGGGCGAGTCCAAGTGGTAGCAAACCCAAACTGTGGTCTCTCGCCGAGATGGCGTGCACCTCAGATGAGAACAAGAATACAAACTTTGTGCAAAGCCACCATTATCAGCAACAGCACAAACAGCAACAGCAGCTGCTGCAGCAGCAAATTGCACAGCGAGGTGCAATCCTGGGTCCAGGTTTCCCGATCATCTCCTCTCAACCTTCGGGGTATTACCCTTGTTCTTCGTCTGCCTATTTTAACCGACACTACGCAACCGCAGCGCCTGGTTATGGCAGCCTGGGTATACGGCCAGCTGCGGGTAGCAATAGCCTGCTCTACCAGACTATGCTAAAAGCAGGACACCGTGTGCATCCATACGTGCTCTCTAGCGCCACCGAACGGGTATCACATGCACCCGTTGCACCGCTGAGGCTGCCGCACCTCGGACCAAGTCCTACGCCCCCAGAGGGAAAACATGCCGTACAAGATGCGAAGCAAGGTATGCGGTGCAGACAGGGATCACCGACACACAGGCGTATGCTTTACGTTGCACAAAGAAATTCCTTGAAGAAAATGTCTTCAATAACAAAAGAAATAAGTATCATACCTTTGCACTTTGATCAATTTCAACCATTTTGGATGTTTGAAACCTTATGTGGATAAAAAAATATTAAACAATAATGTTGAGCCTTAATTTTCCTTTTCATCAAGGTCATTCATTACCAGTAAAAAATGCATTCCTTTGCATCGATGGCACTTGTGCGTGACACGGGTACAACGACACAACAACACTTGGGCACACACATTTTGCGCGTGACTGTGTATGCTGTTTTTTTTAGGTCTTTGCACGTCATGCTCATCCAATGGCTAAGTACGGGTTAATGCATAATTTAGCCAAGCACGGCAATGTGATAAATATTTCAAATGGTGGAGTTATTCAAGCGAACTTGCAGATATTGTACCAGCAGCTGCGAAGCAATTGATAAGTCGAATTGGCACGTGAATGGCGCCGAATAATTTTCACTTTAATGCGTTATTATTCAATTGTGTGCTTAGTCAATGGGCGGAATCGAGTAACTTATGACTTGCACGCATTTAATTTGTCAACTAACACTGTACACACAACCGGTGATGTCGTTTACTTGATTTACTGTCAATATGGCTTGAAGGCTCATGATTGAATTTTAAATGTCGATCTCAGTTGCACTGTTTTCGTGAGTGCTTCCTTCATAAATAAATTAATAAATTAATAGAAATGACAAAATTGTTGATTCGTTGTTCTCATAATACATAATTTGTACGACTTTCACAGCAATCGTTCAAACTTTCGTTTCATGCATGGCATTACTGAACAGTCATGCATCTCCATGGCTCCGGCCCATGACAGTCATCTGTTTGTAAATTAAATTGGCAAATTGCCCATGACGTCAACATGAACTTCGGTGTCTATAAGGGTTAATGCCATCGGCACAATCAGGGTAGAGGTGGAGCTCATGATGTAAACTACATAGCAAAGAGTTGTTCAGTTTAAATCTAGAAAGTCATGTAGAACTTGTTTTATTGTGTTCAAGAAGACGACATTGCATGACAAGATAAATACCCTTTATCTAGATGTGAATTATTAATTTAATATTGCTCAGATGGGACCCCGATTTGTACCATTTTAAAAAAAAATTTAGCCTCAACTAATTGCTTATTGTATTTCCCGACAGTGTTATTGCAAGATGATGAAGAAGACAGCAATCAATGAAGCTGTGAATGCAATTTGGGTATGTTTAACCCATTAGAATTACACTACAATATATTTGGCATTATCAGTAATAATTCCTTTAAGAATGAGAATACTTAACTGCTCGTGATTAAAGGAAAACGAGAATCTGCATATTTAGTCAGTAATTACAAGGGTTATAATGGATCAACAGTTAGCAATCCCCAAATGGTAGTTATTTTCTGTATCTTCTTATGATAACAATTTTATCCTTTTAACTGATCAATTATGATCCTTATCTCGAAACAAGAGCAACCACCACCTTTATATATGATCACCGTAATTAACTTATCAATCATAAGTTTCATTACATCTCCATCAGGCCACAGAGTTAATGATGAACTTGATATTAACAAAATACAAAGTTATAGAAATTTATCTTTAAAGACAGCCAAAATGATACATTCTAACCACTCATGACTAAAACTCACAAGTTTGACATATTGAATAAATAAAGTTTTAACCTGATCCCCCTTGCAGGTGGGTGTGGCCGATTCCTCCCCACGAAGGCAGGAGCATTGACTCTGCCACCTCTAGGCAGCTCTCAAGCTACAGTGGGCACACCATGAGAGTTACCATGTGCGGAAGGTGGTTTCATGACGTCACGTGCACATCTGTAGACCTATAAGCTGTTGTATAAAGCGTTAACCACAGCACCGAGGGACTGTCGTGCGCACCTTTGTACAGATTAATAATCTTCGTGTCTAGCGGAGGTGACGGTATTTTTCACTTTAAGCCTTTGGAAAACGGTCTCGTTGTTTTGCCTGTCGCTGTGACGTTTAAGAATGTGAAACCTCAGGATGCCTCGCGAAAATGTTTGCTTTTATATCTCAGTTCGTATATTAATGTTATTATTACACCATCAAAGATAAACTTTGCAGCTTTGATTTGGGGGGGGGGATCAGCTGGC
>CM068960.1:90740565-90753368 GCA_035128595.1 Eptatretus atami
ATGTCATAAAGGACACAAACAACAGGCACAAATAACTAATGTACAAAAAATGACCATGTTAAATAAGGTGGTGTAAAAGACGCTGTAATCAACGCTGATTAACTTCAGAATTTTTTTTTTCTATTAAATCTTTAAAATCTTCATTTTATTTCAATGTAATTATATACTTAAACACTGTAGAACACAATGAGCCTTTTGACACATTGAAAACCCTTCACTTAAGCAGTACTTGGATAAAATATTGCAGCATTTTACATCACCACGACCAATCAAACTTGCCGCCCGTAGACTTCATCCACGTCCTTGTTTCTCAAGACAGCGTGGGGTCAAAGGTGTTCTATGAACTCTCTAGTTCTGACTGTTTTTACTGCAGACATAAAAAATGATTGTAACATTTTAATTATAGTCATAATACTAATAACAATTTTCAAGTAACTTTGCTGATGTGACTTCAGAGATTGCTTCCTTTTGCCAACAGCATTCCTGTTTGGGGGAATACTTGTTGCTATTTTAAAGTTATTTTCGAGTTCTGTGATAATAGCTGCATAAAATACTGAACAAAATATCACCACACAGACTGGATAAAAATATGTCACCGGCCGGATATGGCCCGCGGACCATGCCTAGGTTAGTGTGCATCCGCTCTGAGTCTGGGAGGTCAGCATAACGAAACAACTCCAGCCGAGTCACACCAAAGATTTTTAAAATGGCATGTGCTGCTTCTTTGAATGGCCTCCTCCTGCGTTGAAGTTCCTTGTAAGGAAATACATATATACCCATATAGAAGGAAATGAATAAATGTTGGTGCTTTGTGAGACTGTTGTGAGTATCTTGTTTGAGAACTTTTTGAACGCCCCACATATCTGATTGATGCATGGCGCTTACAAACAGTGGAGGTTCGGGGGGCCGTTTGGTGAAGTTAATTTTGTTCTGAAGGCTAAAACGAACCATGTCACAAACATCATATCACACCTGCGATAAAAAAAAGTGCGTGTTAGTATGACGATGTGGGGTTTTTTTGTTTAATGATCGGGCCCTGCTGGGGAATGCACGGCAGGTTGTTTGGTCTGCTTAAATGTGATGTCAGGCAACTGAAGACAAACAACAGAACGCGCATGCACGTTTCTTTACGGCTGCCGGCACTGCTTGCTCTAAAAATACCATGGTTCATATAGTGCATGTGGCTGCCTTCCACTCCCTGAGAAAGGTGGGCATATGTGGCCATACTGTAGGAATGGCAAAGAGTTCTTAATGTGTCTCGCAACGTTGCGATCCACACATTTGTGGTCTCATGAATTGGTTGTCTGCACTTTACATTATACTTATCCTTTGTCTATTACACATATGCTTCCTAAAGTAAAGGGGGCGCCTCCAAATAGTCGATGAAGTGGTGTTATAGTGGACCTTGCAAGGTTATAGAGGACCTTCTGTGCTTTCTCAATCATATCATGCATACTGTGTTCACAAAGGATCTACAGTGCAATACTGGAGACATGCCACAGAGGCTCTCTCCCTCTCTCTTTAGCTGGAGGTATGGCATGGCTTTGACTACTTCTTGCCATTATTTCTATCACATGTTCCACAAAGTCTCCTACCATGTGCTCAAGAATTCCGTTGTGGTGCAAGTGCAATGAGATTGGTGGTTTAAAGAGCAAATATCATTGCTGCTACAATGCACTTCCAAGCAAGGTACAAATCCATCAAAGATACACCAACTATGAATCACCTGACAAGTTTATAAAAAGCAGGGCATTGATTCATCTGCATCTCATCCATATTTAACGTAGTCATTTTGGTTTAGTCATGAGGCGTCACTTATAAATAACTAACTTAGTTGGCATCTTTCTCTTTATACGTCTTAAAGGCCATGCAATAGCTCAGCCACATATGTTGGAAGATTAGTGTGTACTGTCATCAGAGGATCGAGGTAGACAAAGGACATATAAACAAAGAAGGTATAAAACATCATGGGTAAATATGGTAGGTAGTTGGTAATATGAATGGTATTGAGCATCATCCTTGAAAGTCTGGAGGAAAGAGGTAAAACCTGGAACAGAAAGAAGTGATATCTACATGCAGGAAGAGAAAAAGAGGAGGAGGATGGGGGGGGGAGTGGATGGAGGTGATTACAGATCAGAAATACAAGAAGGGTTATAAGGGATAAGTTAGGTGTAGGCAAAACATAAAAACAAACAAATAATATAAATGTCACGGTACTGACTGCTAAGGAAGATGAATGTTATCTCCTCCAAGTGCTTGAAAAGTTAGATGACTTTTTAAAATTATATCAACCAACCCTTAATGAGTGAGGATTGGCCTGCCTAAAAATATTTCTTGTGCTCAGCTGCTGAGTTTCCCAAGTGACTACCGATTGTTGTGGTTTATTGACGGACCTTGAACGCACCTTGTACGTGGCTTGTGAAGATCTGGGAAGGAAGAATGGTTGTTGAGGTTTGGGCATAAAGTGGCCCCTACAGGGAAAGATTGGAGTCGGTAAGCAAGAATATCTGCAACAAACACCTTGAGATTGCTTGGCGGAATGGCCAAACAATTATGAAGAAAATCTCACCACCGTCGGAGCTGCACACATTTTTCACAAGAGACTTTGAAAAGTACATTTCAGCAGGTGCAGATGTTTTTCCACATACAGACCAATCCTTCTCACATCAGATTCTCAGAAAAAACGCCGATACCATCCAGGAAGAAGATGCTCTGTAGGCAGCAGCATATCCGTAATGTTATGAATTCAATAATAGAGTGGTGAGCACATTCAGAGTGCGAGAAGTGGCACTTGTGCTTGAGCACGCATCATGTTGTACCCTTGGGTAATGGAAATTTTTGCAAAATAAATGTTTTCAAAATGGTGGAGTTTTTGTAAATGTTCCAATTGTTATTAATAAGCATCAAGGTAACTCATCTGGTGTTGGGCCTTTGTAGTACTGTCATGTTTATTTGTGGAGGAGTGAGTTTTGCATATTTTTTTTCGGTCCGAAGTCAAGGAGACATGCAAGGCAGTGTTGCTATTTTGATATCAGCTGTAAATGTGGTGTTTTGAACTGCAAATCTAAAAATGGAGTTCGTAATAAACCCTCCTTGTGTTGAAGACAATTATGAAGGCCCCAAATTCTTCTGATGAAGGGTCTTGGAGCTTGGAGGTGTTTAGCCAATTCCAATATGCATGTGAATTTTGACTTTGTAAGCAACTATTTTTCTGCTGGTAATAGCAAAGAAAAAGAAACCACAGGCTCATTGTTGTCTCCTAATAATGTCTTTCTTTGTTGATCATGTAAAAGTACACTGAAATCTCGGTATCAATGTTTTGCAACTTTTGTTAAAGTGGTATTCTCAATGCGTCGTGTGATGCACCATTGCCACATCTTACCTGCTGTAGACAACAAAGGGGAATGTGGTCTCCAGCAGGTTTTCGTTAGGTGTTTTAATATACCCAATGTATGGCTGGCAGGATGGCCTAGAGGTGCGCACACTCGCCTCTAAGCTGTCTTGACTGTGTTTGAATCTCGACCCAGCCATAAACTGTCATTCCGGTGTTTTACAGGCAGGGTGATTCATCAATGTGTGTGTGTTGTCTCTTGGATGGATGTTAAACTGGGCATCCTGTCTGCCACCATTACGTTGGTGTGTGTCAAAGATTCCTTGGTGAAGAGTCAGTGAGCTATTGCCAACACCATGGCCAAATTCCAAATTCCTGCCCTGTTCTCCAGGGGGCACTGCATCAGCAGTGCAGGGGCACCCTCTGCCAATGATGCTACCCTACAACCTTGTGCTGCATATGAAAGAAGAAGACACCTAATATTGCACAACAAAATAATCAATAAAATTCATACTAAAGTTTATTGAAAGCCAAATGTTACTTTTGATTCTCCATTGCTACGATGTCCGGGCTAATTGTTACGTTACAAATCCTCTGCAGATAGGTTTGGCCCAGTTTTCATTATTGTTCATTTTATTTTAACCATCTCTCTAATACTTTGTCTGTTTAGTCAATTTTTTGTTCTCTACCTTCTGCATTGCCTGAAATCATAACTGTGTATTTTTGGTTCCAAAATGAGCTTGATCGATATATTAAATGGAGGTTGAGGTTTGTGAAAGAGATAAACGACAAAGGAACGAAGGTTACCATATCCTGACAATTTTGTTTGGTAAAAACTACCGAATAAGGAATCGATATGTATATATTAGGTACTATGATGGTGATACAAATCTTTCTCAAACTTGTGTTTATAGTCATATTTTAACTTGTATGCACATTACAAACACAATACCTGCATTATTTTTCAAGCTCTTCTCATGTTTGGATACACAACCGATCTGATCAGTGTGGAAGCTTTTGTCCGTCCTCAGTGTAAAATTATGTTGAATGCACATAATGTATAGCCAGTGCAGGATATCATTCTTAATGGCTTCATTCATTGGTCTGGTAGGACAGTCTTGAGGTGTGCACACTCGTCTCTTAGCTGTCTTTCCTGGGATAAAATCTTGTCCCACCTATAAACTGTCATCTGGTGTTTCGCAGGCAGGGGGAGTAATCAATACGTGTGCTCTCCCTCGGTTGGACATCAAACTGGATGTCTCGTCGACCAGTGTTGTTGGTAAACATTAAAGATCCCATGGTATCATTCATGGAGTCGGCGAGCTGTCGCCAGCAACCTCAATAAATGACATTATTGGTCTAAGAGAGAGGGAGGACTGTATCAGCAGCTGAACTGCACTCCCAGCAAATGATGCCACTCACAGCTTCATTAATCAAAACCTTTTGCCTCCAATGTGTGTTTTAATCCGCATATCTTTGTTAATAGTCAAAAAACGTGCGGCAAATAATCTGTGCATATCAATTTGACCTGAATGTCTTCATTGAAGAAAATGTAATTATTGTTCGCTTTCCACCATTTTTGTTTTCTCACTTGCCACCAACATGATTTGCACACACACACACACACACACACACACACACACACACACCACACACACAACCACACACACCACACACACACACACAACACACACACCACACCGCAAATTAGTACACCTACTTCAGTGTGCTGTCAGCGAATGAGGAAACTCCATTCAAACATTGGCTCTGTCCTGTGGGCAGATCACTGCAGCATCATCGTCAGGTTCTTCAATGGTCCAATGTCATGTCATTGCCAAAGCTAGGGAGGAGTACGGCCAGTCCTGAATGCATTTCTGCAGATTGTGGTGTAATCAGTCTTGTGCATTGACTACCCTCCCTCCCACCCCCCTCTTCCTCCTCCTCCTCCTCCCCTCTCCCCATCATGCTCACCAGAAGAGCCTGACAGGATATATTTGAGCCTTTTTTTTTTTCAAACATAAATATTTAAAGCCTTTTGTACTTTATGGTTAACTCAGTCATGGTGTTTAAAGTCTTGGAAGAGACATACTGCCAGGCCTTCCTGGAAAGATAATTTTACCACTTTTAGTTTGCAATACAGCAACATCTATTAAACTAGATATCCGTGATCACAAAGCTATTGTCAAGGGTAAACCTTCCCCGCCGGACTTACTCTTGATGATCGCCCGCTACTTACCCTTGGCCCGCAATCCAATGATGGCCATATTTTTTCACCACCTTATGACCTTGACCTTCAATACTAAGGGATGATTGTAGATTAAGAAAATGTGGCTCCATCTACAATCTATTCAGAAAACTCACTGGAACATTAAAAAAGTGAGGAAAATTATTCAAGTTTTGATCAAAAAGGTGTTTTTTAGTTAACGAGGTCACAAACTGAAAAAAAGTAGGTCAGGGACATGAATGAAATATCAAGTGCACAACTTCAGTGCAGATCCACTATTATGATACAAGAACATCTTGGAAGGCCAAGCAGTCTATAGGATTCCACGTTGGCAAAATTGAGTGATGACAAAAACTGTGTTGTTTTTTTCAGACCGCCATTTGACCTTGACCTTTAACCCGGAGGGGTATGATGTAAATGAAGCATAATGCAATTTGCACTCGGCTACCTAGAGAGGGCAACTTAGTTCCAATTGGCCAAACCGCAGTCGAGTTGTGGTGAAAAATATAAAGATGTCTGTAATTGCCTAATGACCTTAAAATTAGGTCAAGGTCAAAAAAAGATATGTCAGCCCGCATACTTTTTATTCCCATTAAATTGATGCAAAATTTCATTCTGAAAGTCCCAGCCGGCTCCAAGATATAGCTTGGAGGTTGATACAGTTTTGAAATTTGGAGTGTTGAGAGAGCAGGAAGAAAAATAATAATTATAATAATTTCTATATGGTGGTTTAGTACGACCTGGGGTAAAGTAAACTCTGTGGTACCATTAGAAATTGGGGGCGCCAATTGTAGAAACAAGCCCAACAACAGCAATAAGCCTTCCCCTATAATATAGGCCTCGGGAAAGGCTTAATTAATGGCATGGATAATCCTCACAACCAAAGTAGTTTCTTTATTAAGGAAAAAAAAAGATATCTAAATGACTTCATAGCAAACAACATACGATTACCTCATCAAGGTTCGTGGCTGATAGGATTGCCTAGAGGTACGCACACTCGCCCCCAAGCTGCGTTGCTTGGGTTTTGATTCCCAACCCAGTTATAAACTGCCATCCTGGTGTTTCACAGGCTGGGTGATTCATCATTGTGTGCGCCGTCCCTCAGATGGACGTTAAACAGGAGTCCCATCTGCCGGCATTAGATGGTGGACGTTAAAGACCCCGTGGTGTCGGTCAAGAAGAGTAGGTGATCTATTGCAGCACCATGAACAAATTACAAATTCCTGCTCCAACGTACAGAGGGCATTGCATCAGAGGCACAGCCACACCTTCAGCCAATGATGCTACCCCACAGCCTTGTGGGTCGTTCAAATCAAAACTTCCCAAAGAAGGCTCACTTGTTTTTTTTCAATACCAGCATTAGTCTGCTGACATGATGACTCCATGTGAAGTTAGTTTTTTAAACGCATTACATAATTATGTGTAGGAAATTATTTTTGGGTGGCCTCACATCTGCTTGTTATTCATTTGGAAATACAAAATAAACATCTGAGCAAGAAGGGAAATATTTTCACATGACTGAACAGAATAGGGCTAGCCATATTGTATAATAAATTAGCATTACGTAAAAAGGGTGTTCCATAATAAATCAGCCAAACCACTTTACACACACACATGCATACACGCACACACGCACACACACACGCCCACCTTGAACGCCTTGGAATCGAAGGGCTCCACACATCATCGGAACCTCGCATGAAGAAACTAAGTCTCAGGTCGGTTGTTGGTCTCAAAGTTTTTCCAGGGTCTATACTGGTCTTGCTGCTCCTGCCCTCTCACCTATCCACCCAGCCCCTTATCCATCTGGGTCCGACGCATACTACCAAAAACTCCTTCCTTATGACTTCTCCAAATCGAAACTCAACATACCTATATTCCTTCACATCCATCATTTCTTCCCTAACAAACAGTCTTCCCGAGTCTGCAGTCCCAAACCCTTCCCGACAGGAATTCGAAAGTCTGTTGCCTACTACCACCTCTATGTCTCTCACATTTCCTCTCCTGAGCTTTATCAGACCTTCGGAGACCTTGCTCCTACCCTTCTCCTGCAATTCCTCTCCTTGTGCTGTGGTGCATACGCTTGTTGTTGTCCGACTGTTTGTTTCCCCTTTTCCCAAATTTTCTCTGTTGATCCATCCGCTCCCTGTCATTCTGTTCTCCCACAAGTCCCGATACCTGTATATAAAGGCAAGAAGTGATTCAATAAACTGTTGAAACTTATTGTGCAATGAATGTTTGTCACTCCTCACCTCACAGGATGCGACAAGTCTCACGATTTTGACTCGAGTTGCTCGAGTGGAAAACAAAAGCGGTCCTTACGGAAGTGTGTTACATTGCAACTTGTGTTGACTTCGGAAATGTTACACTGCCTTCATTTTGTTATTTTTTCAAATGTGTCACCAATTCTGGAAAGTCGACTTTCAAAATAAATTTGTGAGAACTTGCTGACAACTTTAGCTCTCTGGTAATTCCCTACGTAATCCGTTATAGTAATTCAAGGGAGTGACGTAAAATAATACTTGGATTAGTTTTAGGATTACGATTTTTTTTCCCCTTTTCACCGAAGTACATTTGGAGGTAATTCATTATTAAACCCGATTAGATTAAATACGAAGTGAGTATTTAACCTCACAATTATAGATATGAACTTTATGGATAGTAAAGTTGGAACACCCCTGAAAATCTCAACGTTCGTTTACCTTTTACCTGTGGTGGTTAAAATTAAATAACCTAGATTTTTGTTTGTGTTGCTTGACTGGCTCTTCAATGTTACGTTACACCAAATTGAGCACCCCCTCCTCTGCTCTACCTATCTATGGAATTGAAGGAGAGGGTCTGGGACCCTTCTTTTTTAACCATTAATATACTTTAATATTCCCCATTACTGTACTTTAATGCGACGATTAAACCATGATTTTAAAATAGTTTTGATGCCTTTTTCCTTAAACTTTGTGTCCAGACATGCCCAATTAACATTACGCACCTACAGTGATCCGTGAATCCGTGAATGTTCCCCAAAGTTTCTCGAACGGTAGACCGCCTCCTTAATCCCACTTTCATTCATCTCGTATGGAACCTTATGAAGCCTGGTTTGTGATTTTTGCCCTGTTCATGTTTTTTTTTTCCCCTTCAAAATACATAATCCCAAATCCCAAAGAGAAATCCAAAGCTATAAACTACCACACTTGGTGTTTCACATGCCGGGAAACACATCAGTGTGTGCAATGCCTGTTGGGTGAACATTAAGACATGGAATCCGTCGAACGATGAATCTGTCTGTATAGGAATCATTAAGACGGAGAATCTGAATTATCCCAAAAGAGAAATCCCTATAAAAATCGAAATAACTGTCATCGCATGCTACGACTCTTCAAATCGACTCTCTCTCCCTCAATTTTATCGCTCAGCTGTTACATTAACTAGGTGGTAGACTTTTTAAAGTTTAAATGACTTTTCCTTTCGCTATTCACCAGATAAATCTAAACCCCTTTTAGTACACACATTTAAGGAAAAATAACCGTATGCAGGCATACACTTCCAGCCAACGAGTGCAACCTTTCCCAAGTGGTTTATTAATACCACACCAACCTTCAAACTTCATTGGCTGGCATGCCTTTCATTATGGGGTCTCTCCCTCCATTTATGGCTCTGGCTATAGGTACACCCTTTAAGTAAATTAATGTTCCTGTAACATGAGTAATCGTAGCAGATTACAGCTATTAATTTTCACTAATCTGATTGCATAAACAAGTTACTTCTTGTATCGGATATTGCAATATAATGAACAATCTATTGTGAATTTTTTGGATTACGTTCCCTTACAATCAAATTCTAACAAAATTATTACGGAGTTACATGAATGTAGAAAATAAAAAGAAAATTAAAAATTATGTGAAAAACCTGTGAAATGCAGCTTTCAGGAACTTGTCGTCAATATGTAGATTTCTCTACATCTTTGTGTTCTCACAGAATGCAAGGAAATAATATAGAATGAATAATAATTGATTAATTTTAAGTGACCAAAAAACTTTTTATGGTGTCACTAGTCGATAAATGTTTCTACGGTAGACCGAATTGTGGACGGGTCAACTGAAAGTTGGGTACTCAACTAAAAGGTGCAGGAATTTACAATTTAGCTAGGATACCTGCGATAACTCGCCCCTTCTTCGTGAAGGACACCGTCGGATTTTAACGTCTGCTGAAAACCATTGCTGGCAGACAGATTCTCCATCATAATATCCACCCAACATCCGGTGCACACACAACGTATTTCCTGGAATGCAAAATGCAAGGGTGGTAGTTTATAGCAGGGTCAGGATTCAAATCCAGGCCAGACAGCTCAGAGGTGAGTGCGTATACCTCTAGGCTGTCATGCCTGCTGCAAGAGAATTAAAAAGCAAACATTAAATAATGAGAACTTCCTGCAAATGAAGTGTTTCAGTTTATTTTCTCCATTTTGTGAACATTTATTTGGAAGGAAGAAAATAATACGCTTTTCTGTGATGGGAAGTTTGTGGAATTCGAGTCCCACACAGGGTGTTTATGTGTGTAAAAGCAATTTTAAATACTGTGACATGACATCTTCAATTAAGATTTACATGTACAATGTCACACAGTTCTGCTAAATAAAAATTTCTTTTAAGAATACATTTTCACTTTAAAATACTAGTCTGAATGACGATGCATTTTTCTTTCAAAAACAAACTCAATTTGCTTTGAGGTTCATTTTTCTCAATTAAAACTTAACAATGTTCTGGATTATGCTGCCCCTAATTAGATGCTTTCACCTTCCTTGCTAAAATAATTTGATGATTATAAGGAATGTTGCAAATTACGTTTTCAAATTAGAATCAAAGGGACATACTGAAGGTGTGATTCTGATTGTGTGCCTATACCACATTCCATTACAGTTGAGACTATTTTACAGTGAATTGTAAAGCCAGTGGTTAACTTGAGATTTTTAGAAACAAATCAAAAGTTTCTCTAAAAGACAGATATAACTTGAAGGGTACTCGGTAGAGCGCATACCTCCGCCCAGCAATGCCTGATCCACGAGAACAAATCGGACCCAATACATTTTTTAAATATCATGCAATATATCATTTTTGGCCCTATCTCTCAATGGTGAAGAATCACTTGAAAATTAAATAATCTTCGTATCCAGATCCGGATTTGGATCTTCACCAAAATCGAATCAATTCGTCCTTGTCACATACCCAATCTGTACAAGTTTCATCCAAATACATCCTCAACTTTTTGAGATAACATGATATACAGTATATATATATCAGTTTAGCCCTATCTCTCAATGATGAAGAATCACTCAAAAAATTATCAGATCCGGATCAAGATTCGTATCTTCACGAAAATTGAATCAATTCTTCCTTCTCACACACCCAACCTGCCCAACAATTTTCATCCGGATCTGTCCACAACTTTCTGAGATATCTTGCACACAAACAAAACAAACAAACAAGAAAAAAAATGTCATGCAGAGCATGATTCTTGCAAAATCCATAAAATATAACTTGACCTTAACAATAATTGATGGTTGAATTCATTGACCAAATATGCAAATCCTCTTTAAGTTTCAAGTCAATGGGAAGGATGACTTGAAAATTGAGGATTTTAGAAACACCACCTTCATTGTTGACCTTGGACAAATGTTGACCTTTTGGTCGATGTTGACCTCAAAAAAAATTGGCTGGTTGAATTTGGTAACTTGAAATATAAATGTTCTTCAAATTTCAAGTGAATCGGATGAAAATTGAGGGTTTTAGAAATCCCACCTAAGTTGTTGACCTTTGGCCAATGTTGACCTCAAAATTAATTGATGGATTAATTCAGTAAGCTGATACAAAAATCCTGTTCAAATTTCTAGTCATTCAGATGAAAATTGAGAATTTTAGAAATTCGACAAATTTGTTGACCTATGGCTTATGTTGACCCATTGACCGCAAAAACAATAGGCTTCTTGCTTATGTCAAACTCTACCATGTGGTTTAAGTTTCATGAAGATCGGTTTAAAATTGTGACCTGTAGGTGATTGACAAACAGACAAACAAACACAGAGACATAACCTAAAAGAGAAATCAGAGAATGCAGACCCTCGCCAGAACTTGTTTTGTGTGGTTTGTGTACTGATGTGTTACATAGTTGACAACGGACATAATTACAACTGCCACTTTCTAACTATTGGCAGTGATGACCAGGAACCAAAACTCCCGCTTTGATGTAACCCCGCTTTGATTGTACACTTCACCCTGACCCATGACGTTTATTATTGTTCAAATGAATTTAGAATGGGATTAAAATAAATTAAATTCAAATCAAATGGAAGACCAAATAGGTACAGTCCTGCATTGGAGTAATCAGAAGGAAACCAAACAAGCAAAAAGCAAAGATGAAGCCATCAGGAGGAACCGGGATAGGATTGGCATTTCAGCTGCTACTCCTCTACCCTCACACCCATCTCGGCACAGCCAAGTGACCCTTTTCCAAAAAAATTTCAAATTTTAAAAAAGAACCCAGATTTAAGAAAATAATAATAATTCTGGCTGGCAAACCATCCATCATGTGTCCGATCTAGTTGAAATTTAAAACTTGCATTCCCCATCACTACTATGTCATAATTGTGAAGTTTCATGTCAATTGATAAAGCAGTTCCAGAGAAAACATTATTTAATATTTTCTTCAACCCAATATGGAGGAGATTGGGACCATACTCTGTGCAGAGCGTTGGTGCTGCTTAAGCAGTCTCCTTGGCTATTGCGAACAATCCTGGATGGGTCGCCACTCCGACACAGTATATCAATCAGCAAGCTGGCACTCATTTTACCGACCTCGGAAGGATGACAGGCAGAGTCAACCCCACCTGGTATTAATTCAACAGCTGAGCGGGATTTAAACTCAGGACCCTAAGATCCAAAGCCCACCACCCTAACCATTAAGCCAACACCAGGCATAACCCAAACATGTAACATGTAACCTATCAATTATTCCTTAACAAACTTGTGCACCCAAGGCCTTGGGAAACATTTGTGTGAAGTTTACCCTCGATCTGTCTCGCCATTCTGGGGAAGAAGGTTAATTTTTTATCAGTTTTAGGGTAAATCCAATATGGCCACCAAACCATGTGACCTGTGATGTCAGATGTGTGAACGTTTTGTTCCTTTTGGATAGGCAGTCATACCTGTAAAGTTTCACCTCGATCTGTTCAGCCACTTCAGAGAAGATTTTTGAAGG
>CM068960.1:90753627-90769554 GCA_035128595.1 Eptatretus atami
GAGATACAGAGGTCCAAAGTTTTTCCATTTTTCCAACATGGATGCCACACCACATGACTCATGACATCAGAATTGTGATTAAAACATTCTACTGGAGTAGTCACACCTATGGTGAAAATTTTGTCTCAATCCGCCAAGCAGTTGCGGAGAAAAACACCAAATTTCTGTGTGGACAAACAAACAAACAAATGAAAAATCGTGCTAAAGGCCCAGTCACACCTTGACGTTTTAGCCAGCGATGGCAACGTATTAAAATGTATGTAAACGCTGGCTTACGTTGAACTTTGATGTTTTTTTTTAAAGATTCGGACGTATTCATAACGACTTGGTCTTATGTATAATGTATTAGTAACGGACACAGAACGTTTCGTTTGTTGTTATAGCTAACTTATACCAACGAATGCTGAACCTGTTGTCGGCCTACACAACCTATGCCCAACGATAGTCTAACTTATGCATAGCGCGCTGCACGTATCGCCGACGATGACGTGACGTAGCCTATTAAAAGGCTGACGCACAACGATTCAAATCATAACCGCCGCAGAAATGGAAGTTGTCAACATCGCAGTCACACCTTGGCGATCTTGCCAGCGTATGCCGACCTAAGAAAAATGTGTCTAAAACGCTGGCGCACGTCGAATACGGCTGGGTAAGTTTGGTATATACGTGAATAGAACGCTAAAGTACGCTATCATACGTCAAGTAATTTTAAACATGTTCAAAATTTACGACGTACTTGGCGTATGACACACATTCCGCATGCGATGGGAATAAGTTGTACACACGATATGCGGACGCTTACACACGTCGACAAAGGCTACTTGTAAGCTACTCATAAGTCGAAACACGTCGCGGTAATGTCTTTTTTACGCGAAACTTATTTCTAACTTATGTTTGACGTGCTTTGAACCAATTCTTTACGTAGTCCCAACGCACATTGACGTATGTAGACGTATTCCATTGACGTCTTCCGGTCGACAAAAAAACTAAATGAACGTGGTTCTAACTTACAACTGCCATATAATGACGTGTTCCCAGCGTTTTGGGGAATTGGTATATAAAAATGGTCTTCACAAGGGGGAACCCATCAGTGTTTTCGACTCCTTTTTGAGTCAGTGTCCATGTCAGCATTAACAGTATCAGTATCAGTATCAGTATTAGTAGTAGTTTGTTCATGTTGGCAGTAGTAGGTGAGTGTGATGGGGAGGGTGTGGGTGATGATGGATCCTCCTTGCGTCGCGTGTCCACGGGTAGGAGACATCTTTGCACCATTGTTCGAAGTTCTTCGCGGCTAATTTTTTTGGGGGTTTTTTCAACAATGAGCTATGGCTTGTTTTTACGTTTTAGGTTATTCATAACGAGTTGTACAAATGCTCAAGGTACTAATAATGTACATAGAGCGCTTCGATACCTTATAGATACGGTATACCAACGAAATATTATCGTGTAGCTGGCGTTCACAACCTATGCCCAACGATAGCCTAACTTATCCATATCGTGCGTCAGTTTATCTTTGACGGTGACGTGGGGTTTGCTATTCATAGGCTGCCACTCAAAGATTTAAATGGCTGCAACTCCACTATTGAAAGTAGATGCTTGCGCTCAACAATTGGATTTTTTTACACTCAACGACTTTTAAACGGTGCCACTCAACTATTTTAATTGTTTACAATGAACGATTTAAATTGCTGTCACTCGCCTTTGTTTTTTGACGCTGGCGCTCGGAAATTTGAAGCATTTCTATTCAACGTGCTAAATCGCTCAAACTCCACTATTGAAAATAGACGCTTGCGCCAAACAATCGCAATTGTTTACACTTAACGTGTTCTTATCGGTGCAAATCAACTGGTGTCTTATCGGTGTAAATCTTATCGGTGCAAATCTTATCGGTGCAATATTATCGGCATCAATCAAATCCCGATCCACGGTGTCACCAGTACCTTCTCCTCCGTTCACGTCTTCTTCTCTCGTTCTATTGGCACGCAACTGGTGCAGTGCCAAATCATGAGGGTATGCTGATGTTGGAGGACAGGTAGATATTGTAGTGTCATCGTTGCCGGATACTCCATCTCTCGTAATGTCAATGGACATGTACTCGCTATGTAGTCTGCAACACTGACGGGTTCCTCCTGTGAAACCCCTTTTTATTTACCAATTCCCCTAATCGCTGCCATTACATCATTATCTGGTATCTGTAGGTTGGGAACTCGTTCGTTAAGTTCTGTAGTCGTCCGGTAAACGTCAAATACGTCTACATACGCCAGTATGCGGCGGAGGTGCGTTACACACAGGTGCAAAGCACGTCACTCATAGGTTAGATAAAAGCCTCTTTTGCCCTAACATAACTCGGCGTGATTCGACGTATAAGTAACTTTCAAGCAAGGAGTGTCGAAGTGTGTCAACGATCGCGTAGCGTGTTAGCAACATGTCACTGATAGGTTATAAATAAGTTTCAGGCACGCTAAGCATTATACCGATGTCTTTCAGCCTATGAGTAACTTAAAAGTAACGTGTGTCGACGTGTGTCAACGATCGCGTAACGTGCCTACAACACGTTACTCATAGGCTAGGAATAAGTTTCGGGTACGCTAAACATTACCTCGGCGTGTCTCAACTTATGATTAACTTACAAGTAACATGTGTTGACGTCTGTCAACGATCGCATAACGTGCCTACAACTTATGGCCAGCGTAGTGGAACGTGTGAGTCATACGCCGGCATACGTCGTGAAATTTCAAGCATGCAAAAATTTGAGGACAACCGAAAAGTACAACGTTTAAAGCCAGCGTGCAACGACGTATGGCAGTGTTTTCCAGCGTGCTCTCAATGTTATCAAAACTTTCCATAACGTATTCAACGTGTGCCAGCGTTTTCGACAAATTTTTCAAAAATCGGCAATCGTTGGTTAAAACGTCAAGGTGTGACTGGGCCTTTAGCATGAACTTGGCGAATTAGTTGACCCTTCCGTGTGGTGGTCCAAGCTGTATGTCATGGAATGTGTGGTGTTTATTTGTTCGTACGGTAATAAAATGGCGCGACGTCACAAATAACAATTATCAGGCGCGCGTTGTCATGGTAACGGCAGCAGATTGAAAATTTTCACAACTCATTTAAAGCCACCATGTGACATTCAAACACTTATCATCGGTGCTTGTTGCCTTCATTCTGATCGTAGAAAATATTTGAAATACCTCGGAACATTGCTTTTCAACCAGCTTTACAGTCCCGTTATCAGGTTTGAAATATGTTGTAAAACAAAAATATGTATTTTATATGTGTGTTTTTCATGTTTGGGTGACCCTGACCTTGACCTTAGGTCAATTTCGATCAAACTTTGTACACGTTAATATTACATGCATAAATAGACGTATAAGTTTCAATATAATAAGTGCAAAACTGTTTGAGAAATAGCCATGTGTAATTCACAAAATTACCCATTAGTTTATAATGGGCGATAATATAAGTGATGCAGAATCCAGATCCTGATCTTGAACATCACCAAAAGTCACATATCTTTTTGCACTGTGGATTTCTATCGCTGTTAAAATTTCATCCAAATCGGTTAAGAAATGTGAACTGTAGAACGAATAGAATTTTTTTTAAATCACGCAATAGCTAAAAACTTTGACGTCATACGCTTGCGAAAACTGTGCATAATTGTTACTAACATGCATTTTAAAACATTTAGATATTCCATTGACGTTTGTTTTGGCGTCAACAGGAAGTCGCTACGACTTCCGGTTACTGAGTTATGTTCAAAAGCTTGTTTTCACCTTTTTTTGACGTAACGTCGTGACGTTAAGTGCGATTATGATGTGATTTGATCCCAGACTATTTCAGCAAGATTGGCTATCACGTGTTAAAATTTGAGAACGATTGTCCAGTAGTTTCGGCTGCACACGAGCGTAAATATATTCTTAAAATGACGTCAATAGGCAAAACTTTGACGTCATACGCTTGCGAAAACTATGCGTAATTTGTAATAAGATGCATTTAGTAATCATTTAGATATTTGAATGAAGTTTAATTTGGCGTCAACCGGAAGTCGCTACGACTTCCGGTCACTGAGTTATGTCCAAAAATGTGTTTTCACGTTGTGTGACGTCACGTCGTGACGTTTAGTCCGATTAAGACGGGGTTTGGACCGGACCGTCTCAGGTGGATTGCCTATCAGGTGTAAAAATTTAAGAACGACTGGTCCAGCCGTTTGGCTGTAAGATGACCGAACAAACAAACGGAACAGACCAACATACTTGACAAAATCGAAGATTTCGCCAAGTAACAAACAAACAAACAGACCAATAAAAGGACCCAAATGCAATACCCTCTCCTTTGGCGAGGGTAACAACAAAATTGACTGGCCAATATACTTGAAAAATGTTCAATTTTGCAAGTAGCAAACAGACAAACCGACAGAGAGGGGTGAAAACATAACCTACTTCACCTTCGGTGGCAGAGGTAATAAGCACAAATGATCAGAAACAATGCGATCACATGATGATATGAGGAGTTGAAAAAATGATCTTGGCAGGTATACAGGGTAGCATGTAGATACTTTCTTTTGCTAAATACTGTAAATATTAGACAACAAGGACAGCTGCATTTACGAAATTATCCAGCCTCATTTGTGGGCATGATTATCTGTTTATAATAGACACAACCTTTCTTCAAAGGCGAAAAGTTGAAGCAAGATTTTTAACCATAAGCCTAGGGTAGTTCTCACAAGCACATGAAGCAGAGTATCTGCATTTACACAAGGTCACATTACCAACACAGAAACGATCCGAGGATGGCCGTTTTGCCCTCTGGGACTCATTAGCTCAAAGGATACATCAGCACACCATAAGGTGGCAGACTCAGTATCAAGACCTCAGAGGGTGAGCTTTAAACATGCACAACGGTGTAACATCCAATACAGTACTGCCGATTCAAAAACTCCATAAATATTCCCAAGCCTCTGTTCTCTGGAGTGATGCTATCTCCAATATCATGAGATGCCTGTTCACTATATGGAATAGCCATATACTTACTCGAGGTGTAACAGTCACTTCCTTGTAAATGAAATGGCTGGTTATAAAGTTATACACCACCAAATGACAGGCTGCTTAAGGACATGCAAGACTTGAAAGTAGATGAATTAAAACAAAATATCAATGTAAGGTACATTTTCAAATGCCTATACGGTTATCTAAACAACTTCCTTGCAATGCAACTTTTTATTGGTGAAAAAATATACCTGTTGTACCATTTTCTTTTCCCCCAAAAATAAAATAATTCAGATGAGGATGAACTGCGAAAAAGTATTAAAAATATATAAAAATCTTAAACTCCAATTTCCTGATACTACATTTAAAAATTAAAATGCTCAAACATCTTGATTCTCCAACAGAAAACGCTCAAATGTTTTGACTTTTCAGTAAGATCAGACTCCATGTATGAGTTCACACTGCAAGTTGGCAATGCCAGAGATAATTTTTACTGAGTTAATGTATCTGTGACTGCGCAGAGTTTAAGGTTCTGAGCTAGCACACAACTATCTCAAACATGAAGCCAAGAATCCCTCCGGCTCGAATCCCGGAACTCGTTATCATATACGGAGACTTCAAGTGGGGCAGGGCACGCTGCAGGCTTTGCATGCTATTACGGGCCAGGCCGGGCGCCACGTTCACTCAACGCTTGGCAGGAAATTTTAGTGTACAGACCTGGCCCCGGGTGTACATGCGGCACTCTTTCACCTTCCTCTGGCGTGGCCGTGTGGGGAGTGGAGTGGGGGTTAAGTGCGTTGTCCTAACTGTTAACCCCACACTGCGGCCTAAGAGGCAACTTGCAAGCAACAGGTTTAACAATGTCCAACATGTATATACTGTATATATTGATATACGTGTAAAGTTAAAAAGGCTCTCCTGGCTAAACAGTTACACCGGCTCCATCTATTAGTCATGAGGTTAGCAGAGCTACAGCCCCCTACATCTCCATCGGATTGTACTGCAGCTAATACCGGGAAGAATATTCTCAATTTTATAAACCAGTTCACCCCGGAGAGGGATATATCATAATGATCAGATGGCATTACTGCCTCCTCATGTTTTGATTGTTCCTTCTTTGGTATATATATGCTTACATAATATATGCTTATATATATATACATGTATGTGTATATATATATATGTATATATATAAATATATATAGATATATAGTATATAATGTATATATATAAATATATATAGATATGTATATATATGTAATATATATAATATATATATATATATGTATATATAATAAATATATAGATATATATATATATATATTATATATAGATATGTATATATATGTATATATATAATAAATATATATATATATATATATATATATATATATATATATATATATATATATATATATAGGAATTGGAAAGGGGGTGGGGGTGATAGGACTTCAAAGGAGAGGAGCACAGCTCTGACAGGTAGTGGATAAGAGTAACAAAAGGAGGGGAAAGAAGATGTAAGGAGCATCCAATAGAAGGTGGCAGAGGGGAGGTCAAAGGTTTTGCCATATTTGCAAAAGCAACAAGTACATCATTCCTTTTCAACCTTGGAAATGTTTGAACGTGTCCTCTCAGAAATTTTACCTAAAGGTTATTTTAACTTGGCTAAACTCCCCCCAATGACCTCTGTAGGTAACCATTTGATTAGTTTCCCGAGGAGAATGCATACTATGTTATAGAATAGTTTATAATTTATTAGGGGCAATTAAACAACGAAGAACAAATTCGACTTTAAAGTTACTCATTAAAGTTTGCGAAAATGTCAAAGTACGCTAATGCTGAGCTCTTTCGATCATTTATAAGATGACCTCACAGGAGTTAAAATTATACACAGGTAAAAACAACAGCAACAGTAAACTCCACAGTCATATTGACTTTGATAAGATTAGCTCATGTAATTACAGAGTGAACGCATGCACATTTTAATTAACAATCTGTTTATCAGATAACCTTGTGTTATTGCCTTGCAATCAATTACCCCAATGACACTTATCGATGGTATTATGTAATTTCACACTCATCTTGCCTATATGGTGCCTTTCTTATAAGAAGACATTTAACATGGTAAACAAAAAAAAACAATTAATAAGTTGTGAATTCAGAAGCACATAGTTGATGTCAAGATACAAGCAGGAGAAGGAACCAAAATGGCGTGATTGTTGTTCGCTAAGACTAGGTGATATCACTATGATAGGTGACAACAGACACACAAAAGGCCCTTTACTGAAGGAGAAAATGCGCTCCACATGTTTAGTGGGTTTCTTTCCTGGAGGGCGGCTTTGCCAAAGCGCTGCCCCTACCTGCAGCCGGCTGCCCTTTGGCCACAGATGACTCTAGGTGATAGCTGCTTGACCTCCACCCTCTGACCTTTACCTCCACACAGCGATGCATACAATCCAAGTAATTACTATTATTAAGGAGTTCGGCGGACAAAAGGGAGGTTGTACGGACAAGGAGAACAAGGGAACAGCTGTGTGTATGCGTTGACAAGTGAACTGCTTGCTCTCGTGCGTTTCAAAGGCACTCGTTCTGACATGAAGTCACGTTTGGGTAGAATTTTTTTTTGTGCTGCCATTAAGCACTATGGTATGCAAGACAAGGCAAAATTGCGCTGCTAACGACAAAGGCAAAGTAAATTATTGCTCAAAGTTGACAAGTAGAATTCCAAACCGCCTCTACAATCCTGGAAAGCTAAACAACGTGCTATCAAAACTTATTCACGTTCGGCAATTAGACCTGTGTTGGGATGTTTCCTGCAAAGGTTTATTTCTTTCTTTTTCAAGAACTGTCAGTTTACATTACCGTCTTCATTTTGCTTGAATTGCAATTTTATTTTATTCTTATATTCCCCTCTTCAGAAAGTGCAAAGCACATAATTGTGATACATCAAAGTACAGTACAAGGTACAGTATAAGTTCATTGCTTCAGAGTTGTTTCTACGAATTAAGAAGAGGATATTATTTTTCAGTTTGGCGCATAACTCAAAACATATCCTACGCTACACCTGTAGTACCCTGTCTGCTAGCATTGGCTGGTGGACGTTATAAATGCTACGGTGCCTTTCATGAAGAGTAGGTGAGTTATCGGCAGCACCCTGAACAAATTCAAACCAACCGTTGCGAAGGCAAACCACCCAGTGTAATCCTTGCCACAAGATCACTTTGGTAGTACTGAACCTGCCTTCGGGCAGAGCACCTGCAGTATGCTCAATTGACCTTTCCCTTGTAGGGAGTGCACATAGGGAGGATAAATAAATCAACAAATTATTTTCCTCAGGGGGCTCTAATGCAAAATAGTTCATAGTTTTAGAATGAAGAAAAATCTCTCGAGCTGGATCGTGGCTATCATATCCTGGAAACTTCTAGATCCTGCTCGAACCGTGGGAGCCGATGTTTACTGCACTTTGTCTGCACCAAAAGCAAACCATAATAACAAGGAAGATTTATTGTACAACTGTTGTTGTAAAAAATTGTTTTGTTAATTTTGTTGCATCTTCAACCACTTTGTGAAATATCAAGGATCAGACATGTCATTAAACAGCTGAATATGCCAATGGGTATTCCACAGAACGTATACAGGAAAATACGAACGCGACTTCAATAAACCACGAAGGTCATTATACAGGGACTTCTCATGTGACCCCGGCAGTCACTTTCCATTAACCTCGCAGCGATAAGCGCGAGCTGACAAATATGGGTCTTCTGCCATGGAGAGAGAAAAAAATGTGCTCAATTATGGGAAACAAAACAGACCTTATTAAGCACAAGCATATCGTGTCATGTGCAGTCAAGTTGCAATAAGTTAATAACGAGTTCGTCATAAATTGGCGAGATTTGGATCGGAATTAATTTTTGATAAATAATCTCATTTCACTCACATATAATGCTGGTGCTCACCTTAGAGAATGAAATAAATTACACAAATACAATTGTATAGATACAAAGTGTTTATAAAGTCCTTGTACAACTTTAAATTTTAATAACTTTGAATTTACACAAGAGAGAAACAAACTGTAAATGGAATATGAAAGTATAATTCATAAAGCTTTTACACAATACAGTTCAAATTTCTAGACTTTGACATAACTACCATCTTTCATAATATGTCGTTCAATCGGATTTTTAAACTCGTTGAAAACATTCTCCAGGTCCTGCTGAGTGGTTTCATAAATTGAATTTGCGGTTGTAGCAATGAGTTATTTCAATGAATGTGGTTTTCATGAGTAAACATGAGTAAACAACATGAGTTAACGAGTAAACAACATATCCAACATGAGTTCTACGCATCATTGTCTTGGAAGACATCCTTCAAGAAACGTCGCACATTTGAAGCAGAGTGGCAGGGAGCACAATCTTGCTGGAAGAAGGTGCTGTTTGAAATATTTCTTCGTCACAGTTCAGGAATAAAGAAATTCTGTGACATCACATTATAACATACACCATTAGCTGTTGTTTCTTCAAAAAATAAAGGACCAGTGATACATTACTTCCTGAAAGCACACCAGCCATCGTTTTTGGTGAGTCATGCTCATGTTGCCAGACATTGAGGTTTGTGTCCCCAAAATGCAGATGACTTTGACTGATGTGGAATGTTGCCTCACCAGAAAATGTCAACTTGTCAAAAGCCAAGGGAATTGTGGACATATAAACAATGAACAAAAGTTTAAAAATCATGCTTTCATATGCTGCTTACAGTTTGCTTCTATGACGTGGACATCCAAAGATCTCAAAGTTTAAATGTTGAACATAGTTGTCATAAACATTTGTAATTTCACGTGCACACGTCAGAACGCACGCACGCACGCACGCACGCACGCACGCACGCACGCACGCACGCACGCACACTATTTGTCCATCATCTACTCGTGTCCTTGTGAGAGCTCATGCATGTGACAACACAGTTATGCCCACTCATGTCTTTGTCCTGTGTGTGTATATAAATATTGTACATAAAATTTGAACAGCCTAACCTGACAAGGCAGCAAGGCACAGAGGTGATGTGTTTGGCATAATACATGTGCATGACGTCAGTGCCACGTCACATCAAGGGTCAGTGTGCTTCCTTGGTTTAGTTTAAATAATATGTATATATATGTAAATATATACATGTACAAATATATATATGTGTGTTATATATATATATATTATATATATACTGTATATATAAATATATATATATATTACATATATATATATTGTGGCGGATCCAGGGTGGAAGGTTCTCGGACGAACGGCGTCAATCGCGTCCGTCCGTCCGTACCCAGTTTTGGTTTTCGTACCCAACCACCGCCGTCTCCGGGTTATAACGCCGGCTGGTTCGGCACAGTTCTCGGGTTATGCGTCTCGAACCACGATACCAAATACACCTGTACCTTGCTAAGGGCCCTGTCACACCTTGACGTTTTAGCCAGGAATGGCAACGTATAAAAATGTATGTAAAACGTTGGCGTACGCTGAAGTTTTGAGGTTTTTTTTTTAAAGTTTTGGTCGTATTCATAACGTGTTGGTCGTATGCATAACATATTAGTAACGGGCACAGACATTTCGTTGTGTTAAAGATAACTTATACCAACGAATGCTTAGCCTGTTGTGGCGTTCACAACCTATGCCCAACGATAGTTTAACTTAGTCATAGCGCGCTGCACGTATCGCCGACGAACTCGTGGTGTTCTCTGTTAAAAACCTGCCGCACGCCGATTTAAATCATAACCGCCTGAAAATTGGAAGTGTCAACATCGCAGTCACACCTTGACGATTTAGCCAGCGTATGCCGACCTATGAAAAATGTGTCTAAAACGCTGGGACACGTCGAATACGGTATGGGTAAGTTGTGTATACGTTAGGAGCACGCTGAAAAACAATGAAGTACGCTGGCATATTACGTGGTACGTCTAGTACGTCGTGAAATTTCAAGCATGCTGAAAATTTTATGACGTACTCGACGTATGGCTCACAAGTTCCGCATACGCTGGCATAAGTTCTGGCACGCTCTGCGATCGTTTACACACGTCGGCCACACGTTACTTGTAAGTTACTCATAAGTCGAAACACGTCGAGGTAATGTTTAGCATACCCGAAACTTTATTTTTAACATACGAGTAACGTGCTTTGAACCTATTAGTAGCGTGCTTTGAACCTATGTGTAACGTATCTCAAACGCCACTTGGCGTATGTAGACGAATTTGATTGACGTCTTCCGGACGACCACAGAACTTACTGAACGTGTTTCTAACTTACAGCTACCGTATAATGGCGTATTGGCAGCGTTTAGGGGAATTGGTATATACAAATGGGCTTCACAAGAGGAACCCGTCCAGTGTTCCAGACTCCATGTTGAGTAGATGTCAATGTCAGTAGCAGTAGCAGTAGCAGTAGTAGTAGTAGTAGTAGTAGTTCGAGAGAATTTAGTGATGTCGATGTTATTATAGTAGTAGTAGTAGTTCGAGAGAATTTAGTGATGTCGATGTTAGTAGTAGTAGTAGTAGTAGTAGTAGTAGTAGAAGTAGTAGTAGCAGTAGTAGTAGTTCGAGAGAATTTAGTGATGTCGATGTTGGTAGTAGTAGTAGTTCGAGAGAATTTAGTGATGTCGATGTTAGTAGTAGTAGTAGTAGTAGTAGCAGTAGTTCGATAGAATTTAGTGATGTCGATGTTAGTAGTAGTAGTAGTAGTAGTAGTAGTAGTAGCAGTAGTTCGATAGAATTTAGTGATGTCGATGTTAGTAGTAGTAGTAGGAGTAGTAGTAGTAGTAGTAGTAGCAGTAGTTCGATAGAATTTAGTGATGTCGATGTTAGTAGTAGTAGTAGTAGTTCGAGAGAATTTAGTGATGTCGATGTTATTAGTAGTAGTAGTAGTAGTAGTAGTAGTAGTAGCAGCAGTAGTTCGATAGAATTTAGTGATGTCGATGTAGTAGTAGTAGTAGTAGTAGTAGTAGTAGCAGTAGTTCGATAGAATTTAGTGATGTCGATGTTATAGTAGTAGTAGTAGTAGTAGTAGCAGTAGTTCGATAGAATTTAGTGATGTCGATGTTAGTAGTAGTAGTAGTAGTTTCGAGAGAATATAGTGATGTCGATGTTAGTAGTAGTAGTAGTAGTAGTAGTAGTAGTAGTAGTAGTAGTAGCAGTAGTTCGATAGAATTTAGTGATGTCATGTTAGTAGTAGTAGTAGTAGTTCGAGAGAATTTAGTGATGTTAGTAGTAGTAGTAGTAGTAGTAGTAGTTCGAGAGAATTTAGTGATGTCGATGTTATTAGTAGTAGTAGTAGTAGTAGTTCGAGAGAATTTAGTGATGTCGATGTTAGTAGTAGTAGTAGTAGTAGTAGTAGTAGTTCGAGAGAATTTAGTGATGTCGATGTTGGTAGTAGTAGTAGTAGTAGTAGTAGTAGTAGTAGTAGTACTTTCAAGTAACGTGTTGCAAAGTGTGAACAACGTTCGTGTAGCGTGCTTACAAAACGTTACTCATAGGTTAGAAATAAGTTTTTGGGTACGCTAAACATTACCTCGACGTGTTTCGACTTATGAGTAACTTACAATAACGTGTTTCGACGTGTGTCAACGATCGCATAACGTGCCTACAACTTATGGCCAGCGTAGCAGAACGTGTGAGTCATACGCCGGCATACGTCGTAAAATTTCAAGCATGAAAAATTTTGAGGAAAACCAAAAGTACAAAGTTTAAGCCAGCGTACTACGACGTATGGCAGTGTTTTTCAGTGTGCTCTTAACGTATACAAAACGTACCCATAACGTATCGACGTGTACCAGCGTTTTAGACAAATTTTTCATAAATCGGCATACGCTGGCTAAATCGTCAAGGTGTGACAGGGCCTTAACTGGGGAATAGACCCCGGTTACAGACTGGTTTTGTCAGAGACCGAGTGGAGTCTACCAGTCTGTAACCATTTTCGTTTTTATATCCAAATCGAGCGAATCGTTCCTCGACGGGGCACGAACCAATTCAAAGCGGCAACTTCATACGAATCAGCCAGATTTATTGGGGACATCGGGGAATACGACACAAGCAAAACATTCACGACAGTTTATAATTACTCTATAACCCGTTCTAACTAGGGAGCTACGGATTATGGGTTTCGAAGGGAACTCCAACGAGATAAGCCTTAAACGACATGCAAACAAGGCATGGACAGCATGCAGACAAGAGACAGAGTACTTGGTGATGTTTCATGGACGAGAGGAAAGTGTCAAAGCCGAATGCGGCTCGTGACAAGCCATTTCAATGGATTCGAGCACCAAGCTCGAGCACGCTGCGTAGCAAGATGGCGGCGCCGTACTCTTTCTTCTCAAGGCACTGCTTGCACACGCCCTCCTCAGCGCGTTCTGACCCCGCGCAATGTCGACGGCACAAGACCGTCAGATCGATGGTGGGTCTCAGCTGGTTTCTCACAAGGTCCAGCATACAAGTCCAGGCCTGGCCTCTTCACCAGGCCTCCTTCACGAAGCAGATCGCAGACAGACACAGGCGTCCCCTACACAGCAGATCACGACTCCCACCAGTCGTCTCTCATCCAGCCGAGGGCAGACAGACCTCATGCAGTCCTTTCCCTGCCTTTCCTTCGGCCCTGGTTCGCTCTCCAAGCCACAGAAGGCAGACCCGGCACGCCCAGTTCAGTTTCTCTCCCGGCAGAATCACCACTGGCTTTCCTTTTTCTGCTCGCCTCGAAGCCCGAGCACGCCTCAAAACCGACTGCAGTTTTTTACTTCTCCATTTCACTTCCTCTTTTCTGGCGCTGGCTCGCCTCAAAGCCGACTGCAGTTTTGTACTTCTCCAATTTCACTTCCTCTTTTCTGGCGCTGGCTCGCCTCAAAGCCGACTGCAATTTTGTACTTCTCCAGTTTCACTTCCTCTTTTCTGGCCCCTCCCTCTCAGCCGACTGGGTGGGGCCTCGTCCGGAGAGGGGAAGGAAGAAGAAGTCTCTCGGTACACCACCACTGCACAAACAAATAACAGCCTGTGACACCTCCCGACACACATGTAACGTCAAATTACCGAACAACCTGGCTAAACATGCATTTAATGGGGATCTGGGCTAATTCTATATTTAATAGCATACTAAGGGCCATTTCCGTAACTATATTATATATATATATATATTATATATATATATATATATATATATATATAAATGTATATATACCAGACGACCCGTGAACCCATTGGATTCCCGTTGTGACAGCGGTTGATGAAAAAAAATACACAAAATTTTAATATTATTTAGTGGTCAAACTTTAACTTGAAGAAAATTTGAGCATTTACCTCAGGAGTCATCGTTCGGCCAACGTTTCTCGAGGAATATGAACTCATTCTCCATGGTTTGTCCTTGCGCTTTATGGATCGTCATACCAAAACTTGACTGAATCGGGAATTGATTTTTTAATAATTTTTTTCTTTGCCCGATTTTAAATGAAACTTGATACTGCACACCACAGGCGAATGGTGAGTAATGTATGTATGTATTGGGGTAAGCCACAACAAGTAAATATATATATATATATATATGTATGTATGTTCCAAAATACAGCCAAAATGGTACACGATAGCGCAACAATTTTAGGGCCAATTACTCACCATTCGCCTGTGGTGAATATATATATATATATGTATATACAAGATGAGAGTTTTAGTATATACTAGACAACCTGGGAACCCAACGGGTTCCCGTTGTGACAGCGGTTAACAAAATAAATCATTTCAGAAAAAAAAAAAACATAGCTCCGGCGAACTATACCGTTGAGGTTGTTTGCATTGATCAAATAATCCTGAAGAGAACTTGACTGAATCGGGAATTGATTTTTAAATTATTTTTTTCGTTGCCCTATTTGAACGAAACTTGATATTGTGCGTCAATGTGAAAAAAAAACGGAGAAAGAAAGTCGAGAAATTATTGTGCGTAATCTTCGAACACAATTTTATTTATTAATGAACACATAAGTATTAGATCAAAATGGCGGTGTTTATTTTATGCTTAAAAATAAATCGTCTTTGCCTATACTAAATGTTTGAGATTTTTAAATAAATCATTTCAAGAAAAAAACAAAAAACAAGATAGCTCCAGCGAACTATACCACTGAGGTTGTTTGCATTGATCAAATTCTCCCGAAGAGTACTTCACTGAATCGGGAATTGATTTTTTAATAATTTTTCGTTGCCCGATTTGAACGAAACTTGATACTGCACACCGCAATTGAATGGTGAGTAAGGTGTGCTGAAACTTTTTGCGCTATCGTGTACCGTTTTGGCTGTATTTCGAGAACATACATACATATATACAAGATGTTTTACTAATATAAATATATATATATATATTATATATCAATTTTTGTTTTGTCTATATATATATATATATATATATAATATATATGATATATATATATATATATATATATATATATATATATATTATATATATATATATGCTTCAAAAACGAAAGAACAACAGAACCATGTCAACAAAATTTTTTCATGGTGTCTCAGGGTACCCCAAGTATGGTCTACGTTGGAGTAGCATATCTGTGGAGGGTATTCAGGGTGGGGGAATACCCCAATTCTCTCCATGTTAGTGTATCATATAACACCACCCATTGGGAGCCAGGATTACAAATAATCTTGCATAAAGAAATTTTAAACAACTTAACAACATGCATTCGTATTACAATGATGTTGAAACTTGAGTGAGAACAATTCGAAATTTAAAAAAAATGCTTCATTTCACTCATTTTAAGTGGAGCTTTCGAGGAAAGTAGAAGTGATCTTTGCTCGTTCCTAAATAAGCAGCAAGAATGGTTGGCAACCGTTATGTTAGCTAACTTCCAAGCAGATGGAAGATGACCTTGGGCAAATGATAGAGTGAATAGAGCAGAAGGTTTGTGA
>CM068960.1:90770671-90787062 GCA_035128595.1 Eptatretus atami
CTATATATATTATAAATATATAGGTATATATAAAATATGAATAAAATATATAAAAAATATATATACATACTATTATATATAATTATATAAATATGTATATAGGTAATATGTATCTATTGTTGTATATATCATGTGTATATGTTTATATATAATATATATACAATTATATATATATATAATATATTATATATATATATATATATAATATAATAATATCTAGCTGAATGCACCCGGCACTGCCCGGTTCCTTTGAATTGAATTTAATCTTCTATACATATGTCTGAACGCGAGCACAGTATCAGTTCCCTATTGGGCCATGGCAGTCATGGCTAGGCGATTGGTGAGGGGGAACACACCCAATTCCCCCCCCCCCCCGGCCGAGGGGCCTTTCCACATATCCTTAACCCCGGGCCATCCGACATTTTTTGTTTCAGTGTTAGCTCCTATCTTCACCTTTCAGGAGATTAGCGCATGCAGACAAACAAACAGACAAACAAAATTAAAATCATATGTTAGATATACAGTATTGTATATGGCGTTGCCCATTGTCAATCGCGTGAACTTGAAAAATTACGTTACGAAATCAGGTGATGACGCATAATTCGAAACCCGAAGTCGGAAGTACAATTCTTTTACATCGGACACTCCCGGTACATGTTCTGTCAGCATGTGAAGTTTGGTGAGGATCAGTCCAGTACTTTCCGCGTGCAAGGTCACAGACAACAGACACACTTTCAACTTTAATTATATATAATATATATATATATATATATATATATATATATATAAATTATATTATATATGTGTTGCGGTTCTGGGAAACGTATCCCTCCAAAGCAATAGAACCATTATACAGCGCTTCCCTCGACAGTTATTCCATTAATATACGTACAAGATAGTCCTTCCCTTTGTCTAGCGGACAACGGGACAGTGCGTTGTGTAACTTCATAGCTTGTCTGATTATATCTCTGATTTCATTCTATCTTATTCCTGAGTAAATCCCAGCCACCGCGCCTTTCGCTGTGAGATGGGTCCTCAGTGAAGCGCAAGCGGTTACGCCGGACACCCCTCTGCAGAAATCACAGCCTGCCAAACGCATGTGCAGCGGAATTTCCACCCATGGAACAGAAAGCACACCCAACATGACGTCCACGCTGCACGGAACATTGTACCGAGAGATTGAAGAAATCGCACCCTAAATTCTGGCAACTTTCAGTACACACTCGGCACAGCACTTTCCACCATTTCTCCATTTAAGAATTATAATCTAATCTTCTTCTTCTTCAACTCACCAAACATACATAATTATGTCCAAACTTTTCCCTCAATTCTCTGACACAGACAGGGCTGGCACCATGCATCCCACCGGCCTTTGATAACCGCGAACACGATGCTCGATGTCGGTAGACTGCGCGCTGGCAACGTGCTTAATAGGCGGACTCGCGCGCGGCCGTGATACTTATCATCGTACAAAACGTGGCAAGAATAACACATCTTTGGTCGGGTCTGCCATGGGTTACAATAAGTCTTACCATCGTCTTCACTCACCGAGACGGCAACAAGTCTCCCGTGGACAGCAGACATCCTCTCGCACCTCCACCTCGATGCAGCTGCTGCCAAGCAGAGGCATGGTGTGCAGCTGGATCGCTCAGGCCATTGTGGCACCATGGAACAGGCACATTGATCAGCGCCAAACCGGCGGGTCGCTGGGCACGGCACGGGGTCAGTGCAAGGCAATTCATATCATGGGGTTCAGAGCAAGATGATTTCGCGCAGCTTGAACCATCTTTGGGTGACGACACATCGCTTGGGTCGTCGCCCCGACCGCCGCACCACTGGATCTATAAAAAGGACGGTCCGGGGCAGAGAAGTAGAGTGGTCGTCGTTCGAGTGTCGTCGTCGTTCGAGAGTCGTGTTCCTAGTGTGTCATTCCTGGCTCGTCGTTCCTTTCTTCATTCCTGACGGCTCGTTCTGCTGGCATGGGATCGACAACCTACACATTCGCCGTCTGCTGGCTCCGCCTTCTTTACCAAATTTGGCCTGCTGGCTCCGCCTTCTCTCTCAACCCATTGGCTTTTGCTCCACCGCAAGTCCCTCCATTACGCCCGAGCGTCCGTCTCATTCTCGGACGGACGCTAGCTGCCACTAAAGTTATCCACCACAGAAGAGACGACGCACACAGCTGTCAGGGAGGTATCGCCCATGCAGCTGCCCCCCTCCCCCAAAAACATATTGCGCACGATGCAGGCAATCGTGGCAAGGTATTGAGAGAATGTTAGCTTCATCTCGCTTTCCTTTTCTCTTCATGCAACTACTCTTCATTGGTGGGTTTGGTGTGTGTTGTCCTGGCACCTGTCCTCTTTCAGTTAAATTGTACCATAATTAATCGGGATAACTCCACTCTGTCTGCTTTTGTTAAGTTGGCTCGTAATTGCGACACCTCTCACATTTCTTCCCTATTCCTCTACAGACAACAATAAAAGCTATATTCACAGTGGCCACATATCTTTGCTTCACCTGCTTATTAATAAATCCTTTGTAGAAATGTTCCAGGCTGTTTTCGTCTTTTCTTTCATTGAATCCAGCATGTCCATATCCATAAATAGCGCAGGACTTATGGTCCCAACGATCCTTCCTTTAAGCGTACGTCCAATGGCCAAATTCGCTGCGGCTGCATCCGATCCGCATAAATGATCCCCCGGTTCGGGTAAATGATCCGGTTTGGACAAGGCTACCGATGAGGCGTGTTCCGCTAGTAATTAAATCACGAGATAAATTAGTACTGCCGGTTTAACCCAATAGACGGGGAGGACCTATGCCATCGGTTGAGTTATTGGCGTTTCACGGTCGGTTAGCGAAGCCGCCGCATACGGAATGTATCCGTGTGCCAAGGCCTGCATTCGGGAGTCTGTCTGGAACGCCGAGATAGTCCCCCCCCCCCTCACCCCGGTGTCTTCTCACCAGACCCCCGGCCGCAAACTAATGTTGTATGTATTAGATGTATGTATGTATTGCTATATATAATATATTGCAATGTAATTTGTTTTCCGAGATGCTCTCTTGCGGAGCCGCAACAAGCTCTGCGTCTGTGACTGTGACATCACAGCATTCAGCTCGTGTGAGACACGGGTAAACATGCTTATCACACTCGAGCGCGCATACCAATTAACGACTTCCTGGTGTGGTGTGTGATGCGGAGATAATGTTCCTGCTATGCAGGCAGGGCTATCGCCCCCAGCTGGGACAAGCAGCAAGCCGCTGTTGGACAACAATTCCGCACTCACACAACTCCAGTCTGGAATCAGTATGTGATTGATATGTATGTGTTACGTGAGTGTGTTTATATATATTATTATAATATATATATAATATAATAATATATATCATATACTGTATATATATATGGAAGAAGAAAGTCGCTTCCACCTAAGTTAAAACTAGATCTATTCCACCAATTGAGCAATAAGGCAGAAGGCAGACGCCGGCCTGAGGGGACATTTCCACACAGCTTTAACAGCTGGCGTTCCTCAGGCCAATAGGAAAAAGGTTGCGTTATTATTTCAACACGATCGCTCATTTCCGTCAAGGTGCTGGCTCGAGATCAAAATTGACGGATCTCTTTTATTAATATTATGTGTTGCAAATCTATACTTGAAAATTACCATTGTAGATGGTGTTTTAGGCTACACCTATCCATGCGCTGCGATTATCTGGCAGATGCCTTTCAAGAAAGGCCGTCGGTAGCATGGAGCACACAAAAGGACCCAATAATTCACATGTAATAATCCGTGGTCGTTTACCATTCGTCAGCAGAGACTGTGACCAATTCTACATTTATATAAACAGAAGAATTAAAACAAATCTGGATGAAACATGATCGAGAAAATTAGGCTTTGGAAAGTGACCCAGTCAGCACAGCACAATCATTGCCTCACTCTGGCCACAATTGACTGATGGGTACCCGTGTCCTGAACAGTGACATCTAACAAATGACCGCAGGTTGATTATGGAAGTTGGCATGTGAAGAGCCGGAAGAGTGGTCTAACTGGAAGACAAGGACATACCACGAAGTAGCACACCTCTAATGCAAATGGCTGGCTAAGGTGAGCAACGAACAACCCTCAGATCTCAAACACACATCCGCAGTGTACAACGACCCAACGAGAACTCAACAAGCACACACCAACACCTCATCATGTCCACGCAGACATGAATCAGCCATGTTCAGCCGCGGAAACACAAAAACAAGAAGTGCACCACATGCTCTCCCACCACACATACAACACGCAGATCACTGTAAGTAAAACAAAAAAAGAGAGCCCCCATCCAACCGATGTGATTTGATGCTTATTTGCTTGAGGGCTTGCAAAATAAAAATAAAAATAAAAAGACACTCCTCCATTTGACCCTCGAGCACCAGCATGTGACCGGAAATGATACCGTCGTATCGAAATAAACCCGGACAGGTGCCCGAGCTCGGACATCTATTGCCTGGGAAAGCCGCTTGACCTGTGAAACGTCATCTGAGACTGGGTCTGCTCTCACTTTTTGCTTCAATTAGTGGAATAGATATAGTTACTTTTGTTGAACACCTCTTCTTCTTTAAAAAGTTGTAATCCCAACGCCCCAATCTATATATGTATAGTAATATATAATATAAAATAATATATAATATAATATATATATATCCAAGTGAGTTCTCCAATTTATTGAACAAACAAACTCAAAGTTTTTTAATAACATGTAACAACCACATCATCTGCTAATTTTCTCAAGAGTATGACAATACCTCAAAATCCCCCTATAAACCAATGGTGGGGCAAATCTGCTGAACAGCAATCAACGCACGTTGTCACACCACTCGCATTTCTGACCGCTATCAAATAAAAACCCATAAGCATTTCAGACAAAACACAACACTCATTAGCCCATTGAACATGTTACTTCACATATATCCTACACCCCAGGCAGGTTATATGGAGAATAATAGAATTCACTCCCTAAAAGTCATGGAGCACAGTATCGTGTTGTTACTAAACGTCGACGCTCAATTTATGAGGTGGCTACAAACACAATGGAGCATTTTAATCCTCCCCAACCATTAAATCCTTACAAATATACATCTCATATGTAACATATTGAGGTTCCAACAATTAAAACATTCTAACCACACCTGTAATGAATGATAATATTTGAGCAAGCAGAGGAATAAAAATGTTCAAGAAACTACATCACAGATAGGTATGACGTCGCTTCATATTTTATGCCTCCGCCCTTGTGCAGGGCGGGCAACCAAGGTGCGGAGGCATATATTTTTAAATCCTGCAAACTTCTTGAAGTAAAAAATGTGAAATTAAACAAAGGAAGGTATAACAAATTTAAAACCAATATCTGCATTCATAACACAAATGTCATGCAAGTAATTTTAATCTCCTTAATCCGCACCGCATCCGAAAAATCCCCCCAAAGAAGCAGTTTCACTCAGTTACTTAGTAGTTGAAAACACAAGCCGTTTAGAAAGTTTCCGCTCCACATTGGAGGCAACCAATTGAGAAAGCAAGCGATTACAGAATGAAACTATATCGAGTGCCTCAGCCCATTAAAGCCACCATTGAAAGCGACACACCAAACCTCTGCAGCAAATTAGGCCGAAATGAAATGGCAGAGTTTTTGTGTTTAAACCTCCACTTTATCTACTTGCTGAATATGACAATTTAAAAGTATATCCAATGATGGAAATTTCCGGTCAGATCCTTATAATGTTTAATGTTTGAATGAACAGAATTGCAAAGTTTGTTTCAAATGAGTCAATGTATATATATTTCTTTTTGAAGATAATAATAATAATACAGAATAATATAAGAAGAAGAAGAATAAAAGAAGCGCGCTCCAACCAAAAGTTAAAAACTACAAATCACTCTGCTAATTTGAGCAAAACAAGACAGACCAGTCTATGAATTTTTGCTCAAATTAGCGAGTCATCTCGTTGTACTTTGGTTGGAAACGCCTTCTTCTTATAAGTGTGTAATCCCAACTGCCCCAATCCGAATACATATAGTATATATAAAATATAATATATATATATGAAAAAATAATAAAAATATAAAATAATAAAAAAAAAAAGAAAGATAAGAAAAAAATTATAATAAATATAATTAAAATAAAAAAAATAAATAAAGAAGAAAAAATATATATAAAAATAAAAAAATAATTATATATATATATATATATATATATATGTACGACCTAGCCCTTGGGTAGAGGCTCGGTAATGGCCATTCTCTCCAGAGTCCTGATACTCTCGGGAGAGCAACACGTCCCCAGGTGTCCACTTATCTATCTATCTATATGTACCGACAATTTAACATCTGCGATTATATCGATTTCACACACCCATCCTCAACACACAGTATCGTATGCAAACTCTGTAATTTACAATTCAAGTCAAAACAATGGAATAATCAAATTTTTACTTCAGGATAAAGAAACACAGGTATACTACAAGCAATGAATAAAATCATTTCTAAAAAATAAAGAAAAATAACAAAAATATAAAAAAATATTGCAGTGAAAGAAGAATTAAAGAGAGACAGCGGCAAACAAATGACAGACATTTAATGGCCCACCAATATACTAGCTAATCCCAAGAGGTAAGCAAAAAACAAAGGAATATTTGCCAAGATCTAAGAAAATAATGTTGTAAGGAAAAGCAGGGGAGGGGAGAAGATTCAGCCTTTGAGTTTGGTGTTCCCAGTGCGCCTCGCCCCCAGCCACACCACAAAAGATGCCTCCAACCACCTTCCCTCTTTCTGGTTGTTTCTCATTTCGCAAGGAACAACCGAGCAATTCCTGCAAACACCTTGAAGCCACACGTTCTCAGTATCGGTGACACTCAGGAGGAGGAAATCTTCTGCTCCTCTCCGACAATGTGCACCATTAGCTCGCTTAAACCTCATGATATCAACAATAGATGTTCCTCCAACAGGTTGGCCCACAGAGGATCACTCAAATCCTCAAAAAGCTTACGGCCAAGTTTCTCATCACAAGCCAGACCGTGTGTACTGGTTCGTTCCCGCCTTTTCCTCTCGCCCTTTCCGCCATTACGCCTTCACACTACTGCTTCTGTTCTTCTTCACCAATTGTTTTCTTACTTTCCCGACCCCAAAATCCAACGTTTTTTTCGCACGAGACCGCATGAGGCCAAAGGGGAAATACATGCAGAAGGAAGCAAGTCCCACAGCAGAAGATCAAAAACAAAAACAAGAAAAATAAGAAGAAGAAACCCATATCTTGAGAACCACGTGACATTGGCCAAAACCATCGCAATACACCTGGACATAGAAATATAATAATATATATATAATAATATATAATATTTATGATATCATAAATATATATATAAATATATATATATCCCATATATATATATATATTATATATATCTATAAAATATATTGTTGTGCTGTGGTCTTGGCATAAACGCCACTAGTGGAGCAGTGGAGTCGTCTCCCACTGAAAACACCCGGAATTAGTTGTGACTCTCAGATAATCCGAAGTCCACGGGTCCCTTAGACCGTGGTCGCCCATACTTCGACGCGGTAGGGTAATTGACCTAATTCATATACCTAATACCCACTCATCCAACTACGGGAAAACCACCCACCCTCGGCCGACTCTGTCCGACCGAGGTCCAGTACCGAACTCGGATCCGGCGTAACCCGAGCGGTTACCAAAGCTGCGCCGCCCAATGACACTTACCGGCCCAAACGCGCCTCGCTATTTCTCAAGTCAACCACTGCTGCAGGTAAATGAAGAAAACACGACAACGAAACTGGAACATTAACAGCGGATTATTTTACAATAATAACCGGGAGGAAGACAACAAAGAGCAGGTTATCCAATAAAAATGATGACAATAACGAAAACAACTTAACACTCTACTTACAGACTGGCCCAGACACACACACACACCCAAAAAAAAACTGGACCCCATGGGTCTATTTCGTCCTCACCAGCCGACCTGCCCACTCGTGCGCTATTCGAGCTGTCCGATGCGGACTCAACCCACACCAACAACGCCGCACCAAGCTCTGGACCAAGAAACGGCGCCACGACACCAGCCAGCACGCCGCAGACGAAGCAAAATCACCACCGGACTGCAGACCCTCTGCAGTCGCCACGAAGACACCGCGGCTGCCGAAAAAACCTCTCCTCCGATCACGCTGCAGTCGCCACGATCACTCGCAGAACCCTCGTCGACCAAACCACTCAACTTAATCCCCCTCCCCCCGCGCTTCGAGGAAACGCTCTGTGTACTCGCCTCCGATGACGAGGGGTTGCGGCGACTCTGGCCCCGTGATGGAGGCTCATGGTCGAGGAACCTCACCCCTGTACGTACACGCTATGCACGGCGTTGCGTTGTTGGTAGTTGTGAGTTAGGATGAGTTTTTCGATGTAGTGTTGAAGATTGTAAAAAAAAAAACGAACTAGAACAAAACTCGTAGCGCACACACAAAATTCCCATTAGACAGAAGAAGATTCTAAACTAACACATACTTCTCGAGAATAACCTGAACACCGGACTCTGCTGCTTTGTGCACAAGTTTCCAAATCCAAGCATATATCCAATATATATATCGGGGTTGAGAGACATAATGTTGTAACTGCATTTCTAGTAAATGGAATGCCCTCATTCTAACAAAACACCAAGCGATTATTTGCTTCGCCAAAAATCTTACAACATTATGTCTCTCAACTCGATAATTGTATATATATATATATATATATTATATATATATATTTATTTAATTATGTATGTGTATATTTGATTAATATACGTTATAATCCCCTGCTTGAAAACACTGGGATGTACAGTTCATCGCTGGTTGAGATTTAACACAACGGAAGCGTAGTGAGTGTGCCGAACCTCTTGGCCTCCTTCCGTGGAGTGGATGCATTGCTTTCAGCACTGAAAAACATTTTTCAATTCCTCTGAACTCGTACGTTCACTTTACCCATTGTAATCCTCTAATTTATTTTGCCTTCAAACTCCAGGAATTCCCAAAGAGAACTGAGCTGCAGTCACCACGCCACTGCTCGTGCCAAATAATTTTAAAGAGCTTTCGCTCTTTAAAAATTTTGTTGCACTCAAGAAGTTACGCTTCAGGCATAATCTTAATCTTTTCTGCATCAATAATTCTCAGAACAGGAGGAAAAAGTTGAGTTACTTGCAAATTACATTTCTTGTGGAATATGAGAAGACGAAGCATATCCCTTCCTTAAATAATATCTTATAGCTAGTTATAAGAATCGTAATTTATTTCCTCCTTTAATTTCACACATACATATGTATATACAAGAAATACCACCCTCGCTTTCGCTGACGGAACTGAAGGGGAGGAGAAAAAGGGAAGAGCGGGGAAGGATAGAGAGCAGCCGAGAGTGAAGAGTGGAGGAAAGAAGAGAAAAGAGGGGAAGCGAGGAGTCGTGGGAGAACAGTAGGTGTAAGGAAGAAGCATACTTTGCGGTGGAGCATAATACATTCATATCGCATGAGAACAGAAATTGAAACTAAATCATGCTGAAACCATTTTCTACGCTCATACTAAATCACGCCCGGAGACAATCTTGGTCAGGAGACAAACACCACCTGGATGCATCCAAACAACATCGCCGGAGTCCGAAGACAACACTGCCAACGGATCCGAGACAAACTCCCTCCCAGACATAAACACAGCCAGAAACTCCAGAAAAACATGCGCCTGAAACTCTGGACCAAACACCCGTCCAGATATATCCACCATCTGATATGTCCGGAAACAGAGAACAGAGAGAGACGAAGAGAAGAGAGAGAGAAGAAAGAGGAGAGATAGAGAGAGAGAGAGGAGAGATGGGTAGGGAATCGACAGAAAACAATACATTATGCTTTATAACAAAACACACACACACACACAACACACACACACACACAACACACACACACACACACACTGCTGCCTATACGGCATTTTTCGGAATCGGCAGTTGAATCAATGTATTACACTACAGTTACTTACTGTATACACCCAAAAACCTTTCAATAGCTTCCACGAAAAAAGAACAATGCATTTCCATAGACGCGTTCAGGATATGTTCTGCAAACATTCTTTGATAAAAAGCTGCATTGACGTGTGGAAAAAATTTGCTCATAATTACAAAACACTTATATGGCAAATGACTCGGAAATCGGGTGTTATCCAAACAACGCACTCAGGGGACAGAGCACGAACCACTCGCCCAGGGTGAAGGGCATGAACACTCGCTCAGGTGACAGAGCATGAATGACTCACTGCAGGTACGAGCACGAACCACTCGCTCTGGTGCATGGAGCAGAACCACTCGCTTCCAGGGTGACTGAGCACAACCACTCGCTCAGGGATGGAGCATGAAGAACTCGCTCAGGTAACGAGCATGAACCACATCGCTCAGGGTGATCTACTAACCACTCGCTCAGGGGTATACAGACAACACTCGGCTCAGGTGAGAGCATGAACCACTTGGTCAGGTGACGGAGCATGAATACTCACTCAGGTACGGAGCAAAACCACTTCGGCTCAGGTATGAGCATAAGACTCCTCAGGGTTGACGGACACGAACCACGGCTCAGGGACGGAGCACGAACCACTGCTCAGGTGACGGATACGAACCACTCACTCTGAATGATGTTGGCCGGCAAAGCGTCCGCAGACGAGGACGATTCCGCTCAGAATGATGTAGTCGTATATGCACAATGGTCGCTTGCAGTGTCTTTAGAACTCAACAAGCACTCAGATAAAGTTTATCAGGAAACGGCTGGCCAGGCTGCCGCTGCATACCATAAAGGATCCCTTTAACTTAAAGCCTGTCTTCACTGCACACGCAGTAGTAATGAAATTAAAAAGAATAATGAAATAAATGAACTTCATCCACAAAGAGTTTTCAGCTTCATGCAAACAACCCCAAGAATATCGCAAAGTTTAGACGCCAGGAAATAAACAATTGCAGAAAACCTCCATTTTGCCTGCTCGTCTGTATGTCCACATGGTACATGGTTCGAGCCGCAACAAATGTTACACCTGCTTTTTAAACGTCATTTTTATTTTTTTTAACCAGATTTGATTTATCCATGTAGAGCACCCACAAAACCTCTGAAATATAGACATACGATCTGGCAGACCTATGGATAGGCAGTCCCTTTGGGGAACAATCACAAGGTCTAGCAGGAAGCATTAAATCATACAGCTTAATGAAGCTGGTTAATTTTTATGTTCCTATATTTTTTTGTCAGTCATTATAATTTTTTTTTCAACCCAAAAACAGTAAAGGAAAAAGAATAGTTTTAAAAATGCTTTTGAAATTTCAACATTTTCTTGGCTATTATGAGAAGGAACAATCCTTGCTTGCGTTCAAAATAAAAGATATATCGGCTAGTTATAAGACCTTTTTTTCTTTAGATTATCAGATTTCACAAAAAGATTCGACTCTTATTCAGTCCGCGATATCCGATCCTCAAAACCGAAATAATATTTCATGATATATTTATTTCCGTGAGAGATACATCTCGAAATCGATTATATAAGCAAAAATAACTCCAAGTTCCTAAATTGAAACTTCCATACGAACTTCACAAATGATGATAAATAACCTAAATTCATAGCCTTAAGCATAAGAGCATCACGGCATAAATAGAGCGTGACAAAGTCGAAAAAAACTCATCGATTCAAAAACACCAATACATTACACACTATTCCCAAAGCAACCGGCAACAATGTTGAAGAGCAGGCAGAAAAACCAAAAACACCATCGGCCCAAGAGCTTCAGTCACGCAAAGTTAGCCAACAGGACAACACCTCTCAGACACCAGCCAGAAGAAACAAGTGAGCATCTGAGGATCCCACAACTGATGAAGGATAATAAACATAATAAAGCCTGCTCCATAAATCTCACAAAAGGTGTGTTAATATATCAGCAAACACCCAATATTCACTCATAAGCACCTTCCTTGATATTTCTTACGTACTGCCTAGCAAAGCTTCCAGCGTGATAGGTTTATCGAGTCTGCAGTTAAATGGAGTCCGAAACACACCCACCCAACCCTACACCCACACACACTAAACCACCACACAAAAGCAGCAAAACACCACCCACACAAACCACACAACCACACACATCCTCTAATAGTCAGAAGACTACACTTGACCCTGAATTCTCATTCAATCAGATGCTAACGCCCCATAACCTTCCCCCCTGCACTGCCCAAATAATAGCAGTACATCGATTAAACTGTCCCTCCACAGGGGACAACAACCCTCCTCAGCCCCCGATCGGTCATACGGCCCCAGTCACCCTCGCTCCTATGGTTAGCCAACGTGAGCCTACTCCCAGACGCCACGCTCGCCAACAGTGAATCTAATTATAATAGGGGAAGAATTGCAGTCAGTTGGTGGGTCACACCCAGATAGCTCAGATGGCACCACAGACCAAGCAACTGGACAGAAACATACAACCAGACGAACACTGTTTGCTTCACCGTCAGGGTGTAGTACTATTCCCACAAAAAATTACTATAAAAATCTATATAGTTACCAATCTCAAAATTGCCAACTCACCACAAAGGGAAGCACTCGAAAATTCCTCAATGAACTTCCAACTCCTCAGAAAAAGCCACACGATCAAAGATAACTCTACTGCTGTTAGTTGCTAAGCAACCACGAATGCCTGGTGCACTGCTAATTCTGGCTAGGTTTCACTACTCGCAAAACACACAAAAGCACTGAAAACAAGCAAAGTACCTACCCGTGGATGTCACCCAAGTTGGGGGGGGAGGGGGAAGTAAGTGTCTCATGCCCTCAACGCCAAAACACAACAAATTACATCTAGAGCACCTGAAGCCATACAAACAAGCAAATTTTCAGGTTCGACCGTCTCTCTCACACCATTAGATTACGCTCAATCAAGAGAGACAAAATATGCCGCAAAAGCGAATGTTGCCGCTCCCCACTTCAGATAGGTACTCCACCAGGAAACCTCCATCTGGCCATTCCCCATAGCAATGCCCTGACCAAATCCCCATACTCCTTTGCAATGAACTGATCAACCTTCTGGCACATGAGGCACAGATGGTCAGCACCAATTGGCACTCCTCACCTAACAAGCTCACCTCACTGAGAGAAATCTTGAGAAACCACAAAGAGACTCCAACCATCCAGAAATTGAAAGCCACGTGTCCATACAGCAGACCTGACTGATAAGCTCACAGACTATACAGTAACATAATCATCCTGCAAATACTCTACTCAGCAAGAACAGATCTCAATGCACACAAAGTCTGTCCAGCGATAGCCAACAATACTCCCGATAGAGACTCACAAACAAAAAAGCAAAAACCAAAAGAACACAGAGTACCGAAGAGTGCGATACATTCCTCGCACAGACATACCTGACAAGCCCAAGAGTTCACAATCCGTTAAGAGCAAAACGCAAAGCAACTAACAGAATGAACCAACTATGACAGTTATCCTCATGCCAACAAAACCAGTCCCAACAACAGACCCACACTCACATCCAATCCACAAGCAAAATCAAGACCACCCAGACACCGTACCCAACCCTTATTTTTGACCAATCCGGCTCAAAAACACTCGACGCCGACCACATGAAATCCAAAAATCAATGCCAATAAGTTAAATCTCTCTAACTACACCTACAACATCCTCCCAACACAAACCAACCAACACAGAACCAAACGAATCGCAGAATCAACAAAAATGTCATCTAGAAGCCAGGAATCTTTGATCCCTATGACCCTGAAACACCTAATAATCAGACTTAAGCCACTCCACATAACCCCACACTTCAGCCTCGATCGCCCCTACAATCGACCCAAAATCCAGTGTTATCAACAAAGAAATGCTGCATCAGTCTGCCAAGACACCACCGTCAGACAAATCTCTGAGGCATCAGACAATACGATGCGAACTATGGGACACAAATGGTGATGAACAAGACATGACAAAATGCGGTCACCATTAAACAGAAAGACACCACCTTCATTACAACCAAGGCCAAAAAGAGCAAAATGACAAATCACCAATCAACTTACAAACCACAACACGGCCAAGTACCCAAAACCCGATCATATCTTATGCAAAAATTTATTAATGCCTACGAACAAAAACATGCCAAACCTCAACACCATATCAGAGCGAAAATCACGAGAAAAACCACGACCTAGGAATGAGAGTGACACGAAACCAGAGAAGCCAACACACCCGCAGCACATTCGCCGAAGAAAGCACGAACGAGAGAGATGATACGCACGCGAGACCGCGACCAGCATACCAGGAACACACCGAGACACAAACAACACCACAAAACCGATTACACTCAACCCCACCCCTTAGAAGAAAAACAACGACACAGAACAGAAAGAATGAAAAAACAAAGCCAAAAAAAAAAGACCAAATTGACAAAATACACACAACATCGCTACACAACCCCACACACACACACACCAGCCACACAACCCAAAGAAGAAGACCGAGAGCCAAGCGCCTCGAAGATGAAAAGTGTTTTGCCGACGCTCGTAAACAACAATGCACAGAATCGACGAAACCAACGCAACCAGTCAATTGATGCGAAAGATGAGATTAAACTGAGAAATAATCTAGGTCCGGATATATATATATATATATATATATCTATTTTGTTGCGGTTCTGGGAAACGTATCCCTCCAAAGCAATAGCAACCATTATACAGCTGTCCCTCGACAGTTATTCCATTAATATACGTACAGATAGTCCCTTCCCTTTTGTCTAGCGGGACAACGGGACAGTGCGTTGTGTAAACTTCATAGCTTGGTCTGATTATATCTCTGATTTCATTCTACTCTTATTCCTGAGGTAAATCCCAGCCACGCGCGCCCTTCGCTGTGAGATGGGTCCTCAGTGAAGGCCAAGCAGGTGTTACGCCGGACACCCCTCTGCAGAAATCACAGCCTGCCAAACGCATGTGCAGCGGTAATTTCCACCCATGGAACAGAAAGCACACCCAACATGACGTCCACGCTGCACGGAACATGTACCGAGGAGATTGAAGAAATCGCACCCTAAATTCTGGCAACTTTCAGTACACACTCGGCGCACACTTTTCCACCCATTTCTCCATTTAAGAATTATATCTATCTTCTTCTTCTTCAACTCAACCAAACATACATAATTATATCCAAACTTTTCCCTCAATTCTCTGACACAGATCAGGGCTGGCACCATGCATCCCACCGCCTTTGATAACCGCGAACACGATGCTCGATGTCGGGTAGACCTGCGCACTGGCAACGTGCTTAATAGCGGACTCGCGCGCGGCCGTGATACTTTATCATCGTACAAAACGTGGCAAGAATAACACATCTTTGGTCGGGTCTGCGCATGGGGTTACAATAAAGTCTTACCATCGGTCTTCACTCACCGAGACGGCAACAAATGTCTCCCGTGGACAGCAGACATCCTCTCGCACCTCCACCTCGATGCAGCTGCTGCCAAGCAGAGGCATGGTGTGCAGCTGGATCGCTCAGGCCATGTGGTGCACCATGGAACAGGCACATTGATCAGCGCCAACCGCGGGTCGCTGGGGCACGGCACGGGGTTCAGTGCAAGGCAATTCATATCATGGGGTTCAGAGCAAGATGATTTCGCAGCTTGGAACCATCTTTGGGTGACGACACATCGCTTTGGGTCGTCGCCCCCGACCCGCACCACTGGATCTATAAAAGGACGGGTCGCGGGGCAGAGAAGTAGAGTGGTCGTCGTTCGAGTGTCGTCGTCGTTCGAGAGTCGTCGTCGTTCCTAGTGTGTCATTCCTGCTCGTCGTTCCTTTCTTCATTCCTGACGGCTCGTTCTGTCTGGCATGGGATCGACAACCTACACATTCGCCTGCTGGCTCCGCCCTTCTTTACCAATTTGCCTGCTGGCTCCGCCTCTCTCTCCACCCATTGGCTTTTGGCTCCACCCAAGTCCCTCCATTCACGCCCGACGGTCGCGTCTCATTCTCTGGACGGACGCTAGCTGCACAAAGTACCACGAAGCAAGAGACGACGCACCAGCTGTCAGGGAGGTATCGCCCAGTGGAGCATCCCCCCCTCCCCAAAAACATATTGGTAGCACGATCAGGCAATCGTGCAAGGTATTGAGAGAATGTTAGCTTCATCTCCTTTCCTTTTTCTCTTCATCAACTACTCTTCATTGGTGTGTGTGTGTGTGTGTGTGTCCTGGCACCTGTCCTCGTTTCAGTTAATATTGTACAATAATTATATCGGGATAACTCCACTCTGTGTCTGCTTTTGTAAGTTGCTCGTATATTGCGACACCTCTCACAT
>CM068960.1:90812103-90822831 GCA_035128595.1 Eptatretus atami
ATGCTAAAATTAACTTATAAGTCAAAACTTTTGTCAGTGATCGAAAAAGTCCGGAAGTTACCGAAGATGCTATGACGTCACATTCTCCCGAAAACTTCGTGAACATTCGGAAACAGCGTGTGAACAATGGCGAGATGCGAATCAGAGTGTGATTTCAGCGGCGATGAAATTGAGTGTTTTCATTCCGATATTGCCGAGGACGAGTCGGAGGATGATGGAATTTATACTATGGAGTTTCTGGCCCTGAGCCACATAAATTTGAGCCACTTGCAAGTGCCAGAAAACGGCCTATTTCGTGTACAAGTGGCAGGACTGACTGTCGCGCAGTTCACACTGACAGACTCCACCAGACAGATTGGTTTGTAGATTTTCATTTTCTTGTTCGATGCATAAAATAATGTGAAGTTTGATTCGTCTGTGACTTGATATAAGAATTTTTTTAACCCTCTAGTAGCCTGGTGTTGGCTCAGTGATTAGGGTGGTGGCTTGGGATCCTAGGGTCCTGAGTTCAAGCCCCGTCGGCCGCTGAATTAATACACCAGGGGTTTCACTCAGCCTGTCATCCTTCCGAGGTCAGCGAAATGAGTACCAGTTCCAGTGTGTGTACTGGTAGAGGGGCACTGCATCAGCGACACAGTCGTGCTTCAACAAATGATAGCTACCCCGGCAGCTAAGCTGCCATACGACCACCACCAACCCTCTAGTCACTCAAGAGTGGACCCAAATATATTATACACCGTAGCCTTGGCGTTCAAGTCTTTCTGACAGCTGAGCTTGACCCAGCGAAAGTGAACAGTTAGAAACAAACCCAAACTTTCAAGAGACTGTTGTGGCATATCTATCTATAATTCCAGCAATGTGTGTGTGTTGTGTGTGTGTGTGTGTGTGTGTGTGTGTGTGTGTGTGTCTATGACCGCTGTTTCTCGACAACCACTGGTCCGATCTATTGAAACTTGCCAGGTATATTGCTGGGGCCGTGTGGATGTGCCTTTTCAAGGTTTGATATTAATCGGACAAGTGCTTCCCAAGTTATGGCCATTTATTTACCAACCAATGACAGGACATGTTGCTGCGTAGGCATGGCCGATGGGGAAGAGATTCTCAGCCGCGTTCCCATTACGTGTCACAACGTATGGACTTCCGGATAGTGTATTCTAATAATTTCTCGATTTCTTATGTGCATTTATCGATAAACACAATGCCCCAATCCAGTCGGCGGTTAGGAGAGCGAAGGAACAGACTGTGTGGTTGTTTGAAAGTGTTTTTTTTATTATTATTATTATTATTTTTTTTTTTGCACGTACGTTTTTTTTTCTCTCTTCTCTTCTCTTTGTGTTTTTCCTTGCGATGACATTGCGAAAAGGCAAAATAGGTTGGCGCCAATTGAATAATTGGCCATTAAAACTACATTGCGAATAATCGTATGTGACACAGTGTGAGAAGATGAAGCAGGAGCCAGCTGAGGAGGAGAAGGCTGAATGGTGGGCACAGCGTCACGCTTCAGTCTCACTTGAGCAGTTGTTTTGAAACCGAGCTCACTCATTGCATTGCCTTCGTAATCCTCGGCTGTGAAATGGTCACCACAAATGACAAGTCTATCCAAAGGGTCTCTTTACCAGTTTTTCTTTGGGGAAAATTCGCCTGTTTGTTTGTACAAATCTTATCCACTGCCGGCGAATGTTTGATTCCTTCGGGAATCGGTGGGAGCGATTACCCGTTTTCCAGCCATTTTCGCAAAACATGACGACACACGTACGAGGCATGATGTACAAATATCCAAATAACTTTGTTCTACAATAATTCAAAATAAAAGGATAATATAGACAGTTGCAAGCTCAAAAAAAGCGAAAGAACGGCCCGCTCAACTGGACACTTCTTCAATGAAAGAGTGAGCGTCCGCTTTGTTTTGGAGAACGTGACGTCACCATCCATATATGGCCACACGGCTGTTTTTTTCAACAGCCTCGAGAAATAACAACTTCGGAGTTAAATTTCATTAATTTTCCCAATAGTTAGGCAACCACAATAGTTTGCATCGAACTATTTCATGCACATATAATCATATTGATAATTTTTCAGAACATGTTTGGTGACCCGCAACCTGCCTTTAAAACATTATATATGAGTAGTCGCACTATGGTGAAAATTTCGTCTCAATTCGACAAGCGGTTGTGGAGAAAAACACGAAAGTTCTGTGCGGACAAACAAACAAACAAACGGACCCAAACGCAATACCCAGGACTAACGAAGTTACATGGGAATGGGGTTGCGGGAGAGGGATCTTGCATGGAAAGGTGGTTGTTACATTTGGGGGGGGGGGGGGTCGTTCCCCACCCTTACTGAAATGTTTGGATCCACCTTGTATAGAACGACTTGCAGAATACCATTATCATTATGGTACCAATTAAGATGCAGCCTCAAAGGCATTATTGTGAAGAAGATGTAACAAGTAAGTGTGATGATAATGTCTGATCTCGTTACACATGTCTGATCTAGTTCGACAAAATCTTCAAGAAAAGACCTCCATGGGATATGTAATGTAAATATTTCCATTAGCAAAGCATAAATTATCAGTACTGCACTGCAAATAAATATATTCAAACTGAAATGCTACATCTTAAATTCATCACAGCTCACTCTTGATCTGTAAACACATCCAAGTGTTTCTCAACACTGATGAGTAAACTTATGGGATTTGACTTGTGGGACGTTTCCTCTTTGTCTTTGCTTGTCAAAGCGTGACTGGTGGAACCTTGATACCTTCAATGGAAAATTTCAGCTGAGCCTAAACTGTTGCTGTTTATGGCATAGTTAACCTAATGCTATAGTGAACTGACTTTTGACTGAGTTACTTTCGTATGACTACAGCAAACTGTAGTAGCTTGTAGTTACTAGAATTTAACTTTAGTGTGATTTTTGCTTGGGGGCCACCATATAATAATTTTCCCACCCAGTCCTTATTGCAGAATTTACTTTTCCTATTGGAGATCCGAGTTAATTGAAGCAATTTAATGATGTGGAAATTAAAATAGCTTTATGGGTTGACGATCACATAATTCGACTGTTGTTGTATATCACGTTTGACAACTTTGAATGGCAAACTCGTTATTTTTGATTTATATTTACATTAGGCCTTTCCTTGTAATGGGATACATGCAATTAGGATAGGAAGTCACAGCAAGTTGGCAAAGGGGGAGAAATGTTGAACATTCCAATTCCATTGGGACACTACACATGCCAGTTGCCTCATTCATCTGTTCCTGTCAAAAGGCTCTTAAGGTACTTTTTAAGCCACTGTCTGCACCACTCGTACATCAACACGGATCATTATTTGCATGTATAAGTATAGAACTCGAGTGCATTCTCCAGATTTAAACCATCAGCCACTTACTTGTCATTTCTATTTCAGTTCTACATTGAGATCCCAACGAGTCGATACTTTTGTGTACAACTGGGAAAAGTGTGTGTGTGTTTGTGCACACATACACGCAAGTTTGACATGTGCGACGCACGACGAAAACAAACTTGAATCGAGTAGATCATGTGTTGCTGAACGGAGAGTGAGCGTTGGTCCATCATCCAGTGCACTATGGTGGTAATAAGGATCAGCTTTTCTTTGTGTTTGCTTGCTGGGGATGCCTTCTCTTTTCCTCGAACACAGTGCAGATGTAAGTAGTTTCACCAGTTGCTCCAGAGCCGTCATCTGCCCCTACGGTTGTCTATCAAGAACAATGGTATTCGTACTATTCGTACAATTCGGAACACTTGTGAAAACAACAAACTCTCCTCCGGTATACAATTGCCTCCACATGGACTCTTCCTTTGCCCATTCCAGGTAAAACATCCTTGTGCTCACAGGATTTTTTTTGAGTCGTCACCTGGAAGTCCTTTTGTACCATTTCACCACTGATACTTGGCAATCCTTTTTAAACTCGGATTTCACCCTCACTTTCTTCAACATTGTTGCTGAGCAACACGATGAACAGTATCCACATTCGCTTTTTGATATTGGGCATGCAAGGCGCACTCAAGTGTTATACGAGTGAGACACACAATATTCCAAGGCATGCAAATGTTAATTTTACTTTTCATTATTTAAAATGACTTCTCTTCCAAGGAACTTCGATGCAAGCGGAGGCCATTAGGGCCATGAGACCTGCGCAATGTTGTTTGTCCGTGCTCTCTCTCTCTTTCAAAATGATGAGTGTCAAGCAAGGAAGCAGCTCACATGCAAAGATTGTCAAGCACGCAGGGAAGAAACCATTTTTAAAGTCTTTGGTATGACTCGGCTGGGGTCAAGCCACTGAGCTCCCAGACTGCGAGAGGATACTCTAACCATTATGCCACTTTCTCTGGGTATACTGTTTATGTAATTAGTCAGAAAAAATTTCTTTTCGCTCCTCTTTTCATCAAATAATAGCTTTTTTTCTTTAATGTTCTTGAAATGTTCATCGCAATGTTTCATAATCATTTGTGGAAGTACACGATAGTAAAAATTTTTTAAATTTTTTTTACCAAAGCCTTACCCAGGTGACGTTGAGTCGATTTGTGTGCATCCATTTCCCTTTCTCATGGTGCGTTTTACCTCGTGTCCTTACATCAGTGCTTTGCTCGTATTACGCACAGGCTGTTTAAAGGCCTCGAGCATTCAAACTGTGATTCAAACGCACTCTGCATGGCTACGAGTGCGTGTCGCCATTAGAAAATGATGCTGCGTTTCACTGAAGACCTGCAGATCTTTCAAGGACTCTAATGAGAGGGACTGTATAGCTTCCAATGACTCTATGAACAATGTACAGTGGAAAGTCAATGTTGGTAATTTGGCCGAACTAGCCACCCTTTCTTTCAGGAGCCTCCTGCGGCTCTTTAACCGTATGCTAACCATCTGGCATCGCATCAAGGTTTGCTTGGAAACCCCTTTTATTAACATGCCTGCAACACATTCACAAAGCCAGCTCTACCACCATGAAAGCTCTCTTCCACTCTCACCCTCTCACTCTCTTGGGTCCAGCAAACAGCTGGGCTGAATTTTTAGCCACCATAATCAATTAAAGCAGCCCGTATGCCAGGAATAAAGATGATTAAACAAAACGTGCGCTGCAATATCATTCTGAAAGGTAAGGCTGGTGATGAAAAGCTTTTTTTTTTTGCTTTTTTTTGATGGTTCTTGTTGAGAGAGGTTGAGAGGGAAGTGGGGAGGGAAGGTTCGTGAGGGAGAGATGTAGAGGGGAAATTGGAGAATCTCCAAAGATATTTAATATTAAAGCCACAATTTTAAAGCTTTTCTTGGACATTTTTCTATTGACAAATACCTCGTTAATAAGAGTTTAAAAAGTCGAAACATTCCTACGAAGTTAATCACATGTATTTTCCCCAAAATACACGGGCATGCAAAGGAATTTTTTTGTTTAAATATATAATGTTTTCCAGTGATTGTAGGCTTTATGGGGCCTGGCAGGATAGCCTCGAGGTATGGAAACTCATCTCTAATGTGTTTTGCCTGGGTTAGAATCTCTCTCAAGCTATCAACTGTCATCCTGGTGTTTCACAGGCAGGGCGAGGTATCGATGTCTGTGCCGTCCAATGGATCTTGGATGGATGTTACACTGGATGTCCTTTCTACTAGCATTAATTGGAGGACATAAAGAAATCCTACAGTGTCCTTCACAATGAATCGGCGAGCTATCATTAGCAACATGGCTAAATTAGAAATTCCTGCTCTGAGTGCCGGCTGGAAGGCAATGGCAAACCTCCCATCATATATCCCTTGCCAAAAAACTGCTTAGACAGCACCGCCACTGTGGAGAGTACAATACATCTCATCTCATGGAGGACTTGTACAAGCATCACTGCAGGACATAGACATGAGCAGATGTCAGAGTATTTTCATCTGAATTACAAGGACATCAGTAGAGAATGGACAAATGTGTTGTGTCCGTGATTTGAATCAGTGTTTCCTGCCTGCGATTTGAAGCTATGTTTGCTGCATCATGAGTAAAGGGTTCAGAAGGGAACACTAACAGGCCGATGCTAATGCCTGCCTTGCACTCTACAAATGCCAAAACGAATGGTAATACAATAAACAATGCATCCCAGCCTTCAGACAAACATACATGGTTTCAAGGTAAAATTGCTGTTATTTTCTTTGGAGGTTATCAGCAACACAAAATGTATCGATTAAATGCAAGGTTTTTGCCAAAACCTGTTTGACTCCACATTGCATGAACAGTACTTTTCGCAAACGCTTTGTTTATACAGCCCAGACTTCATCGATAATTATATCAGGATGTATTGACCAATCAATGGAAAAAGACTCAGACAGGAGGAGGCATCCTCAACCAAACCAAACTCCACGACGCTGAGAGAGCTATCTTGAAATAACTAATTATTCAGTGGCATTTTAAACCTTAGGTTTTCGGTCTGTTTCTGCCTTAATTGCTTCATCAGAAAAATTGCCTTTAAATTGCAAGACTCTTTGCTACAGCTGTATACATTCAGCCCTATTCAATACCTTCTTTAAGATTAAACAAAGCTCATAACACTGTCATCCATACATCCTCTCCCCCACCCACCCCTCAAACTCTTCTTCTTCCTTCCACCCATCCTATACAATTACAACTCCACCAACATCCTTCATTCCAAAACCCACCAAAATCGTCCGCACTATACTCTGGAGGGCTGTAAACACAGTAACGGCACATCTGTTTTGACTTTGCAACTTAAAAGAGCATGTCAATTGCCAAAAACACTGGCACAGTTGCCCGGAGAGGTCTTGGCACAATCCTGTGAGCGGGTAATGAGTAACAATTGATGGAAAGTTTACCTAAACCTTAAACAAATCTATCCGACTCAATAATATATATATATATATATATATATATATATATGTATATGTATATTTTTTTATGTGTGTGTGTGTATATATTATTAGTTACGGACATCACCTCGAGATAACTGAGATAGGATGGCGTGTCTTTAAGAGACCATGATGGCCGTCACCCCAGAACTTCCCATGGGATCCCACACCAGAGTCTTGTTACCATAAGCAAAAGCCCGAGTGCAGGCGTTACCGTGCCGGCGGTTTATGCAACAGACCTTAGACAATCGAGCAGAACCAACATTGCATAATCGCATCTGACATCTAACTTAGATAGCAAATTAGTGCTGGCCAAACACCTCAGCAGTCTTATGCCGCCATCAAAACAGACAGAACTAGAAGGGCACTCTGAAAGCACGTACCTCCACCAGGCTGACTTGTTTACATTTTGTATTCAATTGATACTCCAGATCTGGATTCAGACCTGAACCAAAATTTAATCTGCTTGTTCTTGTCACCAACCCAACTCACCAACAAAGTTTTTTGTCATAACCCATCCACAACTTTTTGAGATATTGTGCTCTATATCGTTTTTGACCCTATCTCTCAATGGTGTAGATTACTTTAGAAACTCTAGTATCCAGATCCGGATCCAGATCTCCACCAAAATGTAATGAGTTCATCCTTTTCACACACCCAACCTGCCTTCCAAATTTCATCAAAATCCGTCCAAAACTTTTTGAGATATCCTGTACACAACTAAACAAACAGACAAGCAGACAGGGGTGAAAACACAAACTTCGGTCCATCGCAGATGGTGGAGGTAATATGTCAGGGCACAGTTTCTTGAGGAAATGGCTTTTAGTCACAGTAATCAAAATGCAAGTATTTACAAGGAAAGAAAACAATGAAATGACACTGTATATGTACAACAAATTAATCAAAGCACGCATACTTTCCCAAATTATCCCCGAGGCGATATATCCACTTCGGAACCTGATCAGTGACTTTGCACTCTGCAGTATGCTGCTGGCATCATGCATCCGATGTGGATGGGAGAGGATGAGTGATTGACAAGTACCATGAGATGAGTGATTTGCAATAAGATGAGATGAGGAAAGAAATGACACATGTTGAATGCTCAGGTGTGCAAGGGCAGAAGGTGAAGAAATAAGAAAGATAGCGAATGGACAGAGACAGAAGATCCAGGAAAGAACGAAGAATGAAAAACACATAGTGAAGCAAAGATAGCGAGATATGAGAAATGAATAGATAAAGCGCAAAGGAAAATGACAAAAAGGAACGCTTCAGGTCAGATTTGTGCCGCCAGAGAATGCGGCTACCGAGTCGCCCCAAAGTTAATAATGAAAGTGCTACAAAGCCTGAAAGAAAGAAACGCGACTGAGCAAAGCGAAAGGAAGGACAAAACGCTAAGGTCGTAATGTTGCCTCAAGGAGCGAGTAGCCCAACAGAGTCTGGAAATACTCTCAAGCCCCGACTTTCTGAGTCTATGAATCTCCGAGCCTATCAGTCTTTTCCCCCCTCCTTCTCTGAGTCTCCGAATCCAACTTTTATAGAGCCTCAACCCCCTTCACACCCTACCCCAATTTGCTCAAGCCTTAAACCTCCATGGAGGAGTCACCTTGGGTTTAGGTTTTGGCGTGATATATTGTGCCAGACATTCAAGAAACCTGTTTAAAGCGGTTTCTGGGGCGTCCGTGAGGAGAATGTGCTCATGATAGCCTCAGGTTTTGTGCGATATATAATCTCAGGTGTTCTTGAAACCTGTTTGAAGTGGCTACTACGTTGAAGTCTGTGAGGAGGATGTGTTTGTGATACTGCGAGATCTGGCATATGGCTTGTAGAAAAAATGCAAGAATAAGGAAAATCACACGTATGGTATTTCTACTACCCAATCACAAACGCAGATCTATCAACAAGGACTTTAGACAGTTCAACTTAACAGTATAATTATAAAATAACTGGCTTAACAAAGCCTGGTGTTGACTTAATGGTTAAGGTGGCTGGCTTAAATTCTTAAGGACCACAACCTAAGCTTGTTTACCATCACCATTAACCACCACAATCATGATACCTTGACCATCATGAACGACCATGCCATAACCAGACACTACGCTACACCACCGCTGCCATCACTCAACCACCATCACTACCAATGCCAATACTGCCTTTTGGGACCAACGGAACAAGGGAAAGGCCCATACCATTATAGATGCTCGGGTCTGGACATTCTAGCATCTACCTTGAAGCGCAAGATGGTGCCGATGCCATTTGACATTGTGTGGACAGCCCGAGTGTTTCACTTAATTATGGCCCTCATTTGGTGTGCGGTGCATGTTTGTGGCCAAAGAGCGCTAAAAGGTACCCTCGCCCCTGTTATTCTTGGAGCTCCATTGCGGCATGGGCAAGTGCAGAGTGACTGAAGCCATTTCCAGTGCCAAATCATCGCCTGGGTGGGGCCAAATCCATGATAAGCATCCGTGCGCCGATGGAGGCATGGGGAAATGCCCATAGCCGCGCCTGTTCCGCCTCTCAAAACTCTGCCCCAGCTGGGGGATTATAAAAGAGAGCTTTGTTCTCTGGTTCTCTCTCTCTCTCTCTCTCTCTCTCCTCTCTCTCTCTCTCCTCTCCTCTCTCTCTCTCTCTCTCTCTCTCTCTCTCCCTCTCTCTCTCATCTGACCCACCCTTTCTTATTGTTCTGGTGGTTAGGAGCAGTGGAACGGAACAGATTCCACAAGTGAGCGGAGGACACCAGACAGAGCGGCAGTAAGACAGAATAAACACTTATGTGCAGACTTCTTTACACTCACGGTAGTCCATCCTCTCACGCGTTCTTTTCTTTGTTTCCAAAACCCACTGACCCACATCTTTACACCTTCCTCTCCACATTTCACGACCAGTACCGCATACCTCATCACATCTCCTCCGAACACCACACTCAGACACCCACAGTTTAATCCTCTCTTTCCCCATCACATTGACTGGGTTGCGTTGGTCCGTCGACGCGAGCCTGGTAAATAAGAGTCGCAAACACCTCATTCTCTCTCTCTCTCTCTCTCTCTCTCTCTCTCTCTCTTCTCTCTCTCTCTCTCTCTCTCTCTCTCTCTCTCTCTCTCTCTCTCCTCTCTCTCTCTCTCATCTCTCTCTCTGATCGCTTTCTGATTTCCTCGGATATGTGTCTGATTGTGCCTGTTTTTGTTAGCATAATTGAAATTGCATAAGATTATGATCAGGGTAACTCTGCACTGTGTTTGTTTTTGTAAATATTTGCATGTCATTTTGCCTTACCTGCTTGTAATAAACCTGCTTCTTCTAAATGTACCCATTTTGTCATGTCTTTTCATCCATTGGTCCAGCATAGTCCACCGGTAATGCTAGCCTCAAGATCTCTGACCTTCATTTCGCAGATGATGCAGTCATCCTTGTGGAAACACTGGATGTCCTTGTAGGGGCCCTCGAGGCACTGAAGAGAGGAATCGGAGCCGCTGATTTTGAGTTTCAAATGTAAGAAAATAAATACCCAACGATTATTAATGTGATTACAACCTTCGAATCACATAGAAGTCATCAGCGACCCAAAACCTGCTCTTTAATCATAATTATGATGTTATAGGTCACGTGGTGTGGCAGCCGTTGGAAAAATGGGAAAAAAATTGGACCTCTGTATCTCTGAAACCACTCCAAGGAAAAAATTGAAACTTGGCACACGACAAGTACTCCCCGTGGGGAATGTGCGATTTATTTTGACGTCATAATTGCCTTCCTTATGACGTCATAATTGCATATGTAGAATGCTACATCTGATAAGTATGAAAATTTTTGAGGACCATCTCGGCATAAAATGGCCCACAGGAAAAAAAACAAATTGATGACGTCATCGGTCACGTGAT
>CM068960.1:90839396-90858233 GCA_035128595.1 Eptatretus atami
CTGCCTCGGCGATGCGCACGCCAGGTCCACGGGCCGAATGTAGGAGCTCCATTGAGAGTACTATCGCCGCACCATCTATGTCCGTACATGGAGTCCTTGATCCAGTCTCTGGAAAGTCGCTTTGGTGAAAGATAACCGCCATCATTTTCCACATTTTCGCCACTACATCCGAGAGAAATGCAGCAAACGAAAGAGATGAATTCAAGCACATCGTTTCATCTGTCAAGGAAATGTATGGCCATTGACACTCTTGTAGAAGAAGCTCTAGCGTGGTATGACGTGCAGAAGCATAAGCCACTGGATGAAACCTCTGGGTATGATCGAGCTGGTGAAGCAGACACTCTGTTCCCTGCTGTGCGCAAGGCTATCCTCATCGCACTGGACTGCCTGGCAACATCATGTACAGTGGAAAGGTCCTCAGCACACTGCGCAGGTGAAGACTGGTTAAGATCAACCGGATGAAGTGATAAACGTTGTCCGGCCCTCTGCATGCTAAGTGTCCACCGACCAAAGGACAGCCAGAAGACCGAGCTAATGAACAGGTCATTGACAAATTTCGGGAAGAGATCGCCCGACGGCCTCAATTCCTGTTTCAAGAGGTAGTAACCTGCTCTAACTATGAACTCGTCTCACCCCCCCGATGCCCACCGTGAGACACCCTGCTTTATGTTATTTTTATCTTCATTTTGTAATGTCCATTCTATTTTTTCAAATTTCTGATTATTCCAGGGGGGGGGGGCAAATGCCCTCCTTCCCCTCCCCTGCGGACGCCCACATGAACACAGAGTGAAGACACCGTGATCTGGCGTTCTCCCCACTCGAGGACATTGAGTCGAGAATGTGTTCAAGGTTCTTCAGCGAAACCTCCAGCATCCGCTCCACGCAGAACCCCGCCGCGGTGCCCATCCTTTCCCATATAATGACGTTTCGAAGCTCGGTGCCGAGTCCCTGAGCCTGGCGCAGGCATTCATTGGTTTCTTGGGGAAGCGACGGAAAACCTGAGACCGAGGATCCTGACCAAAAGGGGTTCAGCCTTAACAACTCCATGCCAACATAAGCAAGACTCCCCCTGTCGACCGATGACGACGACTAGCGTTTTCGCAATTGCCAGGCACTTAAACACACATTTACATCTCTCCCCTTCAGACATGGACAAATGTTACTCTATTACAGCAGCAAATACGTTCGCGGAACCTCAAATCCCAATTCAGTAAGAGAAATTAGAATTTCAGAGATCCACTTTGCAAAGTCCACACTCAGTGTTAAAATGATAACACCAGATCAAAACACTTCAATTCACATCCCTTTAACAACATAAATCCAATTCAGTGCGCAGGAAACATCCAAGAACTTACGCAAGGAACATTTACAAGCTTCATCACAAGTTCAAGTCTACGTTTGGTCGTACGTACTGATACGCAGCACTTTGAGTACGAGTTTACACATGGGGTAACTGGGCGCAGGCTGGAGACACTGACGGGGTAACTGGGCGAGCTGGAGACACTGACGGCTGTACCTGGGCGAGTGGAGACACTGACGGGGTAACTGGGCAAGTGTACACTACCTGACGGGGGTAAACTGGGCGAGCTGGAAACACTGACGGTCGTAAACTGGCGAGCTGTAGACCACTGAGGAACTGGGCGAGCTTTAGACACTGACGGAGTAAACTGGGCGAGCTGAGCACACTGACGGGGTAAACTGGCGACTGGAGACAATGACGGGCGTAACTGGGCGCAGCTGGAGACAATACAGCGAAACTGCGGCAGCTGGAGACACCTGACTGGGGATAACTGGGCTAGCTTGCGAGATCACTGATGGCGGTTAACGGCGTGAGCTCAGACACTGATGGGGTACTGGGCGAGCTGTGAGGACACTGACGGGCTAACTGCGTAAGCTGGAGACACTGACAGGGTAACTGGACAGCTGAAACACTGACAGGGTAACGGGCGCAATCTCTCTCTTAGGTATACAAAAAAAAAAAAGTGTCAACACTGACATGATATAAGTTTTTCAATCCTCTCTATCTCTCTGTCTCTGTCAAGACCATCTGGCAGTTCAGTCATTCAACTGCAGGGTCTCATTATCAGTCATGATCTTTCATGGGCAAACCACATTTCAATGTTGGCCTTCAAAGCCAGCCATTGACTCGGCATCCTTCATCGCGCAAAGTCCTTCCTTGGCACACCTGAACTCTAATCCACCTACAAGGCCTTCATCCACATTTTGATGAAATACTGCTCTCCTCTCTGGGCTGGCACCCCTGCCTCACATATTGCTCAGCTTGACACCATGGAAACCAATGTCTTTCATATTGTTGGAATCTCCCACGATGAAGCTGAATCGATGGGCCTATCACTTGCCCATCGCAGACAGGTGGTGGTCTCTGTCTTCTACCGCCTCCTTTCTGATGTTGCACCATCTGCTCTGTGTTCCATGTGCAACTCCCCCTCCCCCCATTTTTCTGCCGGGTGCATGCTCTCTACTAGCAACATTAGGCCATGGGCCAGATAGGTCCGACGTGCACCCCCCCCCCCCCCCACAACCCTTCACCCATATTTTCTTGAAGCTCTTTAGGTCCCCTGGCATGAATTCAACTGGTAACAGTGAATTAAACTGGACTCACTATCCATTTTTCCAACCATATCTGACGGTACCCTCAAAATGTCAACTTTTCCTCAGTTTCGCACGTAAAAAGTCCCCTGACTGATAAGATCTCTGCAGTTGCCCAAGAAGCATTAATATTAAAATTTTTTTATTTAAATAATTTAAATATTATTTTAATTAAAATAATTTTTAAATAAAATTAAAAAATAAAAATTAAATTTAATTAATTTAATTATTAAAAATTAAATTTACAATATTTTATAAATAATATTTAAATATTAAATAAAAATAATTATTAAATAAATATTAAATTAATTAAATATTAAAATTATATAAAAAATTTTATTTAAAAATATATTATTTTATTTTTTTTTAAAATTTTTAATTTAATATTTATATTTTTTATATATTTTATTAAATTAAATTTATTTAAAAAAAAAAATTAATTTTTTTATTATAAAAAAATTTATAAATTATTATATAAAATAATTAAAATAAAATAAAATTAAAATTTATAATTTTATAAAATTATATTATAATTATTTTATTATAATAATAATATATTAAAATATTTTAAATTATTTTTAAATTAAATTTAAAAAAATAATTTTATATAAAAAATAATATATTATATATTTTAAATTTAATAAATAAAAAATTTTATTTTTATATTTTAAATATAAATTAAAAATTTATTTTAATATAATTAAATTAATATAAAAATTTAAATTTATTTAATTAAATATTTTTTAAAAATATTTAATTAAATTAAAAAATTATTTTTTTTATTTATAAATTTATTTTAAATAATTTAAAATAATTAAAATAATTTATTAGTTATATTTAAAATAAATTTATAATAAAAAAAAAATTAATAAAAAATTTATTATAAATTAATTTATTAAATATTTTTATAATAAAATAAATTTAAAAATTTAAATTATATAAAAAAATATAAAAAAAAAAAAAATTTATATATTAATTATTTTAAATTTTAAAATTTAATATTTTAATTTAAATTTATAATTTCAAATTATTTAATAAAAAAATATTTTAAATAATAAAAATATATAATTTAAATAATTTTTAATATCTTAATTTTATTTTATTTTTATAAATATTATTTAAATATTAAATATAAAAATATTATATATTATTTTATAATTATATATTTTAATTAAAATTCAAAATTATTTTAATTTTTAAATTTAAATTAAAAATTATATTATTTTTATAATTTTTAATTTAAAATTTAAATTAATTATATTTAATTATTTATAAATATTTATTAAAATTTTTTATTTAAATTTTTTTAAATAAATAAATTATTTATAATTAAAAAAAAAATTAACAAAATAAAAATTTATAAAATTTTAATATTTTTATAATTATTTTAAAATAATTTAAATATTAATTTTTATTCATATAAATTTAATTTTTAATAAATTTTATTTGTAAAAATTTTTTAAAAATTTAAAAAAATTTAATTATTATATTTTTTAATTATAAAATTAAAAATATAAAATTATACTTAAATTTATAAAAATTTTTATAATAATTTTAAATTAATAATTTAATTATATTAAATATAAATAAAAAAATATTAAATTTTTAAAAATATAATTAAAATTTATATTAATTTTTAATAATATTTAATTAATACATTATAAAAATTTAATTAAAATTAAATTTTAATAAAATTTTTATTTTAAAATATAAAAATTTTTTATTATTATTAAAAAAATATTAAAATAAAAAAAAAAATTTTATTTAAAAATAATAAAATTTTTAATTTTTATTTTTGTAAAGTAAAAAATATTTTTAAAATTAATTAAAATAAAAAAATTTATTTAATATTTTTTATTAATTAAATTTTTAAAAATTAATAATTAAATAAAAAATATAAAAATTATATTATATATTTTAAATAAATATAATTTTTTTAATTTAAAAATATATATAAATTTATAATAAATATAAAAAAAATTTTATAAATTTTTTTTATTAATAAAATTTATTAAAAAAATTTTTTTTAACTATTTAATATTATAATAAAAAATATTAATTATTAATAAAAATTATTTTAATAAATTTTAAATTTTTTAATTAAATTTTTTATAATTTTAAATTTTTAATTTTTATAAAAAAGAAAAATTATTTTAATAAATTTATTTATTTTTTTATAATTTAATTTAATAAATATTACATATTTATTAAAATAAAAAATAATTTAAAATAAATATTTTTTTAATTTATTAATTTTTTATTATTAAATTTAAAATAATATAAAAATTAATTAATAAAATAAATTTTTTATAAATTTAAAATTAAAAAAAAAATAAAAATTTTCATTTTAAATTTAATAAATTTTATTAATTTTAATTAAAAAATAATAATTTTTTAAATAATTAAAATTTTATTAATTTTAATAATTTATTTTATTAAAAATAAAATTTATTATAAATTTTAAAATTTTTAATAAAAATAAATTTAAAAATAATTTTTATATAAAATATATTATTAATAAATATATATAATTAATTTAATTTATTTATTAAATGATAATTTTTATTTTATTTTTATTTAAAATTTTAATAAAATTTTTTATATTATTTAAATATTTTAAATTTTAAAAATAATCTATTAAATAATAATTTTTATAAAATTTATTTTAATTTAAAAAAATTATTAAATAAATTAATAAATTTATTATTAATTAATAATTCAAATTAAAATAATAATAATAATTATAATAATATTAAATATATATGTTATAAAAATAATAAATATAAAAAATAAAAAAATTTAAATATTATATAATTTATAAATTAAATTTAATTATTAATATTTAATAATAAATAAATAATTAAAAAAAAATTATATATAAATTATATATTTATTATAAAATTTATAAAATATATTAATAAATATATAAAATTTTTTAAATAAAATAATTATTTAAAATTTTAAAAAAATTAAATATATAAAAAATAATTAAATAAAATTAAATATATATTAATTATATTAATTAAAATATTAAATATATAATAATTATTAATTTATATTAAAAATTTTATTATATTTAAATTTTATTTTTTAAAATTTTTAAAAATTTTAAAAATACATTATTTTTATTTTAAATTAAAAAAAAAATAATTAAATTTAAATATAATTATTTTTATAATAAATAATTAATTAAAAAATTAAATAAAAAAATTTTTTATAATATATATTAATTTATTATTAAAATTATTAATAAAATTTTAAATTTAATATATTAATAATTTTAAATTAATATAAAAAAAAATTATTTAATATAAAACATATAATATTTAGTAATAATAATAATATAATATTATTATAAAATTATTAATGAAAAATTTAATTAAAAAAAAATTTATTTTTAATAATTTATATTTAAAAATATTTATAAAAATATTAAATAATAATTTAATTAAAAAAATAATTATTAATTTAATTTATTAATTAATAAATTAATTATATAAAAAAAAAAATTTTATTAATAAATTAAATTTATCATTAATATTAATTAATAATATAAATTATTTAAATATTTTAAATTAAAATTTAAAATTATAAAAAAAATATTAAAATAAAATTTTTAATATTTAAATAATAAAAATTATAATTTTTAAAAATTAAATTTTTAAATTTAAAAAAAATTAATAAAATAAATTAAAAAAAAATTTAAAAATTATATAAATTATTAATAAAAAAATTTAATAAAAAAAAAATTATAAAAAAAAATTTATTATATAAAATAAATTTAATTTTTAATTTAATTATATATTATAAAATAATTAATTAAAAAATCATTATTATAATTAATATAAAATTTAAAAAAATTTTAAAAATAAATTTTATTTTTTTAAAAAAATAATTTTTTTATTAATTATAATTTTAAAATAAAAAATAAATAAAATACAAATTATAAATTATTATTTTATTTATTTATTTTTATTTATTAAAAAAAAAAATTTTAATAAAAAATTAATAATATAAAAAAATAAATTAAGAATTATTTTTATAAAATATTTTATTTAATAAAAAATAAAAATAATTATAAAATAAAAAAAATAAAAATAATTTTAATTAAAATAATTATTAATTAAAAAAATTTTTTATAAATTATTTAATTAATTTTATATTATTAATTAAAAATATATATTAAATTTATTTTCAAAATTTTTTTAAAATTTTTAAATAATTATTTTATAAAATAAATATAAATTAAATTTAAAATTTAAATTAAAAATTTAAAATTAAAATTTTAAATTAATAATATATTTATAAAAAATAAAAATTTATTTATAATAAATTAATAAAAAATATATAAAATTTATATTAATTATTTTTTAAAAATTTATATAATAATTTTTTATAATTAAAATTATTATTTTTAAAAATATTATTAAAAATAATGAAAAAATTTATTTAATTTTATTATTTTATATAAAATTAAAATTAAATTAAATTAATTAATTAATTAATAATTTTAATATTTAATTATATTTTTTATTAAATTATTTAAAAATAAAAATATTAAAAAAAAATTAATTAAAAAATTAGTAAATAAATATTATAAATTATTAAATATAATTATAATAAAAAAAATAAAATTTATTTTTATAATTTATTTATTTTTAAATTAAATAATATAATTAATTATTTATTTAATATTTATTATAATAAATTATATTAAATTTTTTTTTTATTAAAATTTAAATTATTTAATTTGTAATATTTATAAAATTTATTTATTATTAAAAAAAAAATTAATTTATAATAAAATAATTTATTTATAATAAAAATTATAATTAAAAAAAAAAATTTGAATATAAAAAAATAATTATAATATTAATAGTAAATTATTTATTTTATATAATATTATAAAAAATTAAATAAATATAATAACATAAAATAATTATTATTTATTTTAAATATAAATTTTGATAATTAAATTTATTATAAAATTAATATTTAAATTTATTAATAAAATTTTATTATTAAAATTATTAATTAATATTATAATTTAAAATTAATTTATAGAAAAAATTTTAATTTAAAAATTAAATTTTAAAAATTTAATAAATATTAAATTAAAATTATAAAATTAAAAAATTTATTTATTTCTTAAATAAAAATAATTTTTTTTTATTTAATTAAATTATTATCATTTAAAAAAATTATTAACAAATAAAATTTAATTTATAAAATTAAAAAAAATAAAAATAAATTTTTTTAAAATTTTTTTAATTAATTTATAAATAATAAATTAATTATTAAATTTTTATATTAATATTTAAATTATTTTTATAATTTAAATAAAATTATTATAAATTAATTAATATTTTTAATATATAAATTAATATTTTTTAAATTTTAAAATAAAATATATTAAAAAAAATTAATTTTATAAATTATATATTTTATTATTTATTATATATTAAAATATTAATAAAAAAAATAAAAAAATTAATAAATTTAATTAATATTAAATATTAAATTTTTTATATAATTAATTATTAATTTAATATAATTAATTTAATTTTAATAATATTATATAAATTAAAATATAAAAATAATTAAAATATAAATTTTAATATTAAAATTTTTAATAAATAATAAAAAATTAAATATATATTTTATTATATATTTATTTTAAAAAATTAAAAAAAATATTATTATTATATTTTCATTTTTTTAAATTTTATTTTTTTTATAATTTATTTATTAATAAATAAAAAAAAAATAAAATAAAATAATTAACAAAAAACATTTATAATTTATAATAAATAAAAAATTAATAAAAAAAATTTATATAAATTTGTTAAAAATTAAAAAATATATATAATTAAATATTTTTAATAATAAAAAAAATTTAAAGTAAAAATTTAATTTTTTATAAATTTAAAATTATATAATTAAAAATTAAAAATAAAAAAAAATAAAAATTTTTTAATTTATAACATTATAATTATTATAAAATATTAAAAATAATTTAAATATAAAAAATAATAAAAATTTTTAATTTAAATTTAAAATTTTTTTAAAAATTTAAAATATTTTTAATTATATATTATTTTAATTTTTAAATTAAAAATATTTTTATTTATTAAATTTTATAAAAAAAAATTAATTAAATTTTATTAAAATAAAAAATATAAATCTTTATATTTATTTTAATAAAGATATTTAATAAATTTAATTAATAAATTATAAATTAAATTTATTTTATATAAATTTTTAATAAAAATTTAAATTAAATAAATAAAATATTTAAAAAAAAAATAAAAATAAAATTTAATATTTAATATTATTTTTATTATATTTAATTAAAAATATAAAAATATTTTTATAATTTTTAAAAAAATTTTTTTTAAATAATTTTTTTAAAAAATAAAAAATATAAATTTATTTAAAAAATTTATTTAAAAATTTTAATAAAAAAAAAATTAATTTTTTTAATTAAAAATGTTTTTATATATTTTTAAAAAATTTTAAATAGTTTTTAAAATTTAAAATTAATAAAAATAAAAATTAAAATATATAAAATTTTTAAATTTCTAAAATAAAGAAATTTAATAAAAAAAAATATAATTAAATATAAATAAAATATTAATTTTTTTTAAAATAAAAATTAAAATAATTATTTTATAATGATTATATAATTTTTAAATAAATAATGAGAATAAAAAAATTAAAAAAAAATTTTGTTTTTTTTTTATTTTAATTATTTTTTAATATTAATTATTAATTTTTAATTTTAATCTAAAATAAAAAAAAAAAAAAATAAAAAAAGATTATCATAATAAAAATGATAATTTTAAAATAAGTTTATAAAAATTTAAAAAATTAATAAGTAAAAAATTTTTATTTTTATAAATTATTAATTTTAGATATAATAATTTAATTTTATTTTTTAAAAATTTATAAAAAATATTTTTTTAAATAAATTTTTAAAATATGAGATTTAATTTAAAAAATTAATAAAATAATTTATTATATTTAAAGATTTAAAAAAGAATTATAAAAAATAAAAAATATTAATTTATTAAAAAATTTAATTAATTAAGATGATTAAAAAAATATTTATAGTATTTAATAATTGAAAAAAAATTAGAAAATAATTTAAAAAAAAAATTATAATTAAAAAATAAATATATTAAAATTAAAAAAATTTATAAAATTTACTAATAAATTTTAATTAATTTTTAAAAATATAAATAAATAAATTTTATTAATTAAATTAAATAAAAATATGATATTTAAATAATAAAATAAATAAATAATTTAAAATTCAAAAAATTTTTTATAATGATAAAAATAAAAAAAAAAATAATTAATTTTTTTAATATAAAAAATTATATTTAATTTTTATTATAAAATATTTAATTTTATTATAAATAATTTAAAATAATTTTAACTTTTTATATTAAATCAAAAAATTTTTTATTTAATTATTTTTTAAATTTTTTAATATATTAATTTAAATTACATAAAATAAAAAAAAAATTTTTATTAATAAAATTTATAATTAAAAAAAAATTTAATTTTATTTTATATTTTATTTTAATAAAATAATAATAAAAAAAAAAAAATTTAAATTTATTATTTAAATAAAAAAAATTTATTTTATATAATTAATTTTTAATTTAAATTTAAAATTAAATTTTTATATTTTAAAAATTAAAATTTAAAAAGATTATTTAATTAAAAATAATATATATTATAAATTTTTAAAATTTAAAAAAATATTATATAATAATATACAATTTTAATTAATTTAATATATTTTTAAAAATAATATTTTTAATTAAATTAAAATAACAATTTAATAATAATTTATAAATAAAATTTAAATATTTTTTTTAAAAAAATTTAAAATTAAAATAATTATCATAAATAAATTATAAAATTACATTTTAATATAATTTAATTTTTTATTAATATTAATTTTTTTTTAATAAAAATTCAATAAAAAATTTTTATAAAATTTTAAAAAAATTTTTTTTTTTTAATTTTTTTTATATTTTTTTAAAATTATTCATAATAAATTAATTTATTTTAACAATAATAATTATAATAAAAATATAAAAATAAAAATTTTTTTAAAATATATATTTTTTATTAATATAAAATTTAAATTATAATATTTTAAATTTTATTTTATTTAAAATATTTTTTTTATTTAATTTAGTTATAAAAATAATTAATAAAACATAAATATTTATGAATATTATAAAAAATAAAATTTTAATTTTACTATAAATTATTATATTTATTAATTTATAATAATTAATATTTTATAATTAAATAAAAAATTTATTTAAATTATTAATTAAATATTTATAATAAATATTTTTATATTTTATATTTTTTATATATTTAAATAATAAAAAAAATTTTTATAATAATTTTATTTAAAAAATATTAAAAATTTTTAAAAAATTAAAATAAATTTAATTATTTTAAAAAAATTTAAGATTAAATTAATTATTGTAAATAATATTTTAAATTTTTATAATTTTTTTTTAATATATAAATATTTATTAATTAAAATAATAAAATTATATTTTTTATTTTAAAATAAAAAAATAATATATTTTAAAAATAGAAATTTTTTTTTTTTTATTTATTAAATTTTTTAAAATTATAAAAATAAAATTAATTATTTTTTTTTATAAAAAAATATTAATTTATTTTTTCACTTTTAAAATAATATTTTATAAAAAAAATTTTTTAAATTAATAATTTATGATAAAATTATATTATTTTTAATATTTTAATTAAAATTTTTTTTAAAATTTTATAATATATTTATTTAAAATATTTTTTAAATTTATTTTTAATTTTAAAATATAATAAAATATTTTATTAAAAAATTAAATTATTAATTTATATTATAAAAAATAATTAAAAAAAATTTTTTATATTTTTTAATTTTATAAATTTTAATTTATTTAATTAAATTAATTTTTTAAATTTTTAAAAAATTTTAATAAAATAAAATTTAAAAAAATTAATTAAAAAAAATAATTTAAAATAAAAAAATTAAATATTTATTATTAAATTAATAATTATTAAATATAATTTTTTAATTTTTATTTTTATATAAATTAAAATAATATAAAATAATATTTATTAATTTTAAATATATAATAATTTTAAAATTATTAATTTAAAAAATATAAAAAATTTATTTATTTAATTAAATAATATATTAATATAATTTTAAATATTTTTAATTATATAATTATAAATTTTATTAATACTTATATAATTAATTTATTTAATATTTATTAATTTATTTTAATTTAATTTTTATTAATTTTTTAATTAAATTATATTAATTTATAATATAAATTAATAAATATGTATTTTAAATTATTTTTTATAATAAAATTAATTCATATAAATTTATATTTTTATTATTTATTTTTAAAATTTTAAAAAAAAAAAAATAAAATATTTTAAAATTAAATTATTTATTTTATTTTAAAAAACGTAATATTATTATTTTATATATATAATTTTTATAATTATTTAATTTATTTTAAAATTAATAAAATTTATTTAAATAATAAAATTTTATTTATAAACATTAAATTATTTAAATAATAAAAATTTAATTTTTTATTTTATTATTATATTTTTTTTTATATTTATAAAATTTAATAATTAAAAATTTCAAATACTTTATAAGATATTTAATATTTAACAAATATTAAATTAAGAAAAAATTATTTAAAAATTTTTAATTAGTAAAATTTTTTTAATAAACTATTAAAAATTAATTTTTATTTAATTTTTAATTTAATTTTAAAATTAAAAATTAAATTTTTAAAAATAAAAATATAATAATTATAAATAAATTAAATTTAAAATTTAATTTTTTTTTAAAGTAAAAAATTTTTATTATATATTTTTTAATAAATAATAATATTTAAAAAATTTAATTTAATTTATATATTTTTTTAATATATTTTAATATATTTTTTTTTAAAAATTTATAATAAATAAAATTAATATTTTTATATATAATATTTTATTAAAATTTTAATTAAAAAATTAATATTATTTAAAATATTAAAATTATATTTAATTTTATAATAAAATAATTAATTATTAAAATTAAAAAATTTAATTTAAATTATTTAATAATTTATTATATTTAAAATTTAAAATTTATTTTAATTATTTTTTTTTTTAAATAAATTTTTTATAAAAATAATTTATTTTATTTATAAATTATAATATAATTAATTATATATTTAAAATTAATTAAATTATTAAATTATATAAAAAATATATTTAAAAATTAAAAATTTTTAAATATTTTAAAAATTATTTATTTTAAATATTTTTTAATTAAAGAAAAATTAATTTAATAAAATAAAATTAATAAATATAAAAAATAAAAAATTTAAAATAAATTTAAATAAAAAATAAAAACTATTTAGTAAAATTATTAAAAAATTTAATAATTATTATAAAATATAATTTAAATAAAAATAATATTTATAAAAATTTTAATTTAAAAATAAATATTTAATATTAAAATTTTATTTAATATAATATTAATAAAATTTTTATTAAATTTAATTATAATAATTATATTAATTTAAAATTAAATAAAATAAATTTAATTACTATTTATTAATAAAATAAATAATTAAATAAAATTTTTTTTAAATAATTAAATATAATTTAAAATTTATAAATTATAAATTTAATAATTAAAAAATTTTTTTAAATTAAAAATTTATTATTTTTTAATCAATATTTTTTAAATTAAAAAAATTAATATAATTTTATAAAAATTTATTTTAAATTACTAAATTATATATCAAATGAAAGATATTCACATGCAGATTTTCAAAATAGAGTCATCTGTCAAATTTAATAGCGTTATGTTTTGTCCAAGAAGTGATGAAGAGGAGTACCTCGCCTTTCCTTTTGACAACTCAGTATCTGAAATAATAACGTATATTCATGCTCATTTTACCTGACACAAACAAATAAAATATTTTCTATGATATCACAAATTTTACTACCTTTCTATTAATCAAATTGTCCCACACCAACTAAAGATGTACCAGGTATTACGTCTTAAACATAAGTACATACTGTTGCAACACCCAACATGTAGTCACCAGTAGACGTAAGACTGAGAAAATATTCCTTACTTCACATAAAGAATATAAATTATAAGTTTATTTAAGAAAAACAATTGAAACTTATTATGTCATGTCCACAAAATATCATTGTGCATGGATTACGCATAATATTCATTATCGCTGTCGTCATCACTCTCCAATGCCTGCTCCATATCATCAAATGCATCCATATCTGAATCCTCATCAGAGTCAGTGTCGTGAGGGTGTGACTTCAGCAATGTCAGCCAGTTGCCGTGGGAGACATCTCCTTCATACCACAGAGGATCAAGGTTACCATCCTTTTCCTCCCAACCATGTCCCCTGACTGGCCTTCGGAATCTGTGGTTGTGGAATATCGCGGTCTTCCAAATCCGTACTTGGTGGTTTACTCTCCGAATGTGCGGTAAGAGCTCGCTTACAAGGTGGTAAGTTAGCCATATCCACATTCCCTGAAGGCACAGACGACTTTGCCTGGCACAGAGGCTCGTTTATACGAATGAGTCGCAGAATCATCAACTTTAACACTTTGACGCTCTACCGTACATGGCACACGTGAAGGTGTCAACTCATCAATGAGCTCATCAGGATATTTCAAGCATCGCCCAGTTTCTCCAGAGTAGAGATATATTTGGAAAGCGCAGAGAGTTTTCACAGGTTTAAGTTTGCCAATTCCTCGGAAGGCACTAGTGGTGTCACAGCCACTATAAGCATGGAGTACAATGAGAGCTGTGCACTTTTCCTGGCCAAAGTCTGTAGCTAGTTCACTGACATTTACCATCCTCTGCTTGTTGCCTTGCCTGTGTCAACAGGACAGTTGTACCATGAACAGAGGCAGCATAGAGTAATAGGATGAAAAATACATCTGAGTCTGGACTTTTCACTCGGACAAATTGATAGTTTCTGAGTCTAGCATACTGAACATACAGTATCATACGAGAGTCAGTTTTCTTCCTGGTTGATTTCAGCAGTGGTAGCTCCTCTCTAATTGTTGTTTGGCCATCAGTAGATGTGAGCAAATATGCGATGCCCTCACATACAAATATCACTCGCCTTCATGCAACCTTGATGCATAGTTATCACCACTCCAGAGCCTAAGCAGAAGTTTGATGAGCTGTATCTTGTTCTCATCATTTGACAGGAACAATTTCCAATCAGGTGGTCTCTTCGTGGCTTCACCTTGTAAGTAAAGCTTTTCTCCACAGCCCTGACCGTCGCCTCTCCATCGACTTCACTGAATCAGGCAATATTGATCAGTGCTAAATACCACATCTCCTGTTTTCCAATGATGTCAAACACTTTGTAAGAGACCTGACTAAAATGCTTGGTATTTCTTTCAGGTAATAGAAGCAAGCATTGCCATCATACAGAGTCAATGTTTCATTGGTTGGTGGTACACCAGCATCATTACAATCCTTGATCAGGTTTTGAAATGCCTTGCTTTGTCAGTCTTAGCAAGATATCAATCAGCTGTAGCGATGCTGTATGGTACGGGAGTTAATGGATATGTCAACAGTTCTTTCATATCGACTTGTAAGCCCTGGTTTTGTGACTTTACAAAGAGTTGAAAGCTACATTACCCTGTTGCTTGTACTGTATGACTTATTATTGGTTGTCTTCATCTTAGATACCTTGTTCATGTCACTACTAGAGTTTTGAGGTTCAGTCTCTTCACAGGCTCAAAGAATCTTTATTATTCTTCAGTCGAGCTTCAATAAATTCATCCCGTGCTTTTTCACCAACAGCTTCAGCCTTTAGAAAATCGTCTGAAACAGCATCAGATGCAGCACTTCCTGATGAGAGTATCAACAATTGATCATTTGTCTCTATATTGAAAGGATTAAGAAAACTTCCAATGGCATCTTTGGCCCTTTTCACCAACTCTCTTCCTTTTGTGACCTCTGTCGGACGTGTATCACGATGCTTTGTTCCCTCTCCACTGTCCAACATGTGAGCCATTCCAAGTGCAGCATCAACATAAAGAGCCTTGCATGTGTTGTCCTAACCCATCTCTGGTAGGCCTGGTAGTTGGTGAGTAGTCCAGATGTACCTGCTGCACTGGTTCCAGCACCACCATGTGACTTAGCGTGCCTCATGAAGGTCCCTCCATGGTTTTATCCACTGCACAACGATTGCCAGGGATAAAGGAGTGTGCGACACTGATAGCTCCTCTTGATCAGTGATACTGCCCCTGGGTGTGAGTTGTCTATATTAGCTATGAACACAGAGAAATATGTCAGATACCTTGCATAGTTCTGTCCACCGAAACTGAAGAAGAGAGACGTCATGCGAATGATGGATGCAGCATACAAAAGGAAGTTGTTTGTCTTTACGGCTTCAAGGTGTGATAGAATTAAACAGACATGGTCCATGTATGACACCACAGCTGGGCAGTCTTCCCCAAACGTCCATTTGCGACTCCTTTTTTGAATTCTGCATACTGCTCTATGAATTGGACAATGGAATTGTCCATCAAGACGGCATTCAAAGTATCTTGGCTGTGGGAATCTACTAGGGCACGTAGCTTATCTGATGATTGATCAGAGAAAGACGAGAACAGAATCATCAGTGCTTTTATCTTTGAGGTACTCCTCTATGAGCAATCTTTCAAGACATTCCAACATAATCTTGTGACATGTAGGGCTCTGTTGTAGTGCTTCCGGACATCACACCACCCAAGATCCTCACTGATTAGTCCTGCTTCTAGGAGACCATCTGCTAACCAGACCCGCCATTTTTGGCAATCATCTTCATATAAGTGCATACGAGGTGAATGTGCCAATTAGAATTAGTGGCTCTCATACTTGCCTGGTGAGTTCCACACTAATGGGTAGGCCTTCATGCAAACTCCAAGTCAAATGTAGTAATGACGTAAGGCTGTCAACTTCTCTGGTCGCCTCTTCAGCAGCACGCAAGCATTCTTGTACAGTTTTGTACTCCGTTATGGGATGGTTAATGACTGGAATGTGGATATGGCTAACTTACCAACTTGTAAGCGAGCTCTTACCAGCACATTTGGAGAGTAAACCACCAAGTACGGATTTGGAAGACCGCGCATATTCCACACCACAGATTCCGAAGGCAGTCAGGGACATGGTTGGAGGAAAAGGATGGTAACCTTGATCCTCTGTGGTATGAAGGAGATGTCCTCCCACGGCAACTGGCTGACATTGCTGAAGTCACACCTGACGACAATGAGTCTGATGAGGATTCAGATATGGATGCATTTGATGATATAGAGCAGGCATTGGAGAGTGATGATGATAGCGATAATTAATATTATGCGTAATCCATGCACAATGACATTTTGTGGACATGACATAATAAATTTAAATTGTTTTCTTAAATAAACTTATAATTTATATTCTTTATGTGAAGTAAGGAATATTTTCTCAGTCTTACGTCTTACAGGTGACTACATGTTGGGTGTTGCAACAGTGATGAACTTATGTTTCAGACGTAATACCTGGTACATCTTTAGTTTGTGTGGGCCAATTTTGGTATCAATAGAAAGGTAGTAAAATTTGTGATATCATAGAAATATTTATTTGTTTGTGTCAGGTAAAATGAGCATGAATATACGTTATTATTTCAGATATCTGAGTTGAATCTGAGTTGTCAAAAGGAAAAGCGAGGTTAACTCCTCTTCATCACTTCCTGGGACAAACATAACGCTATTAAATTTGACAGATGACTCTCTTTTGAAATTCTGCATGTGATAATCTTTCATTTGATATATAATTTGTTAATATTACTGCTTATTGGGCAACTGCAGAGATCTTATCAGCAGGGGATTTTTTTATGTGCGAAACTGAGGAAAAGTTGACATTTTGAGGGTACCGTCAGATATGGTTGGAAAATGGATAGTGAGTCCCAGTTTATTCACTGTTACCAGTTGAATTCATGCTCAGGGGACCCTAAGGCTTCAGAAAATATGGGTTGAAGGTTGTGGGGGGGGGGGGGAGTGCACGTGGACCATATCTGGACCATGGCCTACATCCTTTGGGTGTAACTCCCAAAATCCAGAATCACTGCTCACCTCCACTCCTTCAGGTTTTTTTTTATTCCTGAGAGTTTGCTTCTGTATCCATTATGTCCACCCCGTGTGTCCTCTCCAAGCTCCAATTCTTCGCCACATCACTTATTTGCATAACTCTCCCTCTATTTTGTCCCTCAATCCTACTGTTGGTGTGTTTCCCCCCTCTCTTTATGCTACTACTTTTGTTCTGTTACATACTGATGCATTCTATGTCCTAGCTCCTCCACGAGCTTAGACTCTACATTGTATACAAAAAGAAGCCGATAGCCTGACCGTTTTATTTAACCTGGTGGTGGTGGTGTCGGGCAGGCAACAGGCATGATGGGTCAAATGGCCTCCTCCTGCATCAAAGTTCCTTGACTTTCTCTTGGAAGGATTAAATAACAAGGAATAACATCTTAATCTTCCATCAATGTAAATGGAATGTTTATATTCACATCGTTGTGATATATTTGTTATTAATCCTTTGCCTGCATTGCAAGGTACATTGTAGAAAGAACAATGCAAATTGGTGACAGCATGTCAGAGAGTAGTGCGTCGGCAGCTCGGGACGCATTTCAAAATTTTGGCAACGAGCATTACAACCTTTGGATCTCGTGAATGCCGCAGATCATGACATTTGCAACAACACATGGATTTTTCGACATGCAACAAGAAAAGCAGACAAAGAGTTAAAAGTGCAAACGGATGAAAACAAAAGCATTACAGGTACTTGAAAACTTGTGAGGTATTTCGACTACAGAGGCAACTTTTGTCACAAACACCACCTTAATAATGAATAATTACTCGACTTTTCCTGTCTTCCTCTGAACACAAAGTTAATCATTGTTTGAGAATACCTGCTCCACTACTGTCATGTTACTACAAAGTGGTAAACACACCCACGATTTTGCGTAAATCTCACAAATATGCAGAACCCATCCAGAAAGGCAGATTTGGGCCATACTGAGCAAGGCTTCTCCCTTGGGCTATATTCAGTAAACGACAAGCGCAAAGCACATTGAGAAACTCATTCTT
>CM068960.1:90916346-90934915 GCA_035128595.1 Eptatretus atami
GTCTTATATTGATGTTTATTAATTATTTTCATGTCATCAACTGGTCTATAAAATGGCTGATGCTTCATTAAAACAATTGTTATTTTCCAGCCTTCTTACTGCCTAACAACAATAACAGTCTATTAACTAATTGTGATGGGTCATTTGAAGAAAACAAACACCTGAACCAAGGATACTTAAAGCCTGAATAATGTGTTTCTCCTTCTCATTCTTCCTACTTTTACCAGAAAGAATAACCCTATAATCAACAGAGTTCAGCAGATCAATATATACTTTATCATCATTATTTCTCATATCCAATGGTTTATCAATATACTTTGATTCATCCCTCACAGTTGAACCTTGTCTTCCATCTTTTGTGAGAAGAAACATTAATCTCGCGAGTTAGTTTGACAGGGGGTCGAGCAGAATTCAAGAACCTTAATTCATCATTAAATATCAATACCTTTCTTGAACAAGATGAAATATTGCTGATTGTTCTGTTGGAATGAGCCCTGCTTTGGTTTTTGAATCCGCTGAATATTCATTGTTTTGAAGAGCATTCACAATTATAATCAGGGGGTCGATTCATCTCTTCCATTTGTTGAAATAATCCTTCATCATCATATTCTAATCTCCTATATGCTCTAATTCTTTCCTCCGTCATTTGACTGAAATCTTTTAACATTTGGAGCTTTCTAGGAGTATATTTTATTGTGGGAACTGTGGAAACATCTATAATTTTTTCTTGGGAAGTTTTTAAAAGTGGTTTATAAAAATTTCTCTTGTTTTTCTTTCAAATGCTTCTTCACCCGCTTAGTTTTTGCCTGCGTTTCTCTTTATGTCTTCCTGTTGTTTTACAACTTTTGAAACCAACTCTTGATGTTTCCCTAAATCTTCTTGCTCTTTCTTTCGCATCCATTTATTTATTGAAAAATATCATTTAAATCTCATTCTTGTTTCACAACAATATATTTATATTTTCAGTCGTGTGTTTCATGTAATCCCCAAATTCCTTTTTACTACATAATGTAGAACAAATTGTCTTCCCAAAAATTGTTAATATCTATTGAATTTAACTTGAATAAAATAAAAGTATAGCATTGTTTCTGATGGAACGACGAGGAAGTTGAAAGTACGATTGACTAAGATAAATACAATTACAAGAAGAATGTTCTCCCTCTTGTGTAGTAGCTGTTCCATTACCGTTTGGTTTCTCTCATTAACACAATCATCAAAGATAACGAGCGTTCTTTTTGGATTTATCCAAATCTTGGGAGACGGTATATCATCCGTATTATCACTAAGAATACAAGTTATCGGTTTTGATTTCTTTTACATCTCTGTGTATCACAAAAGTATGTATTATATCTTCAATGTTATAATCATTTAGGTTTTTTTTGAAGTTTAAATAAACCGATTATATCTTCTTTTTTAAGTTCCAGCATTAAAACCTTGTGAGAGTAGTTGATATTCTGGTTGAAAACTTCGACTTTGTGAAAATTAATTAAATTATCATAATCTAAAAAGTTTGGAGTGAGGAGCATCTTTAAAAGTAAGCAGGTTTTTCCACATCCACTTGAACCAACTATGAGGCACTTCTTAATGAATTTGGAGATTTTTATGATTGTTAAATTTTATCTTATTTTCCCAAATGGTAAAAAATCATTCATTTAATATATTTGGAAAACAGGGTTATTTAATTTATCATTGGCTTTTTTAGAAACTCTGTATTTTATCCTAAGTTCAGGTTTAATTCAAGATAATCCATTATTTTATTTATGCAATATCTTGTGTTGATATTTCCCTGAAAATCACATCCATGAATAATATATATAACACAATCCTTTGAACATTTCTCTAATACGTTCAGTTTCTCCCTTGTAAGGAAAGGTGTGTTATCACCCTCATACTTTACATTCATTTCTCTAATCAATCTTGTAAAGTAATTCATTTTTGGTGTAAATCTAAAAGAATTATTTTCCTTTTTTATATTTTTTATTATCATTAATTAGAAGATGATCACAGAATATACATTGTTTATAGGCTTTTGACTCTGTGTTTAATCCCCGTTCTTTCACACGCAGGACAATTCTCAAATTTGTCATATGGAGAATCAGGATTCAAGAGGCTCAAAATCGAAAGTAAACTATTCATATTTATAAAGTAAAACTTTACTTAAACAGAAATTCATCTTCGATATCATCTTCGATACTTTCAGAATCATCTATACTTTCATAACTATCGTTTGAACACAAACTCTCGTATCATAACCATCGTTTGAATGCAAACTCTCGGTATCATTAATCACTCTCATAATCTTCAAAAATCTTCAGTTGAATATTTACTCATATTTAATTAGTAGAAAAAACATTACCATCGATATCTATATACTTTTTTTCATTAACAGATTCAACTGCTACATTTTTTATATTAAAGGTAATTTTAAAATGATCCTTAACTACAATGAACGAAATGTCATTTCACCTGATACGTTAACATCCTTTATTTCATCAGGATTTATATCTTTGAGGTTGTTGAAAAAAATACAAATTTCTCCTTGCATATTACAGGTGCGTCTTATCTTTTCTTTCTAAAGCTTCATCCAGAAGGTTTTTATTTTTTGATACTTTTTCTTGTTTCATTGCTTTTTCTAGTTTTGAATTTATTGCCAGAAGGAGAGGAAGAAACTTTTGTTAGAGCTACTTTAATTGATGTTCTTCCAGGTATACTAAAAGCCCTTCCACTGAAGTAAATTGAAGAACTCATATCATTCGCCATAATTGTTTTTATCCAATAGTTGTTATATTTATCTTTGTTCAATTTTACATCCTTGACATATTTCTCAGTATCTTTAACAAATGAAGAGATTGATTGAAACTTGTCTTTTGTGTCTTGAAACATTGTATTTATTAAGTGAAAAAGTTGGAGGATAAAAATGGTTTTAAGTACAGATTCACCTGTAAAATGAACGAAATTTTCATCAAGAAAATTTTAGTTTAAGCACAGATTCACCTGTAAAAATAAACGAAATTTTCATCAAGAAAATTTTTAGTTTAAGCAGAGATTCACCTGTAAAATCAACGAAATTTTCATCAAGAAAATTTTAGTTTAAGCACAGATTCACCTGTAAAATAAACGAAATTTTCATCAAGAAAATTTTAGTTTAAGCAGAGATTCACCTGTAAAATGAACGAAATTTTCATCAAGAAAATTTAGTTTAAGCACAGATTCACCTGTAAAATAAACGAAATTTTCATCAAGAAAATTTTAGTTTAAGCAGAGATTCACCTGTAAAATCAACGAAATTTTCATCAAGAAAATTTTAGTTTAAGCACAGATTCACCTGTAAAAAAACGAAATTTCATCAAGAAATTTTAGTTTCAGCAAAGTTTTATTATATAAATATGGTGAATACAACGTACTGCGATGTTTGTAATCACGAATATAAACATTATAGAAAACACCTCCGAACCAACAAACACACATTTAATCTATTTCAATAAAATATCTCCTCTGAGTTGGAAAGAAAACATTGTGATATCTGCTCAAAGGATGTTTTGAAGAGTAGTTATAATAGACATCTTCAATCACAAAAAAACACGAAGAAAATGAGTTTAAAGTAAAGGGAGACTATCATATTGAAAACACTGATGGGGCATTTAAAGGGCATATAAAAATAAGGATTTTTCAATTTGGAGAACCCGGTCCATCATCAATAGCTGAATCAATTGAAATAGTGAAACCTGATGTTGAAAAAGTTATTAAAAAGACATTAAAAGAAATGAAAACTTTAAAGTTTTATATGGGAGTGAAAATGAATATGAAAAGACAAGATGAAGAACAAACTCCTTATATGAGAACAGATCTTCATTTTATAACATCATTTCAAGATTTTTTTGAATAGTGGGGTTTATGAAGAACTATCAAGACAAGAGGAGGATGTTGATAATACATTGGTAGGAAGTGGATTCAATATTAAAAAAATCATCTTTTTAGATATACACATTCTAAAATCAAACCCTCTTAAAGCTTCTTCTTATATTGAATTACCAAAAGAAATAAAACTAAAGAAAGGCAAGTTTGTTAATATTAAGAACAATGATAATAAATGTTTTCTCTGGTCTGTTCTTGCTCACTTACATCCACCAAAATGTAATTCAGAAAGAGTAAAACAAATATATGAAATATGAGAAGACCTTGGACATTAAAGATTTTAAATTCCCAATGCCACTAACAGATATTCCTAAATTTGAGAAAAAGAATAATCTTTCTATTAATGTATATTGGATTAACGGATACAAACAAAGTTCAAATATTAAAAATTTCAAACAACTATAAAAATGAAGAAACACACATTGATCTTTTATATTTTAGTGTTGGAAAGAATTCACATTACACATACATCAATAATTTATCAAGATTAATCTCTTCTCAGGTATCAGAACAGCAAACAAAATATATCCTTGTAAGCGATGTCTTAATTCATTTCATAAAAAGAACGATTAGAACAACATTCAAAATATTGTATGTAGTAATCATAAATCAGCTGTAATTACAATGCCTAAACCTGGTGAAAAGATTTCTTTTGAAGATTATAATAAATCTATGATGCACCCATTTGTGATATACGCTGATTTTGAGTGTATCCTTAAAAGATAAATACTGCTTCTCCTAATCCAAAAGAATCATATACAAATAAATATCAAAAACATATTCCTTGTGGCTTCTGTTATTATATCAAATCATCTGTTGGAGAAAACTATAATAAACTTGAACATTATCGTGGAAAAAATGCTTCACAAGAGTTTGTAAAACGATTAGAAAAGGATTGTATAAGACTAACTAAATTAATGAAAGAACAAATGAACCGATGAAATTAACCAAAGAAGAAAAATTAGAATTTAGAAAGAACAATATCTGTCATATTTGTGAGGAGGAAATTGAGGAGTCTAAAGTTAGGATCATTGTCATCTTACTGGTAAATATAGAGGTCCCGCTCATTCCTGTTGTAATCTTAATTATAAATTACCTTCTTTTATTCCAGTCTTTCTTCACAACAGCGCCAACTATGATACACATCTATTTATAAATGAACTTTCAAAAACACCAGGGAATATTTCTGCCATAACAAACACAAGTCAAAGTATATTTCATTTGCAAAAATGATATTCACAAAACCTATAACTCGTATTAGGTTTCTAGATTCTTACAAGTTTATGGGAACACCACTAGCCAACCTAGCATCAAATCTAAGCTCCACAGGCTCTTTCCAAATTTAATTCATTCTTTCCAAAAGAGGAATTCTAACTAAAGAGGAAATTCAGATTAAAGAGAGAATTCAAAGTAAAGAGGAAATTCTAATTAATGAGGAAATTAATGAAGAAATTCTTACTGAAGATGAAATTCTAATTGTAAAGAAAATTCAAACAATGAATGAAATTCTAACTAAAGAGGAAATTCTGATTATAGATGAAATTCTGGTTAAAGAGGGAATTCTAACTCGAGAGGAAATTCAAACAAGGAATGAAATTCAAAGTAAAGAGAAATTCTTACAAGGAAGGGAATTTATCCTTATGATTATATGAATTCATTTATGAGATTTAAAGAAACACAACTTCCTTCAAAAGAAAGTTTCTATAATAACCTTTATGAAGAAGAGATAAGTGATAAGGAATATAAACACGCAAAAGAAATTTGGAAAATATTTAAGATAAAGAACCTTGGAGAATATCATGATTTGTATCTAAAAACAGATGTTTTATTGTTAGCTGATGTGTTTGAAGCATTTAGATCACTCTGTCATAATAAAAATTGTTATGGATTAGATCCTGCCCACTATTTCACAGCTCCTGGTTTAGCTTGGAGTGCAATGTTGAAAATGACAAAACAAGATATTGATTTAATCAGTGATGTAGATATGCTTTTGATGATTGAGAAGTCTAAGAGAGGTGGAATATCACAAGTATGTTCAAAAAGATATGCTAAAGCAATAAAAATATCTTCCAAATTATAAGAGTGAAAAAGATAGTATTATTTGATGTATTTTGATGCTAATAATTTGTATGGATGGGCAATGTCTCAATCTCTGCCTTATGGTAAATTAGAGTGGGTGGAAGAAGGATTATGAAAAGGCTTTGATGAATATTGTTATTTCTTCTCAAGAGGAATTGAATGAGGAGGAAGAAGGTTATTATTTTGAAGTTGATTTGAAGTACCCAAGTAATCTTCATAATAAGCATAAAGATCTTCCTTTTGCATGTGAGAAAGAAACCCCCAAGAAAGAATGGTTAAGTGATTATCTAAAAGTTTTAATATTAAAGGAAAATCAACAGAAAAGTTATTAACAACTTTTATGATAAAGAGGGATATGTTTTGCATCAAAGGAACTTGAGACAATATTTATCTGCTGGGTTGAGGAGTAGCTAAAATTCATAGAGTTTTAAAATTTAAACAAAGTCCTTGGATGAAAAAGTATATTAAATTCAATACAGATATGAGAGCAAATACAAAAGTAAAATTTGAAGAGGACTTTTATAAATTAATGAATAATGCTGTATTTGGAAAGACTATGGAAAATGTTAGAAACAGGCAAAACATTAGATTCGCAACATCTTGGAAAGAAGCTTCTAGATTGATAAATAAACCAAGTTTTGAGAGAGAAGAGGTTTTTTCAGAGAACTTTTCTGCTATTCATATGAAAAAGGAAAGTATTGTAATGGATAAACCAATTTATATTGGAACAGCAGTTCTTGATTTATCAAAGATATTGATGTATGATTATTTGTATAATGACTTAAAGAAAGAGTATGGTGAAAATGTTTTCATTGTTGTATATGGACACTGATAGCTTTATTCTAGATTATAAAAACTGATGATGTTTTATAACGATATGAAGAAAATATTGGAGTTTATGATACAAGTAATTTTAGTAAGAAGAGTGAGTTATTTTCAAAAAAGAATGAAAAGGTTATTGGTAAGTTTAAGGATGAGTTGGGTGGAAAAGTAATGAGTGAGTTTATTGGATTGAGACAAAGGCATATGCTTATAAGTATGGTGATCAGATTGATAAAAGGTTAAAGGGAATAAAGAAATATGTAATAAAGAAATCAATAACTTTTAGAAAATTATATAATTGTTTGATGAATAAGAAAGAAGATTATAGGAAAATGAATACAATAAGAAGTTATAAACATAAGATATATAGTGAAGAAGTAAATAAAAAGGCATTAGGAGCCTTTGATGATAAGAGATTTATTTTAGAAAATGGAATAGATTGTGTTCCATATGGATATTGTATGATAGAGTGAATAGAATAGATTGTGTTCCATATGGACACAAGTTTTAACGATGGGAAGATGGGTTAGGGTTTTTAAGGGCTACCGCCACGTTTTTCACGTATATAAATGGTCGAACCAAGTATTAATCAAACTAAAGAGTGGAGAAAATCTCAGTCTTGGTATATAAATGGAAAACATAATGAATGTGGGAAATATCAAATAAGTCTTCTTGAAAAAATAACGAAAACAAAGGTAAATAAAACAAATAACGAATCAATTTAAAAACTAGTAAGTTAGAGGATGTAAAGAAAAAAATTAATATCCTTCAATGGACTGAAAACTTCGATGGTTATCAATTGAACAATGGAAAAACAATTTACTATAATCTCAAAATGATATGTGGCTCAGGAGGTGGTCAGATGAGATCATTAAGAGAAGTATATCATTTCGTAATGGCACAAAAGGGGTATCTTGAAAAATATAAAGATTCAAATGTTTTGTTTTTAAATATTTTAGATGGGGATTATTGTGCAAAGAAAATTAAACTATTGAAGGAATATGAGAATGAACAAATGTTTATAGGTTCAATGAGTGAGCTAAACAATATGCATTGTTTATTTGAAAATGAGTGTCCCTCGGCTTACAGGTTTTCAGATATCTCTTCAGAATCACCTTGAACAAACCACATTACTACGTTGCTACTTGAACCAATCTTTATCTTGTCGCATTGGTTATTTGAATAGAATGCCCTAGGTTAAAAGGGAGACAAACAAATATACCTTGGGATAAAAAGGGGGTGTAATTTTAGGGGAAAAAAAATGTGAATCGCTGAAAATCCCCCATTCATTTACATGGGGAAAAGTGAGCCAGAATCAGTATATCCACCCTACTGACGGGGATATCGAGGGATTTTAAAAAATTATTTTAAACAGACATTTCAGCTCTGGAGAAGAATTGGTCGAACGATATAGAGATCGTAAGAGCACAGGCATCACAAATCAGTTTGTTGTGTCCTTTGAAGGGACATTTTTGACTTACGTTTCTGATTATCACTACAAAATTCCAATTATGTAGTAAAGATTGTTTCACGTATCTCATAGAAAAGAAAGCCATAGTATAAGAAGAGTAATTTGATGCATTGTTGTGCCTCCATCGCTGGAGGCATTATGTTCTTTCTTGTTGTCTGGCTGGCTGTCTGTCCGTCCGTGATCAATTTTTTTTACCACCGTAAAGGGCTGTCACACCTTGACGATTTAGCGAACGTATGCCGTTTTTTTATAAATTTGCCGAATATGCTGGCACACGTCGAATACGTTATTGGTAAGTTTTGTATACGTTAGGAATACCCTGAAAAACACTGCCATAAGTCGTTGTACGCTGGCTTTAATCGTTGACTTTTGGGCTTGTTCTCTCTTTTTCGAATGCTTAAAATTTTACAACGTACTCGGCGTTTGGCTCACACGTTCCGCTACGCCGGCCATAAGGTTTAGGCACGTTATGCGATCGTTGACACACGTTAATTGTATGTTACTCATAAGTCGAAACACGTAGAGGTAACATTCGCGTACCCGAAACTTATTTCTAACCTATGAGTAACGTTTTGTAAGCACGCTACACAAACGTTGTTCACACTTCGCAAACACGCTACTTGAAAGTTCCTCATACGTCGAAACACATCAAAGTAATGTTTAGGGTACCCGTGACTTATTTATAACCTATGAATAACGTGCTTGGGAATTATTACGCTATGCATACGCTAGACTATCGTTGGGCATAGGTTGTGGACGCCTAAAACACGATAAACAATCGTTGGTATAACTTATGTATAAGTTCTCGAAGCGTTCTGTGTTCATTACTAGTACATTATGCATTTGTCAAAGTCGTTTTAATACTTTAAAAAGTAAAACAAAGAAATATTTCATCGTTGGGAATGAGGAAAAAAAATTAGCCGAAAAGAACATCGAACAATGGTGCAAAGTAGTCTCCTATTCGTGGACGATAAGAGGATCCATCATCACCCACACCCTCCCATCACGCTCACCTACTACTACTGACATGGACCTACTACTACTACCAATACTACTACTACAACTACTACTACTACTACTGACATAGACATACTACTACTACTACTACTACTACTACTACTGACATAGACATACTACTACTACTACTGACATAGACATACCACTACTACTACTGATGTAGACATTCTACTACTACCAATGCTACTACTACAACTACTACTACTATTACTACTGTCACGCACACCAACTACTGCTAATAGTATTACTACTACTGATACTACTGGCATTGACATCTACTCAACATGGAGTCTGGAACAATGATGGGTTCCTCTTGTGAAGCCCATTTGTATGTACCAATTCCCCTAAACGTTGCCAATACGTCAGTACACGGTAGATGTAAGTTAGAAACACTTTCAGTAAGTTCTGTGGTTGTCCGGAAGACGTCAATTTAATTCGTCTACATACGACAATGTGCGTTATACATACGTTACAAATAGTTCATAGCATGTTATTCAATGGTTAGATGCACGTTTTACTTAGGTTCAAAACATGCTACACATAGGTTAAACGCACATTACTCTTACGTTCATAGCACGGTAGCCATTGGTTCAAGGCCAGTTATATATAGTTTCAATGCACGTTACTCATACTTTCCAAGCACGTTAAACATAGGCTAAGCTGACGTTACTCATTTGTTCAAAGCACGTTACTCAACGGTTATAAATTGGGTTTCAAGTATGGTTGCCATTAACTTGACGTGCTTCGACTTATGACTAACCTACAAGTAACGTGTGTTCGCCGTGTTTTAAACGATCGCGGAACGTGCAAGAACAGATGCCAACGCATGCGAAACGTGTGAGCCTTACGTCGAGTACGTCTTAAAAATTTTCAGCATGCTTGAAATTTCACGACGTATCGAACGGACTAGGTAATATGCCAGCGTACTTCAATGATTTCGAGCATAATCTTAACGTATACTCAACTTTCCTATAGCGTATTTGACGTGTGCCTAGCGTTGTAAACCCATTTTTCATAGAATGGCATACGCTGGCAAAATCGTCAAGGTGTGACTGCAATGTTGACAATTCAAAATCTCGGGCAGTTTTGATTTCAATCGGCGTCCGGCAAGTTCTCAACAGGCTACGCCACGAGTTCGCCGGCGATACGTATAGCGCGCAAAGGGTAAGTTAAACTATCGTTTGTCTTAGGTTTTGAACGCCGATCACAAGGTAAGCATTCGTTGGTAAAAGTTATGTTATAACACAACGAAACGTTCTGTGCCCGTTACTAATATGTTTAGCAAACGACCAACACGTTTTGAATACGCCAAAAACTCAAAAAAAACAATCAAAATTTCAGCGTACGTCAACGTTTTAGATCAATTTTTATACGTTGCCATTGCTGGCTTAAACGTCAAGGTGTGACAGGGCCCTAACTTGTGAACCACTGAAGAGATTTTTTTTTTTAAACAAACTTGGTGCAGAGGTGTATTATTTTGGAAAGATTAACTGATTAGATTTTGGGTTTAAACGGTCAAATGTCATATGACCTTCAGCTGAAAGTATCAGATTTAGTTACTGCAATAACTTGTTTTGCTGAAGTCAATAAATCCCTGAAGGGATTTTGACCAAGCTTGTCATAACTATGGACTGTAATACAAAGATGAACAGGGTTCAAAAGTTCAAAGTTCAAAAGGTCAATGGCTAAAGGTCATGTGCCCTTTAATTGAAAAACTGTGTTACTGCAATAACTTCTGAACCACTCAAACGATTTCAACCATACTCGACACATTTATGTACTGTAATACAAAGAACTGATTCAATTTTACATTGACCAGGTGTCAAAGGTCATGTGCCCTTTGAAATTCATTTTGCAGACCGTACCTCAAATTAGAAGCATCTGATGTTGTCTCTCTTCTACTAATCTGTCATATCTTTAAATATTTATATCTCTATATCTCTATCGAGGCACCTTTCATTTTTCATGAGACCTTTAATTGAGATCAAACTCAACAACAGGTTCGCATCAAATTCTACTTTCCAGTTCTTTATGCACTGCCTCATCCATGTTATGGAACGAGTCATGCTAGTGAGCCAGGTGTCGTTTCCCTCACAAGAGTAAATAAATCAATAAATAATAAAAACGGTGCCTTCAATAATTTGCAAAACCCAAAGAGAAAGCAATATGTTTTGGATCATCATGACCATCATCCGTTACTCCATGCTACGTCCATCCACCCCTATCCATTACAATGCACTGTTGTGTGTCACGCAGACTTGAAAAATGGTAATATCCATGTAGATGGGACGAATGGCATCATGGGCTTCATCTCCTTCAAATGTATCCCCCTCATGGAAGTCCAGATGGACAAAAATCTAATTTATTTGTTCAAACAAGGAACTTTGTGTGAAGCACAATTTAGGATATATTCTTCAACTGCATTACCCGAAGCATCCTTTTAAGATAGGTGCCCTAAGTCAACATTGCATGTCAATTCTTGTGCCCTGCCAGGTAAATACAAGAAGATTGTGTTTGAGCATCCAGCCAGAGTCGTAATATAAGTAGAGTACATATATATATATATATATATATATATATATATATATATATATAAATATCTATGTCAGCTTCCTCAGAAAAGGACATTGCAGTAACATATTATATTGAAAAAGAAAGTGGCAAAAATTGAAGAAAAAAAAGACATGCCAAACTTAAAAGTCTTTTATGGAGTCTTTAGCCTGACTTTGAAGGTACAAGTTTCAATGCAATGCCACACATTGATTATATTGGAGGCTATCTCCATATGCATTACACACTCAGGCCGGGTTGGTGGGTGGGAGGCAGCTATACATACAAAGTACATTTCTGGAGCATATAATCTTATCATAAACGACACGAAAGCAGGTTTATCTGCAGTCTTGAGCCTACAGTGAGCAATACAAGTGCAAAACCATAGTCAAAGAACCACAGGGTACAAATTATTTATTTTAGCAAGTTTGGGGAGACATGTGGGGTGTTCTAAAAGTTATTGGAGTGGGATATTCACAATAATCAAAAAAACATCATGGTTTAATTAGTTGCAACACATAAATAGATTGAAAGGGAGAGAAAAATTGTTTATACAAATTATACTTTTGAAAAAATAAAAATGGTGCTTTTTGGACAATTGTGAGTAGCTTCTTCATATGACTTTTTGAACACCTCACATAGAAAAGAAGTACTGTATTGATAAAAGTTTGTCAAATGGTAAGGCCCGTTCGAGTAACCATCTGATCCTCTCTCTCGTCATGTAGGGAACAGATGAAAAATCAGGTGTGAAATATGTTTGTCCATTGTCTATAACAGTCCATGAATTCAAGTAAAAGTACACCGACATCGATTAATGCCTTTGTCCTATGTGTGTTGATGCACAAGCTCCAACATGAGCCTCACATATGTACCTGTAAAAAAACAATAAAAAATAAATTCCACACGGTTATATATACATATATATACTGTATATGTATGTATATGTATATGTATATATATATATATATATATATATATATATATATATATATATATATATATATATATATATATATATATATATATATATGTATGTATTGTCAGACCCTGACATTTGGGGAGGATACGTTCCTGAAAAATGCCACAAATGTCAAATCTGCGAATATCGGGGCATTGTTTCAATGGAAAAAGGAGGAAAGGTTCCCGGCGGTTTGTGATTCATAAGGGAAAAATAAAAAATCCTGTGGAAAAATGTGAATATGCCCACGAAAAACCACGAATACCCCCACAAAAGTGATGTGGAATATATGTTTTAAATTTCAACCTGATCGGATGCATGGTTTGGCAGGCAGAATTCTTTACTTTTTTTTGAATTTGGGTTCTTTTTTTCTTCTTTTTTTTTGAATAAGGCTCACTTGGCTGCACCTGGATGGGTTTGATGGTAGAGGAGTAACAGCTGAAATGTGAATCCTATCCAGGTTCCTCCTGATGACTTCATCTTTACTTTTTGCTGGTTCAGGTTCCTTCTGATGACTCCAATGCAGGACTGCACCTATTTGGTCTTCCATTTGATTTGAATTTAATTTTTTTTAATCCCATTCTGAATTCAATTGAATTAAGAGGACATAATGGGACAGGTGTCCATTCAAAGATGAAAATATTACAAGAAATTAGCAATGTTTTTGTCGGTGTGTCCCATTACCAATCAGCTTGCTCTCGCTTGCCAAGCCAGCCGTTCCTAATCAACAATTTCATTGGAGTGCTTTGCTTGATTGCTGAAGCCACCCCAGGCCAAAATAACATTCATTTCCTGGAGTAATTATCTGCAGACTATTGTAGTATATGAGAGTACAACTCTCATATACTATAGTTCTAACTGTAGCATTTTTGCCGTTGGGAAACATGTGTGCATTTTACAAGCTGCTTGTTTTTTTTTTTGTATACCTTGTCGAGGCTCGGATGAGAGCGAACACACAACGCACAGCCACGGGGTCATGAGACAAGAGGGTGGTAGTTTTACCAGAAGGGGGTTGTTGGCAGACCTTCAGCGCCCTGCGTTAATATGGTGGGGACAAATCGAGACAGAGCGGGGGGGGGGGGGGGAGGGGGCGAGACCGAAGAGAAGACGGTATAGACAGAAACACCACTGACCTGCCTGCAGTGAGAGAGTGAGAGGCCCAAAGACTCAGCCTCATCATGGGAGATGCCAATGATCCGAAATGCCTTTGTTTCCACAGCATGATGCCGAGAAAGGTGGGAGGCAGGAGCAGAGAGGGGAGAGCAGTACTCCATCAGGCTTTGGATAAAAGATTTGTATGTGGTCAAGAGCTCAGGTGGGCTGAGGAAGGACTTTGCACGATGGAGGATTCCCAGTCAGCGACTGGCTTTGGAGGCCAGGTTGGAAATGTGGCTTTCCCAGGAAAGGTCATGGCAGATAGTGAGACCCAGAAGCTTGAATGAAAGGACTTCTTCCAGCGGATTGTTGAGAAAGTACATCGGGGGGTTCCAAACAGTCCTTACGGAGAGACAAAGTGAGAGTGTGAGATTTGCCCGGATTGATAGACATGTTCCACGTGTTGGACCAGTTTGTGATTTTATCCAGATCTGCAGTGAGCGAAGAAGCTGCTGCTTGCCGGTCTGAGGGATAACAGATGGTACGGCAGAAGGTGGAGTCATCAGAAAAGAGATAAAGAGGATTTTCCAGAGAGTCGGAGAGATCATTGATGAAAAAAAAGTCAGAGAGATCATTGGTTGTTTGTTTGAAAGCCTTGGCGATACACGGCAAAAGTACCCGCACTGTCATTCTGCCCTGTCCTCTGTAAAATACAACCAAAAATAGATCAATCGATGGACAAAGTTCAGACTCCCATCCACCTGCATTGGGCCCCGTGGTGTCATGTGGTGCATTTGGCAGTGCCTCCCTGCTGAAAATGTTGTGAATGTATTTTTTTACATGACAGCTCTACAAGCTGCTTGGTTGTTCATTTGCAAGCCATGGTATTGATTACTTAAAGGCTTCTTCGTTCACCGCTGTTATGTCTGGGTGCCTAGCGGCTCTGAAAATGCCATAAAACTTAAGAAGACGAAAATCACTCCTTCTCCATATTCAGCAACGGTGGTATTTTGAGAGAGACCTGTGATGCGTCTTAATAGTATTCACATCAATCTTTTTACGACGTGGTAAGATGAAGTGAGCGAGGTGGTAAGGTCCGAGTGAGCGGCATGGTAAGGTGAAGTGAGCGACTTGGTGTGGTGAAGTGAGAGAAGCATGGTGAGGTGAAAGTGGAAGCGAGGCTGGTAAGGTGAAGTGAGCGACTTGGTAAGGTGAAGTGAGCGAGGTGGTAAGGTGAAGTGAGAGACATGGTGAGGTAAAGTGAGCGACGTGAGCGACGTGGTAAGGTGAAGTGAGTTCTGTGGTGTTCAGTCATCTGCGCTACATTAGTGTTAATTAATGGGCCAAAAAATTGCAATATAATTTTATAAAAGGTGTCGCCACATTTGACATCATTGGCTTTTATTGAATACATTTATTCCGCTATTTGCAGCCCCATTTCAGTTCTGTTGCAGCTTATAACACTGGCATGATCGCCTCCGTGTGAGGTATGTCGCTTTAATGTGTAAAAAAATTAAAATAAATACGTGGTGTAAAGTAATTTTCGAAAATGTGTTGCTGCGTATGACATCATTGACATTTATTGAATACTTCTATTCCACTATGTGGTATAAAATATTGTAATTGTGTGAGTCTGAAGGAGGGGTGAGGTGGGAGGAGAAAGTGGAATGGGTGGGAGGAAGTGGGAGGAGGGAGGGGAAGGGGTTGGATGGGAATCCGGAGTGAAGAGGTGGGGTGGGAGGAGGCAGTGGAGGGGGTGGTGTGGAAGGGGTGGGTGGGAGTCCGGTGGGAGGAGGGAGGGGGACGGAAGAAGGCGAAAGGAGGGAAAGGGTGGAGTGGGAGGATGGGAGAGTCCATAACTATGTTCCTTTCAGATAGAGTCCATAACTGTGTTCCTTGTATACAAAGTCCATAAGTATGTTCCTAACAAAGACCATATCTATGTTCCTTTCAAAGTCCATAACTTTGTTCCTTACAAAGTCCATAACTATGTTCCTTACAAAGTCCAGAACAATGTTCCTTGTAGACAAAGTCTATAACAATGTTCCTTGGAGACAAAGTCCATAACTACGTTCCTTACAGAAAAAGTCCATAACGATGTTCCTTGCAGACAACGCCTTGAAAAAAAGCACACACACAAACACACAATGGCTCTATATCACTGTGAATCACTGTATTGGTGATTATAACAATATACGTTAAATAACAAGTCAAACACATTAGTCTGAACATAAACTGAATCGGCGACTCTGATCAGGCAACCACTATAGAGTTGAAACTTCACTGCCGAGAGCCAAACAATAATAAAATAATAATAACATCACTAATCATTTCAAAATATTATTTAATATAAAATAAAGTTCCCTTACTTGTGACAAGTGATGCTTTTGGTCACTTTTAACTGGCGGGAATGCCTGATGGCAGATGAAAGCTCAACAGCATACCATCTGTCCAGTGCAGCTGACCAGCCTTCTGGGGTGTTCCAAGATGGCGGGTCATTGGTGCCACTCGTCACCTCTCATTTAAAAAATATATATTGTTACGGCTGTGGAAATTCGCAGAGCACCATGTAGGTCCTTAGATCAGTTATGTCGATAAGTCTGTGTTCAGATAGATTTCCCCACCGATGTTTAACGGGCAATTATTCGTGTGCCGGGCTGTGATCTTTGAGTTAGCTGTTTTTCTTTTGCTGTCTTTATTTTGGAACAACCACCAACCACAACGCCCACCGCGCCACCATTACTACCACTGGTGCAAGAGTTGTCGTCGTGGAAGAGTAGTCGTCGTTGTCGCCGTGGTGGAAGAGTTGTCGCCGTTGTCGCTTTGGTTGTCGAGTGGCTCGCCGTTCGTAGCTGGGTCGTGGTTGTGAGGAAGGCGCTCCGATCGCGCCCTCGCTCTCGGGGTTGTCGAGTCAGGAGGAGACGCAGCGGCGAAGGCTGGGACCGGAGGACGGAGCCCCGCGAACCCGACCACCCGGTCACATTTTTCTTTTCTCTTCCTTAATTTCGGGGTATTTGTGTGTGTGTTTGTGGCGCCGTCCATAAGTAAAACCTGTATAAGTGCATAGTAATCGTAGAAAACGGCTGCAGGTCTTGGTCCTCTTTTTTACTTTTACTCGAATCTTCTCCCCTTCCCCCCCTTCCCCCATTGCATCATCCCCATCAATTGCATTGCTTACGTGCTTGATAATAAATGTGCTTGTGTGAATGTTAACCCGTTCGTCGCGTATTTTTCCTTCAAATTGAACTGCCATATTGAGTTCGGGATATAGCTGGCTTTTTAATAGCCGATAATAGAATCGGATCCAACGGGGCTTTCGCGATAATACCCCGCTCGGTTATCCCAAAACGAAGCGAGCTGCTTAAGCGGCTCGTTTCAAGCGGGCCCTGTTGAGGTACAGTCTCTCAGTAGTCTGCCCGCGCGATTAATTAGGTATATCGACAATTCGGCGATTGACCCTGTAGCGCGGGTAGAGTATTGACTAGGCTGTGGTGTGCATTTAAAATACACCCGTAGCGGGATTCCGGCGTTTGATCCGGAAGACTGCGACTAGATTGTCCGTTCGGTGGGCGAGAGCGGCCGCCATTGGCTAGAAGCGGTTGTCCGCACGCCGGCGGGCGAGAATCTACAACAATATACATAAAAAAAGATTAATGTTTTATATATTTTGATTTTTTGGTATGGATTAAATCCATCGATGTTATTAAATTGTTTTAATACTTGTTTCAGTTGATTTGGAGGATGGTTTGGATATGTATCACTTTTAGAATGGTTCTGTCAACTGTCCATTACCCCTCCCACAATCCTGACCTGTGACCTGGTTTGGTTGAGCCCACATTTACATTCAATTTATTTTCCCAATAAAACAATGAATGTTTTATATATTTTTAAATTTCGGGTTGCGTGCACTGGCCCAGAGACAAAGTAACTTCCTCATGTTGAAATCACCATCATGGCTTCAGTAGTTATTGAGGAAGGTCGGGCTACAGTTTTACATTGTTTTAAGAGGGGAAGAAGCAGAAGAAGAAGTACAAATTGGCGATTTAGCGATCTCTCGTTGTGGTACTTTAGTGATGTATTCTATCGTCTTTTTAGGTCTTGGTAGTTCAGAAAACGCTTGACAATAAAAGGTGTGGCTATTAAATGCTTATGACTTCACTCCATAGTACTTTATGAGCATATCATTGTGTACACATTTGAATGGGTGGCCATTTTTTTCTCATATCATCCCTCTATATGGAGTACTACCGTACTCCGTGATTAGTGTAATAAATCTGTATTGGTTGCTGTGCTCTTCTCTTCTGGAAGCCATGTATGCATCAAAATGTACCAACATGCAGCATTAGAATGTTAACTTTTCATCAAAGAACAGAAGAAACAACCGTGGCAGAAAAAAACAAACAACTAAAAATTCCCCAAGATGGCTGTCGTCATTCAATGTCCCATTATGTTCTTGCCTTATCACAATGATAGAGAAAAGGCTTGAGAAGTACTGTAAATAAAAGAAGGAATTCTTATCAACGTAGGACAGATGAAAATGAAGATTTAAGGACACAAGGTCCATTTACATATTTTAATAACATAACGCTGGTCCTGTGTCTGTGTGTTAGTATGTGCATTCACACTTGGCCGGTCGGTTTTCACTTTAAACTGTGTGCATAC
>CM068960.1:90953876-90964800 GCA_035128595.1 Eptatretus atami
TGAGCGGGGCGAGCCGTTACCGTACTCGCACCATGCGTGACCCGAGTGGTTATCACCAAGGTCCGTCGGACCAAATGACAAGTTTTGTTGGCCTTAACAGCCTGGTAATTTCCCGAACGCACCGTGGAAGTCAATGGGAGGAAATGGACGCAACGAGCAGGTTTACATTCAAACAATGGGGCATTTATTGAACAAGCAATCATTGGGGGAAGGGGACATGACACGAGCAAAGCCTACAGCCGATGTCTATTCAATATGTACAGGCACGCACTTAAATCATTTCTACTTATAAAGGCAAGGCGCCACAGAAACAGACTTTCATACAAAAACCCAGAAAAGAAACAGGCCCGTGAGCCTTTATTCGGACTCGGAGCCTGGATGACCAAAGGCTCGCAAGAGGCCGGGCAGGTTACCTGGCCGCCCCTTGTGACGGCTCGAAGGTCTTCGGGTTGGTGACCCCTGGTGTCTCTGCTTGGCCCTCGTGTCGCAACGCGCCAGTCGCTTGAGCGGCCTGGCGGCTTGAGCAGCTGGGTGAGCGGCTTGAGTGGCTGCTTGGTTCCCCTCGGTGGCCCGGCTCTCGTCGCGGCCTTTTGTCGGGCTTGGCCGGCGATGCTTTCGGAGGAGTGAAGGGGTCCTTGGCTCTTTTAGAGTTGATGCTCTTTAGTGACCCGTCCACTACCTCAGCGACGCTGCTCGACCGCCGTCATGGTCGTTTTCTCGGACCACCAAGCTCCGCCGCTGCCGCTGGCTCTCCTTGCCCGGACTCCGACGACTCGCTGGACTCCACCGCAGCTGGCACTTTGGCTTCTCCTCCCGACTGGCACTGACTTCCGAAGCCGCAACTTGAACTGGTTCAAGACCCGACTTCTCCGACACTCGCTTCTTCACCCGGTGACTTCTCCTCCTCCCTGGTGACTTCTGCCCGAACTCGCTCGAGCTTCACCCTTTTATGTCTGGGTGAGCCACCCCTCGAACTCTCACCTGAGGCCGGGCTCCGCCCACTCTTCACCTCCGACCTCTCACCCCTCGAACGCCTCGCTGGAAACACCATGTCCGACGTCACTTGTTTGTTTCGGGGAAAGCCCTCCTGTGATCCGATTATGCTAATCGGGTCATGCCGCGGCCGTTCGCCGGGGCGCCTGGTGGTGTTGTTTGTCGAGGAGATGATGGTTTTGCGGAGATGGCGTTGTTTGTCGTGTCGAGAGATTGATGGTGTTGCGATGTTTTAAAATAAAAGATAGAAGAGAATAATGACTACCTCAAAGATTCACCGCCCGGCACAACGACAATGCCCTTTACACATCGGTGGGGGTTCTAACCTGAAACACATACTTATCAAAATAACTGATCTCCGGGGAACCTGTGTGATGGTTTGTGAATTTCCACAACTACAATATATATATATATATATATATATATATATATATATAATATTATTAATATATATATATATTGTTACGGCTTGGAATTCGCATTACACCATAAAGGGCCGGTAGGTGAGATATCTCTAAGTACATGTGTAGTTAGCCCAAACCCGTTGTATGAGGGAATTTATGTGATTCATCCGGGCTGCGACGCTTTGAGTTAGCCATTTTTTCTGTTCTATCTTTATTTTGAACCAACCACGTCTCAACCGCCATCACACAAACAACCACCTTAACCACCACGCAGCCATCGTCACCAACTACAACCACGCTTCAACCCTCAGACAACAACAACAACGCCAACAGCCACGACCTTTACTTCACAACTCAATCCCGCAACATCGCATCACCGCCACTCCCAAACGGCACCATACCCATCAACCCTCACCACCGAAACTCTCCACCACTTCACCTCTCTCCTTCTACGGCCATTTCTGCCACCTGTGAACACTGAACGTCGGGCTGTCTCGGGCCCGTTCGACGTTTGGTGCCGAACGCACCGAGCCGCGAGCGAAATGGCGGCCTTTCGAGGGGGAAACTCGGATCAAGAACGCTTCACGCCCATTTCCCTCCGTCCAATTAGCGAGCGCGGGGCGGCTTGGCCCCGCCTCCAGGCGTGTGTGTGTGAAATCGATATATGCAGTTCTAGGATCAGGGGAGATTCACGCCCCCGTTTCCTCCAATGGGCGAGCGTGGCTCCGCCCCCGAGGTCATTCTGATCCGAATATTTGCATATTAGCTGCTCCCGCCCGCCTATAAGAAGGCGAGCGCAAGGCGAATGAAGTGAGTTGGGTTCTGCAGTCGGCTGAGGAGAGTGTCATGGAGTTGGGTTATGCAGTCGGCTGAGGAGAGTGCGGGAACTGGAGAGTTGTTGCAAAGAGTTGGGTTCTGGAGTCGCCGAGAGTGTCATCGGGAGGTCGGGCAAGGGAGAGCAGTGGAACTGCGGGCAAGGGAGCTCGGGTCCGAGGCAGGAAGGACGGCGGTCGGCGACGAGGTCGCGGTGTGGATCGCTCGTGCGGGACCCAAGCAGCAGCCACTCCCTCCCCCAGGGCATCAACAATCTCCTTTCCCCCGCGCTGAGATAGTGCAAAAGGGGGCCCGTTCCCACCCCACCCCACACGTGGTGCCAACGAAACCCGCCAAGAGGCACGGAATCGGGGCACAGCCGCGCGGCCACATTTGCGGCTCACCCGCCAACACGTCACAAGGACGGGTAGGACCCCTCGTCTCGCGGACCTGGCCGCTCCTCTAGGTCCGCGCACATTTGGCCTACAGGCTGTCTGCCTCCTTGTCTATGAGGGTGGTTCTTTCCTTTTGCTTTTGTGTAATGTGTGTTGGCGCCGTCTGTTAAAGTAGAACTGTACAAGTGTTGCCGTGTGTGCGCGTAGTCGGTATTAACTCTGCGTCGTTGTTGCTTTTATTTTTGGTTGCTTTATGTGCATTTGACTGTATGGCTGTATATACAGTGGGAGAACAAGTATGTGATACACTGCCGATTTTGCAGGTTTTCCCACTTACAAAGCACGTAGAGGTCTGTAATTTTTATCATAGGTACAACTTCAACTGTGAAAGACGGAATCTAAAACAAAAATCCTGAAAATCACATTGTATGATTTTTAAATAATTAATTTGCATTTTATTGCATGAAATAAGTATTAGACACATCAGAAAACAGAAATTAATATTTGATCAGAAACCTTTGTTTGCAATTACAGAGATCAGACGTCTCCTGTAGTTCTTAACCAGGTTTGCACAGACTGCAGCAGGGATTTTGGCCCACTCCTCCATACAGATCTTCTCCAGATCCTTCATGTTTCGGGCTGTCACTGGGCAACACAGACTTTCAGCTCCCTCCAAAGATTTTCTATTGGGTTCAGGTCTGGAGACTGGCTAGGCCACTCCAGGACCTTGAGATGCTTCTTACGGAGCCACTCCTTAGTTGCCCTGGCTGTGTGTTTCGGGTTGTTGTCATGCTGGAAGACCCAGCCACGCCCAACTTCAATGCTCTTGTTGAGGGAAGGAGGTTGTTGGCCAAGATCTCGCGATACATGGCCCCATCCATCCTCCCTCAATCGGGTGCAGTCGTCCTGCCCCCTTTGCAGAAAAGCATCCCCAAAGAATGACGTTTCCACCTCCATGCTTCACGGTTGGGATGGTGTTCTTGGGGTTGTACTCATCCTTCTTCTTCCTCCAACACGGCGAGTGGAGTTTTAAACCAAAAATCTCTATTTTGGTCTCATCAGACCACATGACCTTCTCCCATTCCTCCTCTGGATCATCCAGATGGTCATTGGCAAACTTCAGACGGGCCTGGGCATGCACTGGGCTGAGCAGAGGGACCTTGCGTGCACTGCAGGATTTTAATCCATGACGGCATGTGTGTTACTTATGGTTTTCTTTGATACTGTGGTCCCAGCTCTCTTCAGGTCATTGACCAGGTCCTGCCATGTAGTTCTGGGTGATCCCTCACCTTTCTCATGATCATTGAGGCTCCACGAGGTGAGATCTTGCATGGAGCCCCAGACCGAGGGAGATTGACTGTTATCTTGAACTTCTTCCATTTTCTAATAATTGCGCCAACAGTTGTTGCCTTCTCACCAAGCTGCTTGCCTATTGTCCTGTAGCCCATCCCAGCCTTGTGCAAGTCTACAATTTTGTCCCTGATGTCCTCAGACAGCTCTCTGGTATTGCCCATTGTGGAGAGGTTGGAGTCTGATTGATTGAGTGTGGACAGGTGTCTTTTATGCAGATAACGAATTCAAACAGGTGCAGTTAATACAGGTAATGAGTGGAGAATGGAGGGCTTCTTAAAGACAAACTAACAGGTCTGTGAGAGCCGGAATTCTTACTGGTTGGTAGGTGATCAAATACTTATTTCATGCAATAAATGTAAATTAATTATTTTAAAACCATACAATGTGATTTTCAGGATTTTTGTTTTAGATTCCGTCTTTCACAGTTGAAGTGTACTATGATAAAAATTACAGACCTCTACGTGCTTTGTAAGTGGGAAAACCTGCAAATGGAAGTGTATCAATACATGTTCACCCCACTGTACGTGCTTTCCGTGTGTCGCGTAATAAATGTGCATTGTGTGAACTGTTTTCCCATTTCGCTTCGTCTTTTCTCTAATTGAATCTCCATCCTGCTTCATGTAAGGGGTTCGTAGTGGGCTTAATACGCCCGGTAAGTAATCGGAACCGTCGAGGCCGACGATAACACCGCTCGGTTATCACTGTAGCACGGAACGGACCGCTTAAGCAGTTCGTGTCCGGAGTCGGCCTGTGGCGTGGTACGATCGCCCGGTCGACCATTCACGCAGGTACTTAGGTAGATCGAATTTGGCGAGCAACCCATCCTGCGTGGGTGGGCATTGGCACGATCGTGTGTGAGGTTAAACCCCCACCCTGACTAGCTCCCGGCGTTGGTCCGAGAGGTCATGACTGAATTGTCCGTCCAGTGGGCGACATGCCGCGATTCGAGTTGCGTGGCCGTTCGCACGCCGGCGGGCGCGAATTCGCAACAATATATATATATATATATATATATATATATATATTATATATATATATATATATATATATTATTATAGTATAGGCTTATTCAGATAACGTCCGGTCACGTGACTGTGGCAGCTCCGCCATATTGAGTGGCAAGAAAGTATACCGCGTCCATAACAACCGATAGTCTCCACTTCAACTACACCGTTATTTCCAAGCAAGCGATTTTTTTTCTGCAAATGGGTAAGAGTTGTTGTGCCCCGGAATGTACTCAGCGATACACTGAAGGCTCTGGAGTGCAGTTTTACCGCTTTCCGCCGAAGTAGACCACGAAATCTTTGGATATCGGTTCTGAGAAGAGAAATAGCGACCTGGCGAACATGACTGGTTGTGTAGCCTTCATTTTGTCTCCAGTATGTAACTATTTCTGATACGTTATTTCAGTAGTTTGTATTAAATAGCTGGTGGTTTCAAAATATTGTCTTGATTTGTATCATTAAATGCATTATATCCCTTGTTTTATTGACAGAATGAGATAGGCTAGATCGCCTTTCACGCTGTCTAACGCGCACAGTTCTGAGTTGTTTCACTACAGAAAGTCACATCGATATGTATAATACCTAAAAAAATCTATTACTTGGAAATATCCACAGCAGTGTGCATTACACCGGATGTTTGTCATGGAAAAAATATAATGTATCTATAAGCAAACTGACGAACGAAGATTTTCTACAAACTTAGCATTTAGACAAGAGCTTCACTTGAAATTAACTTGTGGCAGCAGTGAGGTTAAAAAAGTGACGCTGGTTGCTGAACAAAACAAGACAACGAATACAATAATAGTGAAATGAAAGAAAACAGGCTTACCTTTGCCCTCACGATAATACAGTTCTTGTCAGCTTTCGTCGAGATTATGTCACTAACAAACCGGCGATAATATGAGTAAGCGTCCATACGCTTGAAGGCTTTCAGGCTGGCTTGAGTGTAAGGACTCGGCGTTTCAACAAGGTAAACATAGATGTCGGGGAAACGATTTGAGGCCAAATTTCCTTTCTGTTGTCCATTTATCCTTTGAAATAATGTAGATCTTCACTAAGACCACACAGCTTCAGTTTTTCGCTGTACCTCTTCTTAGAAAATTCATCTAATCCATGGAAATAGCCAGAAGTTCGCGTGACACGTGCGTAGCATTATTTTTTGCCATCAATATGGCGGAGCCTTATCTTCCGCGTGACGTCACTCGCTTAGTGCATAGACTATATATCCATATATTTGTTTTTTACATTTTAATTTTTTATTTTTTATTAATATACATATATATTATAATTATATATATATATATATATATATATTAATATATATATATATATTATATATATATATATATATATACGCACAACGAACGAACGTGCCATTGCGATCCAATATTATAAGATATATTTTCTCTTTTGACTTCTGTTAAAAACAATATAGTAGGCTATATTATACAGAGGGACAGAGTTTGGGTTCGCACACATGTTCACAGCTCGAGACTTTAAAGCACAAAGTGAAGAGCCGAGGTAAGGTGTGCACACGCCTTAAAATTGGCACGTCATGTGCATGCTTTTCAATGTTTGGCCATTTTATCGTCCTGGAAGAAATGCCCACACGGAAAACGTTTTTCACGAACAAAATCGAGGAATTTCAAGCGGGGTGTCTTGCATTTTCCTTGTGATAACAGAGTTGACGCGTGCTATATAAGGTTTCCTGTTAGAATTATTTATCTGAGCCATTATTTGAGGTTCGGGCCTCTCCCAAAGCCCCAAATGAACTTTAAATTTTTATCTTTCCATCCACCGAGTAATCTCAAGGCCCAGTGGGCATGAGTGCGGCAGATTTGTTCGTTGGTTTACGGGCGTCCCTGTGTCGATTTATTATTAATCTGGATAAAGCCCAGGCTTTTCAACAAGCCTCTGCGACATGGAACACCGTGCAACAAGCTTACGTGGTGCAAGTCTGACAAAAACCACATTCGGGCACACAAGGCAGACACTTCTAGTCTTTATCCTCGAGGAATCGACCCAGGATCCCAAAAACATGATGACTACTAAAATAAAATAGACAGTCGCTAGGTATCCCCACACTAAAACACTGCAGGATATTTCTGTTTCCAAGGGAGTCCTTGATATGAGCTGTGTGGCCCTGTTTTTCTTCCATTGTAATATCATCAATCGCATGTGAGCTGGGAAAGATGATTTAAATTAAGGGATTGTGCCCCCTCCCCACCACCACCACATCACCATTACAACCACCACCTTAAACTTTCAACCTACATGCATATAAAGAGGTAACTTATTTTTTAAAAGAGGTTTGATCGCTGAAGGAATGAATTTTTCAAACAATCAAAAGTTTTATTTCCAAATATAATATGCAATTACAGGTGATGAAAATATCCAACTCAAAGGGACACAATAGATGGATTACATTGAAGTGGTCTCTTCATGAGATGTGACAGGATAGTTCGAAGGTGAAGGGTACTTGCCTGTGAGCTGTCTGCCCAGATTAGATTCCCACACGGACTTTACTATGTTGGGTTATTGTGTTTTACAAATTGTACTAATAAGTGTGTTCATCGCATGGATGGAAATGAAGCTGGGTATTCCATCTGCTAGCATTAGCTGGTGGACATTAAAAATTCCACGACCACTGGCAGGATAGCTCAGAAGTATATGTATGCATATTAGCCTCTGAACTGTCTCGCCTGGGTTCGAGATCTCGGCACAGGTATAAACTGTCACCTTGGTGTTTCACAGGCAGGGCAATGTCACTGCTGTGCACCATCCATTGGGTGGATGTTTACTGATGGACCCATATGGCGCACTGGCTGTTGTAGGCATTAAGATCCATGATGTTATCATGAAGAGGAGGCAAGTTATCACCAGAATCAAAGAACAAATTATTATTCCTACCACTATGAGTCAACAGATTGGTGAGTCAGTTTGTGAAATACTTGGGCCAAAGATTTTCCCTGACAAACCCAAATACGAGAGGCAATAATGTGGCCATTTCTCGAAGTAGCATGCAAACACACGCACACACACACACAATTCCATATTCAAACGGAATGAAGAAACAGTGATAAAATGGAATGCAATCATGCACGTTTGCTGCATGTGAAAAAGCATTTCTCCAAGTTTTATTGTCAAGAATGGTCAAAATCATAATCTGAATACTAAGAAGTTATGGGGACTGCACTCGAATGACCCATGAATGTGTTCAACATCCTCAGCACTTGTGCTCTGCCAGCCTGCTCTTCCTCTGCAGGATGCTACCAGTCTCCATAAACCTTTATGCCACTCGTTTTTCTCGTTGTGATTGTTTCCCTAAGGTCATGCTGAAGCTTGGTTGAATCTGTGTACCCAATTGATCTTCACAACCCACTGCGCCTTTTCTTATGGGAACGCAATTTGCAGCAAATGTGATGTGACGTGTCATAGGAGCCACCGAGAATGAAAAAAAAGTTTATAAAACTTCGGAGAAATGTTTTCACATGCAGCAAACTTCATTGTTGTATCTCATTTATTAAGATTTGAATTTGGAACAATATTTGTGGACACCCTGTGCACATATACATATTATCTACCCATACATACGTATAATCAAGTTAAGGTGTGTGATTTTTCTGTTCAAAAGAACGGATTACCTGTGGGTGCAAGGGTGCCTTCTGAGTGCATGCTTCAAAATGAAAAGAAATGTGAGTGTAAATGGGACAATTTTGTGGCTCTTGTCATGCACGCCTTCCGGCAGCATCTTTGTGACATCAAAATCACATCGTGGTTAGCTCGTGCCTGCCGCGAGCCACATCAATTATTAAGACGTGACTCGTCACAAGGTGTTTGCGGGAACACAGCTTGGGCACTGGTGCAAATTGGAGTGTGCTGGGCTAGGGTGTTCAGATCTCCATCCAGTACAAGTCCTGGAATCACCTTTTGCCGTGTTGAAAATGAAAGCTATTTTTAGCTTTTCTTTGTTTGTGTTTTTTTTTTTTTTTTTAAGTTGAGTGGCACAAACAAACATCAGCCTTTCTTAATATTGTCAGGTACGATACACACAGTTTTGTTGTGATAGTCATGCCAGCAACATTTTTGATGTAAGGAAGGAAGTGCAATCTCATTTCTGTTGCACTGTTATATAATGTTATATATGTTAAGCCATACAACCTCCTTATGGATGGTTGATTAGCACTCATTTGCCTTTTAATCACAAGGAAATAATTGTATTGTTTCATTATCTGTTAACATCATTGTGATTTTCTTCATTGAGGGGTTAAATATTTGTTAAACGACGCGTCGACAAATTCGTTTAAAATTGTCTCAGTCTTCAGCACATTATGTTTGACCACAGAGATAATCATAATTTCTTCGTTCTTACAAATCCTTACGTGCTTCATTGATAATTCATATAATTCATACAAATCAAAATTTCATTGGAAGCATATTATGTTCTGACGTTCAAAAGGTAATTGGAATGAGATACTGTTCTTGTGAAGACACCAAAAAGTCCAAAAATGCAAACTTTTCAATGTTGTGTGATACTAATGCGTATACGTAGTTAAATAGACAGCTTCTCAAAATGCAAAGTCTATCCGCTTCCGATTTGTACTCGAACTAAACTTGACGAAAACAGCCAGAAAATATATATGTAAAATTTATTAACTAGTGTTCTCCATATTCTCAGAGCAAAGGTTTGTTGAAAATTTGATGACGAAAGCTCAAATGGTGAAAATGTTATGGCCTAGACACACACACACACACACACACACACACACACGATTGCAAAACTTCATCTCTCATTGCGCAGTGGATGGCCTAATGATGGTCTGGCATGATAGGCGAGAGGTACAGACACTCATGTCTGAGTTATCCGAATGCGTTGGAAACCAAACCTTGCTATCAACTCTCACCCTGGTCTTTCACAGGCAGGAGAAGGCACCGATGTGTGCGCTGTCCTTCAGATGGATGTAAAATGGGGTGCTCAGTCTGCCAGTATTAGTTGGTGGATGTTAAAGATCCCCTGGTGTTCTTGTGAAGAATAGGCGAGTTATCGCCAAGACGCTTTAGAAATTACAATTTCCACACTCTCAGTCGAAAATCCTGGGTTGGAGTGACACACACTTCCATATTGTCACCCCAGCCAATGAAGCTGCTTTGGCAGCCTTATGTGCACCTAACGCAAGAGGATGGTAAACAAAGAAACATAATTAATTGTCATCATTATTTGAGGGCCTACGCCATACTCTTGACCAAGCTTTGGGTCGTTTACAAGTCGAGTAACATTTCGAGATGAAGAGATCCTGCATTGGTCACCACATGACTTAAAGGGCAGGATTTTGTAATTTGTTGAGGGTGCAGCCAGTGATAACTGTCATCCTATTTATGACAGACACCATGGGATCTTCAATGTCCAACAACAAATAGTACTGGCAGACAGGACGCCCAGTTTAACATCCATCTGAAGGACGGCACACACATTGATGAATCACCCGAGTGCCTGTGAAACACCAGGTAGCCAATTTGTAGCTGACCAAGATTCAAACCCAGGTTAGAAACCTTAAGCCCTATATTAGGCATACCAATGGGTATGCTTACACATTGTCAGCAATAACAAACCGTGCTTCCCCATTGTCTCGGGTCACTCACCTGCATTTGATTTTTCATTTATTTATATTTTCATTAACGGATGCTTTCTGACGGTTCTGTAATTTTCCCGGTCTATCGGTTTCGATGTCCGTCTGCACGCAAAATTACCATGGTTCTCCACTGTCTCGGGTCGATCACCTGCATTTTAAAAAAACATTTATTTAATTAAATTAGTGTATTTATATTTTCATTGATGGATGCTTTACAACGGTTCTGTGATTTTTCCCAGTGTTATCGGCTTCGGATATCCATCGGCCCTTAAAATTTCCCTTTCTACGTCACCTGGAAGGTACCGAACAATAATAGTCAGCAGATCTTCCCC
>CM068960.1:90972773-90994102 GCA_035128595.1 Eptatretus atami
CTAACGCGCACAGTTCTGAGTTGTTTCACTACAGAAAGTCACATCGATATGTATAATACATAAAAAAAATCTATCACTTGGAAATATCCACAGCAGTGTGGCATTACACCGGATGTTTGTCATGGAAAAAAATATAATGTATCTATAAGCAAACTGACGAACGAAGATTTTCTACAAACTTAGCATTTAGACACAAGAGCTTCACTTGAAATTAACTTGTGGCAGCAGTGAGGTTAAAAAATAGGACGCTGGTTGCTGAACAAAACAAGCAACAACGAATACAATAATAGTGAAATGAAAGAAAACAGGCTTACCTTTGCCCTCACGATTATACAGTTCTTGTCAGCTTTCGTCGAGATTATGTCACTAACAAACCCGGCGACATAATATGAGTAAGCGTCCATACGCTTGAAGGCTTTCAGGCTGGCTTGAGTGTAAGGACTCGGCGTTTCAACAAGGTAACATAGATGTCGGGGAAAACGATTTGAGGCCAAAATTTCCTTTCTGTTGTCCATTTATCCTTTGAAATAATGTAAGGATCTTCACTAAGACCACACAGCTTCAGTTTTTCGCTGTACCTCTTCTTAGAAATATCATCTAATCCATGGAAATAGCCCAGAAGTTCGCGTGACACGTGCGTGGTAGCCATTATTTTTTGCCACTCAATATGGCGGAGCCTTATCTTCCGCTGTGACGTCACTCGCTTAGTGCATAGACTATATATCCATATATTTGTTTTTTATACATATATTTATATATATATATACAGTATATACATTTATTTATATATATAATATATATATATAATATATACATATATATATATATATATATATATATATATATATATATATATATATATATATATATATACGCACAACGAACGAACGTGCCATGTTGCATCCAATATTATAAGATATATTTTCTCTTTTGACTTCTGTTAAAAACAATAATTAGTAGGCTATATTATACAGAGGGACAGAGTTTGGGTTCGCACACATGTTCACAGCTCGAGACTATTAAAGCACAAAGTGAAGAGCCGAGGTAAGGTGTGCACACGCCCTTAAAAAATTGGCACGTCATGTGCATGCTTTTCAATGTTTGCCCATTTTACATCGTCCTGGAAGAAATGCCCACACGGAAAACGTTTTTCACGAACAAAATCGAGGAATTTCAAGCGGGGTGTCCTTGCATTTTCCTTTGTGATAACAGAGTTGACCGCGTGCTATATAAGGTTTCCTGTTAAGAATTATTTATCTGAGCCATTATTTGAGGTTCGGGCCTCTCCCAAAGCCCCAAATGAACTTTTAAATTATTTATCTTTCCATCCACAGAGTAATCTCAAGGCCCAGTGGGGCATGAGTGCGGCAGATTTGTTCGTTGGTTTACGGGCGTCCCTGTGTCGATTTATTATTAATCTGGATAAAGCCCAGGCTTTTCAACAAGCCTCTGCGACATGGCACACCGTGCAACAAGCTTACGTGGTGCAAGTCTGACAAAAACCACATTCGGCCACACAAGGCAGACACTTCTAGTCTTTATCCTCCGAGGAATCGACCCAGGATCCCAAAAACATGATGACTACTAAAATAAAATAGACAGATCGCTAGGTATTCCCACAAACATAAAACACTGCAGGAATATTTCTGTTTCCAAGGGAAGTCCTATGATATGAGCTGTGTGGCCCTGTTTTTCTTCCATTGTAATAATCATCAATCGCATGGAGCTGGGAAAGATGATTTAAATTAAGGGATTGTGCCCCCCTCCACCACCACCACCACCATCACCATTACAACCACCACCTTAAACTTTCAACCTACATGCATATAAAGAGGTAACTTATTTTTAAAAAGAGGTTTGATCGGCTGAAGGAATGAATTTCCAAACAATCAAAAGTTTTATTTCCAAATATAATATGCAATTACAGGTGATGAAAATATCCAACTCAAAAGGAACAAAATAGATGGATATACATTGAAGGTGTCTCTTCATGAGATGTGACAGGATAGTTCGAAGGTGAAGGGTACTTGCCTGTGAGCTGTCTAGCCCAGATTAGATTCCCACACGGACTTTACTATGTTGGATTATTGTGTTTTACAAATTGTACTAATAAGTGTGTCATCGCATGGATGGAAATGAAGCTGGGTATTCCATCTGCTAGCATTAGCTGGTGGACATTAAAAATTCCACGACCACTGGCAGGATAGCTCAGAAGTATATGTATGCATATTAGCCTCTGAACTGTCTCGCCTGGGTTCGAATCTCGGCACAGGTATAAACTGTCACCTTGGTGTTTCACAGGCAGGGCAATGCATCAATGCGTGCACCATCCATTGGGTGGATGTTAAACTGATGGACCCATATGCCAGCACTGGCTGGTTGTAGACATTAAGATCCCATGATGTCATTCATGAAGAGGAGGCAAGTTATCACCAGAATCAAAGAACAAATTATTAATTCCTACCACTATGAGTCAACAGATCTGGTGAGTCAGTTTGTGAAATACTTGGGCCAAAGATTTTCCCTGACAAAACCCAAATACGAGAGGCAATAATGGTGGCCATTTCTCGAAGTAGCATGCAAAACACACGCACACACACACACATTCCATATTCAAACCGGAATGAAGAAACAGTGATAAAATGGAATGCAATCATGCAGTTTGCTGCATGTGAAAAAGCATTTCTCCAAGTTTTATTGTCAAGAATGGTCAAAATCATAATCTGAATACTAAGAAGTTATGGGGACTGCACTCGAATGACCCATGAATGTGTTCAACATCCTCAGCACTTGTGCTCTGCCAGCCTGCCTCTTCCTCTGCAGGATGCTACCAGTCTCCATAAACCTTTAGTGCCACTCGTTTTTCTCGATGGTGATTGTCTTCCATAAGGTCATGCTGAAGCTTGGTTGAATCTGTGTACCCAATTTGATCTTCACAACCCACTGCGCCTTTTCTTATGGGAACGCAATTTGCAGCAAATGTGATGTGACGTGTCATAGGAGCCACCAGGAAATGAAAAAAAAGTTTATAAAACTTCGAGAAATGTTTTCACATGCAGCAAACTTCATTGTTGTATCTCATTTATTAAGATTTGAATTTGGAACAATAATTTGTGGACACCCTGTGCACATATACATATTATCTACCCATACATACGTATAATCAAGTAAAGGTATCGTGTGATTTTTCTGTTCAAAAGAACGGATTACCTGTGGGTGCAAGGGTGCCTTCTGAGTGCATGCTTCAAAATGAAAAGAAATGTGAGTGTAAATGGGACAATTTTGTGCCTCTTGTCATGCACGCCCTTCCGGCAGCATCTTTGTGACATCAAAATCACATCGTGGTTAGCTCGTGCCTGCCGCGAGCCACATCAATTATTTACGAACGTGCACATCGTCACAAGGTGTTTGCGGAAACACAGCTTGGGCACTGGTGCAAATTGGAGTGTGCTGGGTCTAGGGTGTTCAGATCTCCATCCAGTACAAGTCCTGGATACACCTTTTGCCGTGTTGAAAATGAAAGCTATTTTTAGCTTTTCTTTGTTGTGTTTTTTTTTTTTTTTTAAGTTGAGTGGCACAAACAAACATCAGCCTTTCTTAATATTGTCAGGTACGATACACACAGTTTGTTTGTGATAGTCATGCCAGCAACATTTTTGATGGTAAGGAAGGAAGTGCAATCTCATTTCTGTTGCACTTGTATATAATGTTATATAATGTTAATCCATACAACCTCCCTTATAGGGATGGTTGATTAGCACTCATTTGCCTTTTAATCCAACAAGGAAATAATTGTAATTGTTTCATTATCTGTTAACATCATTGTGATTTCTTTCAATTGAGGGGTTAAAATATTTGTAAAACGACCGCGTCGACAAATTCGTTTAAAATTGTCTCAGTCTTCAGCACATTATGTTTGACCACAGAGATAATCATAATTCTTCGTTCTTACAAATCCTTACGTGCTTCATTGATAATTCATATAATTCATACAAATCATAAAAGAATTTCATTGGAAGCATATTATGTTCTGACGTTCAAAAGGTAATTGGAATGAGATACTGTTCTTGTGAAGAACACCAAAAAGTCCAAAAAATGCAAACTTTTCAATGTTGTGTGATACTAATGCGTATACGTAGTTAAATAGACAGCTTCTCAAAATGCAAAGTCTATCCGCTTCCGATTTGTACTCGAACTAAACTTGACGAAAACAGCCAGAAAATATATATGTAAAATTTATTAACTAGTGTTCTCCATATTCTCAGAGCAAAGGTTTGTTGAAAATTTGATGACGAAAGCTCAAATGGTGAAAATGTTATGGCCTAGACACACACACACACACACACACACACACACACGATTGCAAAACTTCATCTCCCATTGCGCAGTGGATGGCCTAATGATGGTCTGGCATGATAGGCGAGAGGTACAGACACTCATGTCTGAGTTATCCGGAATGCGTTGGAAACCAAACCTTGCTATCAACTCTCACCCTGGTCTTTCACAGGCAGGAGAAGGCACCGATGTGTGCGCTGTCCTTCAGATGGATGTAAAATGGGGTGCTCAGTCTGCCAGTATTAGTTGGTGGATGTTAAAGATCCCCTGGTGTTCTTTGTGAAGAATAGGCGAGTTATCGCCAAGACGCTTTAGAAATTACAAATTTCCACACTCTCAGTCGAAAATCCTGGGTTGGAGTGACACAACTTCCATAATTGTCACCCCCAGCCAATGAAGCTGCTTTGGCAGCCTTATGTGCACCTAACAGCAAGAGGATGGTAAACAAAGAAACATAATTAATTGTCATCATTATTTGAGGCCCATACGCCATACTCTTGACAAAGCTTTGGGTCGTTTACAAGTCGAGTAACATTTCAGGGATAGAAGAGATCCTGCATTGGTCACCACATGACTTAAAGGGCAGGATTTTGTAATTTGTTGAGGGTGCAGCCAGTGATAACTGTCATCCTATTAATGACAGACACCATGGGATCTTCAATGTCCAACAACAAATAGTACTGGCAGACAGGACGCCCAGTTTAACATCCATCTGAAGGACGGCACACACATTGATGAATCACCCGAGTGCCTGTGAAACACCAGGATGCCAATTTGTAGCTGACCAAGATTCAAACCCAGGTTAGAAACCTTAAGCCCTATATAGGCATACCAATGGGGTATGCTTACACATTGTCAGCAATAACAAACCGTGCTTCCCCATTGTCTCGGGTCACTCACCTGCATTTGATTTTTCATTTATTTATATTTTCATTAACGGATGCTTTCTGACGGTTCTGTAATATTTCCCGGTCTATCGGTTTCGATGTCCGTCTGCACGCAAAATTACCATGGTTCTCCACTGTCTCGGGTCGATCACCTGCATTTTAAAAAAACATTTATTTAATTAATTTGCTGTATTTATATTTTCATTGATGGATGCTTTACAACGGTTCTGTGATTTTTCCCAGTGTATCGGCTTCGATATCCATCGGCCCTTAAAATTTTCCCTTTCTACGTCACCTGGAAGGTACCGAACATTAATAGTCAGCCAGTCAGTGAGTGAGTGGTTAGAATGAGCTCTATATATTAGAAGCATCTATAAAAGCAGTAAAATATATATATATTTCTAATTATTTCTTGTGTATTCAAAAATACAAAAACATTCAATCTCAGACTCTTAATGTGAGCATCTTATTCATAGAACTTGCTTTTTTAAACATCCCTCGTGTATCAAAACAGCACAACTTTCGCTTAACACCATTTGCATCATTCATTAAATGTTCTTCAGTCTTTTCAATCATAATTATACATTTAAACATCTTGACAACAGATTCCAGATTTCACTTAGAAAGCTCCTTCAAATCACACACCGTGTGCGTGAAATGATAAATTTACGTGCCAAAACTAACAGGAAAATATAGCTTGCGTGAATGCATTCATCACGAGCTGATTGATTGCTGGAGGTGGATATATGGTTGTGTCCCAAGCACAGAAGTTGAACCCTGAGCCCCCTCGTGTTGGCAGAGCACCCTTGTGTCCTATTTGTCGTGGTAAACACATCCAGAGCTAACAATGGAAGTCTGTAGAGACTCCATCAGCAGAACACGAGAGTAACCTTGTTAAGGTTCTCTTATGACAATGATTCCATGGATTCTCAATTCATCGAACTGCACATCCTCCAGTCCACCCCACCGCCCATCCCCTCACTTCTCTCCAAGACCTGTATTTTTGTTCAAATAGATATAAGCATGGACCGCATTCTCAAAATAGTGCACCTACCATCGTTATGACTTAACAATTGTTTTGCCAGGGCTTTCTCGATTCCCTGTAGAGAAAGTGATCCTTTACAAGAGCAATCGTTGAGCAGAGCATAATTATCTTTAGGAGATTATCAAAATAGATTTTCTAGGATATCTAAACATCATCACAATTATCAATCAGGTGAACATGGCATAACCTTCCTGTTCACCTCCATTGAAAGTCATTCTCCATTTTTCAGGCAGAACAACTATCACCACTTGGCCAATAAAACTGGCAAACCAAATTCATCATACCCCTTAATCCATCTTAAAGAATTTATTCACATCATAAATGAGTTTATTTCATTTTCTTTATGTGGTTTTTGAGGAGAGAGGAAGAGCAATAAAATATTACACCATCTGTGTAATTGCAATAAGTGTGCCCTTTCCAACCTGTGTTCATAGTTTGTCCATATCGTATCGCATATTTTGTGGAACATATCCATATATATATATATATATATATATATATATAATATATATTATATTAAATATATATATATATATATATATATACATACATACATATATATCACTTGCTGATGAGTTACCTTGTCTGGTTTAGATTATATCGGCCAAGATATAAACTGTATGCCTGTTGCTGGCTTAATGGTTAGAGTGGTGGGCTTTCGATCTGAAGGTCTGAGTTAAAATGTCGCTCAGCTGTTGAATTAATACCAGGTGGGGTTAGCTCGGCCTGTCCTCCTCCGAGGTCGGCAAAATGAGTGCCAGGCTTGCTGGTATCCTGTGTTGGAGTGGCAACCCGTCAAGGATTGTGCCAATAGCCAAGGAGACTGCTTTGGCAGCACCAACGCTCTGCACAGAGTATGGTCCCAATCTCCTCCTCTCCTATATAAACTGTCAGATTTATGTGCAGGTAGGATGTGCTTTCCATCGGATGGACATTACACTGGATGTCCCATCAGCCAGCATTAGTTGGTGAATGTTAAATACCCAAGGTGTTTCATTGAAGAGTAGGCCATCACCCTGGCTACATTTCAAATTCATGCCATAAACCACAGATATCAAGTGGCTTCCTTGGATATTCCTTGACTTAGGTTACACTGTTAGTGATCTTATACTGTAGTAACTGTGTGGAACAGCAACTCCTACACTATAAAGAAATGTTTGCACTGAGGTGTTCACATATCAGGTGAACAGCCATCTCAAGTTATGAAGGGCAACCATCATCAAGTAATGATTTGCTCAGTATTATCCCTGTGTTTTTTTTCCACTTATCATTTGCAGTAAACCCTCATCCTACACGGACGGGGCTTAGGTTCCTGGAAAACGGTGAGTTTGGCAAACCATGTTCAGCAAGCTTTAGACCTTATGGAATAAATGGGTATATTACGTTACTAGCAGGGACCCGCAAAACATTTTCAGTAGTTTTCAACCCCCCCCCCCCCACCCCTTCATGCCCTCCCCCCTATGGAGAATAAGGTTTGATAAAGATGACATCATCAGTGAAGTGGTATGCCAGCCACCTCCTCCTCATGCAGCACACAGCTGCAGATAACAATATTGGCTGAGGGCAATGTGCTGTGCTGCTGATGCAATGCCCCTTTTACCAGTATACTGGTACTTTATTTCACCGACCTCGGAAGGATGAGAGGCTGAGTCAATCCCATCTGGTGTAAATTCAATGGCTGAGGGGCTCAAACTCAAGACCCAAAGATCCCAAGCCAGCCACCCTAACCACTAAGCCAACACCAGGCTGGTATGCCAGCCATAATTGGTTGATTTGAAATCCTTATCTGAAAAATTTGAAATTTCATATATATAATCTATGACCAAATTTTATTTCAGTTTTAAATTTATGATGTCATATCAGTGACATGGTCTGGCAGCTATATTGGATTGAATTTTTTTTTTTTGACCTTCTTCAGAACGGCTTCACAGATTGATGCAAAACTACAAATATATATATATATATATATATATATATATATATATATATATATATATATATATATATATATATATATATATATTTCACGAAACATGGGGAATATAGTTTGAAAATTTAAACGTCATCGGTCATGTGGTCTGGCAGCCATATTGGATAGAAAAATAAATATTATCCAATCAATATGAAACTTTAAGTATGTGATCGACTACCCATTTTGAATTCTGTTTTTTAAAGCCTTATACTCCGAAGGTTCTCATCTCACATTCATTACAGACATCATCGGTCACGTGGTCTGGCAGCCACATTGGAGAGAAAAATAAACCATATCTGATCAATGCAAAATTTTACATATATGATTGACGACCCATGAGAAAACAAGTTTGATACCAATGATGTCGTGGGTCACGTGTCCCATCAAAGCAACTTTTGAAGAAAGTAGGGCGGCTTTGGCCCCGGCATAACTGCTCGCATATCTAGTTATTATTGTTACTTGCAAATTCACCCGTATGCCCTAAACAGAGAAACTGATGAAGTAAGAGGAAATAAAAAATGAGATACAATTATTGAAGTCTTATTCATGGTATAAAATTCTCGAAAACTCTCCATGACAACTTATTTGAGCAATCTGAAGAAAGTTTGGGCTGGTCAGATCTGGTTTTGATAGGAATTTGGAATTTTGCCAGAGTGTCGCAATAGTTTGCTCATGATTCATTCACAAAAGAGACTGTGGGATCTTTAACTTCCACCGACAACCAGTACTAGTATATGGACGGGTCATCCAGCTAAATATCCTTCCAATGGATGGTGCATACATTGATGCCTTACTTTGCATGCAAAACACCAGGGTGACAGTTTATACCTGGGAGAGATTTTATCCTAGAAAAGACAGCTCCGAGGCGGAGTGTGTATACCCCATAACTATTCTGCCAGCCTGATTATATGCATTGGAAAGTTGTGTATTGCTGAGTTTACAAATAATGTACATAACGTTAAAGTTATTAAAATGCAAGTACTGCATGTTTAGGAACTGGTATATGATTGACTATTGAAGTCAGTGCCATAACTTATTACTTGGAATGTGTTATGTGTATAATTAAATTAAGTAGTATATTTTTGTAAATTGACTGACTCTCCCTCCTCCTTGTTCTGTTCAAGCCCAAGGGGTCAATTTTGTTCTATTTGAAGAGCTAATCTGCTCTGGCATTCTTGCAATTGGATCATGGTGAGTCGGTCAACAGGGCCATGGCAAAACTCTCCCCGACATAGTCAATTGAAACTCTGGTATTGAGCTGTATCTCCAGGCCACAACAGGTGTTCTGGTGTCCAGAACCTCAAGTATAGAACAAAATCTACCTTATGTGGACTCGCTCGCCTAATGTGATCAACGTAATGCTCAGAGCCGAGCATCTTTCAATGTTATACCATGTTGTATTGAATAACCTTTATAATAGAGGTATATTTAACCTGTGTTTCAGCAGCCAATTTTTGTTTGACTGTTTGAAAAGCAAGCTGTTCAAGATTTGATATGTTTGTTAGCGATGGGAGAAACTAGATACTTATGAGGGAGGGAGGTTCAAGAACTTCACAGAACCACGAAAAGCACGAAAAAAAACAAAATATTTTGCATTTCTTATTTTGATCTGGTGTTGATAAATTGGTGTGGTGTTGATGCGGCGCAGACATGATGGGCTGAATGGCTTCCACCTGCATCTAATTTCCTTGTGTGTGAGATACTCACAATAGTCTGACACACCAAAAGATTTATTAAATTTTTTAACATACAAGTTGATATGTTAGCAAGAAAAGTGTGTTTTTATTAATATCTACACCACGTTATACATTTGTGGCACATCTAGGACCATTGTGAGTATCTCATTTGTACAACACTTGGGTGTCCAAGGTATTGTAACTCACACTGGAAGCAGTATTCTGGTTCATGAGAAATGATCACCTGAATATCTCAAATCTACAAGTTCACAATTTGTTTCACAAACATTTCAGAATGTTTTTTTTAATTTTCTTTATTTTTTCACAAATTTCATCTGATTCATCATGTCTGGGTCATATCCACATCCAGCATTCCATCCAATTTTCGGTGATTCTAATAATTGTACAAACAACGAATTGTAGGGAACTTAGAGGAAAGTAAATAAACGATTGGTCACCCTTTTTTTGTGAAATACTGTGGCATTTTTTTATGTCCACAGCCAAAATGCAGATGGAACATCAGCCTTTAAGTCTCAATCAAAAGGATGTCAAGCTCTGAATTGCAGTGCTCCCTGCTAGTAATTACATCAGAAGAGCAGTATCTTCAGTTCTATCAGACCAGGGTGCTCAACCCATTGCTCAATCAGCAAATGGGTATGGCAGGTGGGACATTGTGCTGAAATTCAAAAGGAGTGCTCTCATATATTTTTTGAGAATCTTGTAATTTTATATTCCCTGCTGCTGCTTCAATGTCATCAATATAGTCAATGTCATAATTAATTAAAGTCTGAGTTTGTTAAAGCAAATTTTATTTTACAAATTGTGTAAAGGCAAAATGTGTCTCGTGTTATTTTGCAAAATAAAAGTGGTTGTCGATACTTGGCAAAGTGTTATATGGAAACAATGTTAATTGATTTGGATTGTATTGCTGTAAGATATAACATGGTATTGTGATGATGTTCGAGTATATTGTGAGGATGCAGCCAAATAACACATGGAGGCCACATATGCAGCCCTCAATGGTGAAATGGTTGAGGACCATTCATGGACTATACCATCAGTGACGAGCACATTATCCACCGAGTTATAGTTCCCATACTGAGCAACCTTGATGAAAACCAATAATAGACCATGGGGGGGGTTTGGGAAAGCTTCATTGTGCAAAAGTAACCTGAACCACAAACAATAAAGTCAATTGTGTCAAAATAGGTTCTTGTCTCAAAAACACTCAAACTGGGGCAATGTGGAAAAATGAAGCCAAATTTTGCCCGTACATTAACTTTTTTTTGTTCACAATATTGAGGAAGAGTGAGGTGATAGGGGTATGAACTGACAATGAGTGGGGCAACAGTTGGACAAAATTAGGCGAGGAGATGACCAAACCGGAAAAGAGAAGGGACAGAGAGAGCGAGAGAGAGAGGGAGAGGGAGAGAGCGAGAGAGAGAAAGAAACATAAACATAAACATAGCAACCTGCAAAAGGTTGGACTCAGTGTGGTCAATGGTGGTAAAAAAAAAAGAAAGAAAAATTATTGCAGTGAGGGATGAGAGAAGACTTGAGATAGTCGTGCACCACCGACTTGAAGCTCTGGAGGGGAAAATGGGATAGAACAGCGTAAGGAAGACATTTCCACAGTTGGGAGAAATGAGGACCAAGCGTTGGCGTGTTTAGTCAGTCTCGATTTTGGAAGTTTTAACAGGACAGGGTGTTGTGACACTTGGTTGCCTTCAAGTAGGTGGTGTCCTTAAGATGGTTGGCTCACGAGGCACTGCAACCACTTTGCAAGAATGGCTAAGCGGACGTCATCACTATCGGTTGATTTCCCCACAGAACCATCATAATCACGCTACAAATCCTGTACACGCACGAGTCTAACGGAATCAAACCTCCATTACAAATTGTTCCACAACCTAGGCTCCTCCTACAGTTCTGGCCCAATTACATCCAGACTAGCTACAGAGGATCAACATGACCCCATTTAATGGAGAGGGGTGTTTTTATCTTTGCCGGTGGTCTTGCGGGGGGGGGGGGGGGGGGAATGCAAATTCTCTTTGTAAATGTGTATCGTGTAGCGCCGCCTCCAGGTGGGGGAGGATATTACAAGTCTCCACCATTTACAGTGCAGTGTTCCTGTCCCCATGTTTTCCAGTACAATAAGGTGTTTTGAATTATAAGCAGTAACTATGCCTTTGCTTCATGCACATAACCTAGGTTATTTATTTTTCCAATACGGAGTTGTCACTTGCTGATACACTGCCCAAATAAAGGTATGTGTCAGAAGAACGTGTTGTATGCTTGGAACAAGACTGCCCGTAGGGCAGGTACTGTGCTAGTTAATATGAATCAGCATCAGCAAACTGTGAACCAGAATAGCACCAAGTTCCTTGACTTTGCAAGAAGTCTTGGATTTAGGGTGGCTGGTTCATGGATCCAGCACCCACAGGCTCATCACTGGACTTGGTATTCCAACGCTGGTGATGTGACAAAGGAGATTGACCATGTGCTCGTTGATGGTTGCTGGAGGATGATCCAAAACTGTAGGGTCTACCGGAGAGCTCAGTTCCTCAATACTGACCACAGGCTTGTTGTAACAACTCCGAAGTTGCAGCTTAAATCCAGGAGAATGGTACCATCTCCACCTCGGCTGGATGTTGGCAAGCTCAAGGATGAGAGGGTAGCTGAGGAGTTTGTGAATAGGCTGAGTGGAGATTTGGGGGGTCTGCGTACTTTGGGGAATCCTGAAGAGTTGTGGAATGCCTTCAAGACCACCGGTGGATGTCTTGGAACTTACCGGAGGGCGAAGAAGAATTTTGTCTCTCAAGGGACACTGGATACCATTGACCAGAGTCACAGGGCAAGGCTGAATGGCAGAGCTGAGATGTTCAGGGAGCTGAGGCATAAAACTGTACGTGCGCTAAGGGTGGACAAGGAGGCCGAGATGTGAGGAATCTGTGAGGGGGGTGAGAGCATCACCTGTGGTCAAGTGATTCTTGTCCTGCTTACCAGTGAATTTGTGCATTGCATTCCTCCAAGCCCTTCCCTCAGTGTACTGCAGTTAGAGCAGAGGGTGGTGGGCTCTTGACAGAGGAGTTCGAAGTGAAGGCCCGCTGGGCCGGTTACTTTGAGCGGTTGTACCAGGCTGATCCACTAGCTGTCGAGTTGGATGCCAGGGGTGTTACTATCCTTATTGCTGAGCCTCCAATCAACTGTGGTCCACCTTCATTTGAGGAAACACAGACTGTGGGGAACCAGTTGAAATGGGGGTAAAGCTCCTGGGATCCGTGGCATCCATGCTGAGCTCCTCAAGGCTGGTGGAAATGCTGTACTCGTGTCATTGCATGCAGTTCTGTGCTCTGTCTGGAACACAGACATCATCCCAACTGACTGGAAGAGGGGCCTTGTTGTGATCACCAAGGCTGCAACAACTACCGAAGGGTGATGCTACTCTCAGTGCCGGGCAAGGTCTTTGCTTGGATAATTCTTGATAGGGTCCGCCACCATCTGCTTCAGCACCAGCGTCCAGAGCAGTCAGGCTTTACACCAGAGGTCAACGATTGACCGTATCCTTGCTCTTCGGGTCCTCACCGAACACCGACGAGAGTTTCGGAAGGGGCTGCTTGCAGCCTATGTTGATCACTGTAAAACGTTTGATTCAGTGAATTGGAATGCCCTCTAAAGGATTATTGGTCTTCGTGGGGTACCACCAAAACTGATCAATCGGATGTCTGAGCTATACTCTGGTACTGAGTGTGTTGTGAGATGTGGTCATACCATCTCTGACTTATTTCCAGTTGTTAGGGGGTGTGAACTGGCATCCACACTTTTCAGCACTTGTATGGATTGGATTCTTGGAGGATGTCAAAGAGATCAAGCTACGGTGCATCGTTTGGGAATGTCAAGATATCTGACAGTTATTTCACAGATGATGCAGTCATCGTTACGGAGACTCGAGATATCCTTTTGGGGTCCCTCGAGGTGCTGAATGCGGAGTCGGAGCCACTGGGATTACGGGTTTCCTGGGTCAAAACTGAGATCCAGGCTTTCAATGACATTTTGGATGCTGCTATCCTGTTTGTGGCGAGGATGTTGAAGTCCCGGAGATTTTCCCTTACCTTGGCAGTGATAGTCATGTCTCTGCTGGCTGTGAGCCAGAAGTCAACAGATGTCTGGGTTGGGCCTGGGGAGTCATGGATTCACTGGATCATGGGGTGTGGCACTGTCGTTAGCTGTGCAGGAGGACGGAAGTCTGGGTCTTCAGGTCCTTGGTGCTTACAATCTCGCTCTATGGATGTGAGACTTGGACTCTGACCAGGGATCTGAGAAGGAGACTTAAATCCTTTGGTACCATGACTCTTCGGAGAATTGTTCGCTATCGCTGGTCGGACTTTGTGTCCAATGAGCGTTTGCTGAAAGAGACTCAAATGAGATTTGCTACCTGCATAGTCCATGAGCATCAGCTGTGGATGTATGGACATGTGGCTCGTTTTCCTGACGCTGATTCTGCTCACCAGATTCTCTCAGCGAGGGAGCCTTGTGAGTGGAGGAGGCCAAAGGGCCGACCACTTGCCTTGTGGTTGCAGCAGGTTGATCAGCATCTCAAGAAGAAGGGGACAGGGCCATGCATCTGCCTGGGGGATGGCCAGAGGAAGGTCCCTGGAATACCCGCAGAAAGTGGACGCAGTGACGCACTGCTCCGGCGCATGCTCACATACCTGACCTGACCTGACCTGAAGGCCACATGGTCACAATTCACATAAAATACATAAGGACGAACATTAGACAAATTAAATATCTATACAAGGCCCTCCAACATGGCAAGGGGTACAGTAAGAATGCATGCTAGCATACAGTACATCCTGGACTTAGTGGGGAAGATCGAAGGGCTGGGAGGGCAGAGGGAGAGACTGGAGGAGAGAGGGTGCCATTTTCATTTGATACTTGACCAGATTTACAGCAATAACTTTACAATACTTTTACAATTCCATCAAAAAACGTTGCAAACCTTTATTGATCAGATGAGTTCATGACCAATGGAGTTCACCTCATTGGTACAATTTGTTTTCAACTTCGTGAAGATGTACAACATGGTGTCATGAACAGGATTGTCAGTCGGATAGCAGAACCCTTTTCAAGTTTTGCCAAAGATAAAAATCAAAATCTCACTTGGCGCAGCAGCTCCTACAACGAGATGACGCCATGGCATTGCCAAACCACTGGTATGCATCGCAAGTTGTCATCTGAGACCGAGGATTGATCAGTCAGGAATTACAGGGAAGTAGTAGAACACAATGCCCTTAAAAGGTACATGATTGTTCATTTGAAAGGATAAATTTGTCTCAAAATAACTTGCGCAGAAAAATCTCGTCAAAAATACAAATATTATATCGAAAAATAATGAGTTACAACAATGGTCAATTATTTACTTTTTATGTCAGGTGTCAGATTTATGAATCATTCTTCGGACACACGAGGTTCACCCCAAAGGTTATGTCCCCCACCTCCTCCCCCCTCACATGCACAGATAGTCACATTAAGCTACATAATCTCCAATCTCTTCGATGCACTTCAACCAGTGGCCAACCATTGTTCAACTCCCTTCTGCAGAGTCATGAACACAGTGGGCATGGCTCTGTTAACTCTTCAGCAGATGCAAAACAACTTCCCCAAAGCTTGCTTTTCATTTAGATAAGGGCTAGGCAGAATTGAAAATAATTTATTGGGAGATTCCATGTGCAGTTTTCTTCTGCATCACCATTTAATAACGAGAGTTTGGTTGTCTTCCTTACCAAAGCTTTCTATGACGGACATGTCCTCAAGATACTAGATGCCGTTATTTAAATTTATTAATCCAAACAAATCTTTATTTGAGGACATATCAGTAAATAGAGAGAAGGCACATATCTTGCAATCGTCTACACCTTCTACTTTCAAAAATTACAAGCAAGGTGACAGATTTAACTTTTGGGATGACCCTGACATGTATATACAGTATGTAGATAAAGACATACGAATTATCACATTACATGTTGTCCAAACTTGGTGTTGGCTTAATGGTTAATCTGGATTGCTTAATATCTTAGAGTCTTGAGCTCAAGCCCTTTACCGTTGAATTAACACCAGGTGGGTTGAATCCTTCTGAGGTCAGCAAAATGGGTACCAGCTTCCTGGTACCAAGGATATTGCATCAGTGGCACAACTGCACCCCCAGAAAGTGATGCAGTCAAGCAGCCACAGGCTGCAAACAAACAAATAAGTAAAATTAACCTGTTGTCTGTCGAAGTGTGTTGCTTGGACAACCTGTATTCAAAGTAGTTTTACACTTTTATACTTTAAGAGATCATTGCAACATAAAAATAATGAAAACTATAAATAGAGAAAGTAGTAATGTGGACACCTGATAAAAAGGACTTTTCTAATTACAACTTGTGCTGAGCTGTCAGTCAATCTCTTATTAATTCAGGTGGTCTTACCCACATATAACTAACTAGACAGAAATGGAAATACCATGAAAGCCCAGAGACACCTGTATATGGACAGGAGTCTATTACCTTGAAGTTAATATTCCCCTTCTCTCAAGTCGCGAATAAGCGTGCACGCACGCTTATTTTTTTCCGAGGTGAAAATCCCCCCTACACGGCCTCTATTCGGGTCTACCCGCTTAGTAAAAAATCGTTCTTGCCACCCTCAGGTCATATTTACACCGGCGAGCGTGTAGGGTGACAATGTTGTCCCGTCGAGAGATGTGTCGTCCTGATGTAATGTATGTATTTGAACAATAAAATACATGTTCTATATTTGTCACATTTCTGGTTTTTCCACCCTGCCCTCTTATTCGGACCTGCACGCTTATTTGTCTTTTTTTGATTTTCCACCCTACACGCTTATTCCGCCCTCTACTCTTATTAAAATTTGGAAAATGTTCCACCCTGCATGCTTATTCAGACCCCCACGCTTATTCGGGACTTGAGAGTAATATCAATATGACCTGATTTCCCTCTTCTTTTTTGTTTTTTTGCTAGAAAGTATTCACTCACTCCTTCTGATGCGTCTCTGTTCAACAATTCAATCATTTCATCACAAATTTCTCAAGACAACCCAACATACTTTCTCTGTGGGCCGTACAAGCGGGAGGAGCAGAGTGAACATTGGAAACTGTAGTGGCTCTAAATGTCAACTAAGCATACCCTTGCGATCGACGATCAGATCGATATTCCAGGCCAAAACTGCCTCTCCATGGAACGTACCAGGAAAGTTCTCTGCCCCGGGGGTATGGCAATGGAAATTCACAGCTGCTGTGTGCTCAACGTTGTACTCCAACCACTCGGTGCATGCACAGCGTTTCCTGCCTTGATGAAATGCTGCGCTGCAAGACTGTAACATCAAACATGATTGCACACGTGTTGTCTTTGAATGATATTTTCTTTAGTATAGCTCCAAATATTTTCGAGTTCATTGTCAGTCTCCCATCCATGCACATGCTGCGCAATATCTCGTAGAGAATTGGCGCGAATATGATCGCTCCTCAGTGCAACAGATGTAATAACGACTCCAAAGCGACGTCATGCATGCGTGCACCCCTTGCCTCATGGTGCGAGGTATTGCACTCCTCGAACGTTGGACTCTCCCATTTTGGGGCAAGCTCAGAGCTCAAAGCAGTCGGGTAAGTGGGCCTTTCAAAGCAATGGAGGTTGCACTCTGACGGAAGCAAAACAAGAAGCAGATTGGTGGTGACTCTGCGGGGAATGCATAACGACTCATGATGTATTGCCTGGGTTATGCAGAGCTTGACCCTAGCTACGGGGAAGGTGGCCCCTCGCTGTGCACTGGGCAGGAGGCTAAACCCTATAGCCCTCTGCTCCCCCCATTCCCGCCGTTTGCAGCTCGGGTGAACAGCACGCCGAGAGGTGAGTTAACAAGACACTGATGTGCCATCAGCACACAAAGAGTCAGACGGCTCTGAGGGAACCTGACAGCTCTCGACACTTGCTCTACAAGACTGCTTGGAAAGCTAAAAAAAAGAAAGAAAAAAGAAGCAAATGAAAAAGGACGGAGAAAACCACCCCTGAGGCATCCAATAGGTATACGCAGAATGACCAGTGGATGCTGTTGGCTTTTGCAGGGTGATTTATGGATTGCAGGCACTGTGCGGCGTGCGCCGAGCGCTACGTTGTAGTGATAGGTCTACAACTGCCCTTCAGGCTGTCGGGTGAACTGCCTGATTTATGGAGTGCGGCCCGTAATAGTTACACTTGGTGGCAGCGAACTCAGCTGAACTCCCACTTAAACAGCACTTAAGCCTGCTCCCCTTTTATAAATCACCTGTTATAGACTACATCGAGACTTTGAATAGAGCGACCATTAGGTCACACGAGTTGGCATCCTGAGGTTTCCCATCTTATAAATTATAAAAATCAGACAACAAATGCTTGGAAATGAATAGACGATTTAACTCTTCGAATGTCTTATTCAAATTCTATGAGGGCAGTTCAAGGTTTAAGTGGATAATTTTTGTTGGCGATCATGTGAAAGTGTTAGTTCAAAGCAGAAATGCAACGATATTGTCTGCACTGAGCAAAATGGATCAACACTGGGTAAAACATCCTGGGCTAAACCAACATGGTGGCCAATAGTCACATGTGCTGTGGAACACTTGGTGCATCATTATATTCCTCTTGATGGGGAACATCAAACCAGCTGAAATTAGCAGAAGACTGTCTGCCAATTTGATTTTTTTTTTAATCTTACATTGTCCGAATGCTCATACTGGAGCTTGTTCATAAATCAGTTGCAGGACAAAGACATTAGAATACATCATTGTGATTTTACATGAATTGGAGGAACATTCGTCGACGAATGGACAAGCACATATATATGATATATCAGATTTGAACCTAGGTTCCCAGGGTTTCAGATGGGAATGCTAAGAGATTAACCCATAGGGGATCGATAACAGGCAAAAAGTACCTTGCACTTGTGTGAAATGAAGGGCTAGTCTTTCTCATTAAGGCAACTTTGGCTCCGACGAAGAGTTAATGCACAAAAAGACAGCTTCTTCTTGCTTAGCATACATCATGGCGGTTAGCATACCTCAATCAGTGTTTCGTTGTATTTCATCTTGCATGTCTTGCATTTAGTCGTGCAGTGAGTTTTAAAATGGCTGGGCATTGGTGAGTGATCTTGAGCATTCTCCAATGCAACCAACTTCTGCCACGCAAGCAAGCATCAAACGTGTTAAGTAACTAATTTGGGGGAAACAGTCGGGGATTACTATATGTTGAATTGCAGAAGAATTAAACGTTGTTGTTGGAGTCTTACAATCATTAACTTCATTTAAAAGTAAATCGGATTAGTGCAAGGATTAGTGATTGTATCAAAGGAACTCTCCTCCACAAGATCTTGAAGGATAAGTGTACTCTAACGATCCTCAACAATGGCTGGTAAGTTCCAAATCATTCTCCATATAGTCCAGACTTATCACCTTCTGATTTCCATCTGTTTGGAGCACTCGGAGAACATCTGGGTGGCATAAGGTTTACAAATGATGAAGACGTCAAAGCACATGTCCTGAAATTTATGCATACCCATCTCTAAGATTACTTTGGCGGTGGCAAGAAGGAGCGAGCACATCTAGCATGGGACGTGTGTACCTGTAGCAACGAGCACATCTAGCATGGGACGCGTGTGTACTGTGGCAGTGAGCGCATCAAGCACGGGACACGTGTGTACCTGTAGCAACGAGCACATCTAGCATGGGATGCGTGTGTACCTGTGGCAGTGAGCACATCTAGCACGGATACGTGTGTACCTGTAGCAATGAGCACATCTAGCATGGGACGCGTGTGTACCTGTGGCAGTGAGCGCATCAAGCATGGGACACGTGTGTACCCGTAGCAGCGGAACATCTTGAGAATTCGGTGAATACACGATTTCACCTGTACTTTTAAAATTTAATTTGATAATGAAAAGTCCACCACAACCTTGAACGGCCCTCGTATTTTATTTTACTTTGTTTTGCGTTGATTGTTATGAGACAGTAGACAGAAGGGTTTGCAAAAGTGTTATAGGTTGTGAAAGGGAGTCAAAATGTTTTTCCCCCCATTTAAAAAACGTGTCAAAGTCACAAACATTACGCTGCACAGGTATCAGCAAACCCACGCCAACCGCTTTAGAGGTGGTGGCAGGGTGGGGAAAGAGGTAGAGTGAGGAGTGACACTGGATTCAAACTTCAGTACATCAAAAAGGACTAACATATGTCTTAGGTTTCACCGGTGCAGCACCGTTCCCTCGTCATTGGGACAAACTTAATGACGGCCACCCTCCCCTTTTTTGATATACCCAGGTATACATCCACCACCTCCTCCTCTATACGACAAGACAAACACGTGCAAACATATATTCATCCCAACGTTACGTAAACGTTCGCATGCATTTCTTCTCTCGTCACAGACGAGGTGCAATAGCTACGCCATTCATTTTCTGTCTTCAATGACAACCTTTCACAGTAGACTTATATCAAAGGCAAATTAACTTCAATGTTGCAGCGCCTTCCGTTTACACATCTTTAATTGCACCTACATTGTGATCAATGTCATTGAATTCACATGACATGAAAGACATAGGTGTCGCTCGGAACCCTAAATCATAGTGAATGAAAAGTTGAAACAATCACAGTGCATAATTCTGTTCTCCAGTCGCTGGAAGACCCTTTTTTTAATAAAAAGGCAGTTGAATACGTTTAGGCATGACATTTTCTGTAAAGCCTGGTGTAACAGAGATAGGGCACTTTTCAATTAGATCAGCCCTCAGAATGTCTGTTTTAGGCAGAAATGGCATAATTGACCACTCAAATTGATATATCTTAATTCAAACACGCGGTAATTACAGCGCAGTGATTTTTTGGGGTGACAGCGATTGTCCGTTGCCATGGGCAGTCCCTGCCTATTGAGTGCCGGCTTTAATTACTGTCGATTAGGAAAAAGAATGCAACTTATCAGCCCTTTACAGCCGCGCCGCTTTCAATTAGCGTGCGCAGAATTCAACGGGTTCCCATTCACGGCTTCTCAAATGCCAGGATACGGCTGGCGTGGTGTCAAACCGGCAGAGGCATTGGGGTTCGCCAATTGTTCCCTGGTGGAGCACCCGCTCGGCTCCCTCAGTGCTCGCAAACAAAGTCTCCTAATAGACTCAGTGTATGAATTTCCTCACACACTTGAAATAACACCCACATCTAGATGCTTGGAACTCTCTCTCTCCCTCCCTCGGCTTTGTGTACTTTGACTGTTTTGCACTAAATCAATGGCCCCACCCTACTACCCTTGTTGTGGGAGAAAATAATTATATTATTTTACTCACAATTATAATTGTTGCTGGTGTTTTATAAATTTAATTTTTATGCTGTAATGTCAGTTATGCTT
>CM068960.1:91001634-91015741 GCA_035128595.1 Eptatretus atami
AAGGAGAGAGATAGGGTGTTAGTAATTATCTTTAGAATAATGAAAGATAGAAACATATAAATTAATTGGAAAATTACGTGCTCAGACGGGAATCAAAACCAGGTCCCTGGAAAACCGTACCCGTGCTCTGGTGTTAACTCCATGAGTGAATATGACGTCACATTATCTATTATTGACTGAATGTAATTTTCCTTATTTGTACAAAACAGTCATATTATTTGTAAACTCAGCAATAACAATTTCCAATGCATTATAATCAGGCTGGCAGAATAGTTATGGGGTATACCACACTTCGCCTCGGAGCTGTCTTTTCTCGGATAAAATCTCTACCCAGGTATACAACTGTCACCCTGGTGTTTTGCATGCAAAGTAAGGCATCAATGTATGCACCATCCATTGGAAGGATATTTAGCTGGATGACCCGTCCATTTTGCCAGTACTGGTTGTTGGTGGAAGTTAAAGATCCACAGTCTCTTTTGTGAATGAATCATGAGCAAACTATGCGGACACTCTGGCGAAATTCCAAATTCCTATCAAAACCAGATCTGACCAGCCCAAACTTTCTTCAGATGCTCAAATAAGTTGTCATGGAGAGTTTTCAAGAATTTTATACCATGAATAAGACTTCAATAATTGTATCTCATTTCTTGTTTCCTCTTACTCTATCAGTTCTCTTGTATAGGGCATACGGGTGAATTGCAAGTAACAATAATAACTAGATATGCGAGCAGTTATGCCGGGGCCAAAGCCGCCCACTTTCTTCAAAAGTTGCTTTGATGGGAACGTGACCCATGACATCATTGGATCAACTTGTTTTCTCCATGGGTCGTCAATCATATATGTAAAATTTTGCATTGATCAGATATGGTTATTTTTCTCTCCAATGTGCTGCCAGACCACGTGACCGATGATGTCATTTTTAAAAAACAGAATTCGAATGGATAGTCGATCACATACTTAAAGTTTCATATTGATTGGATAATATTTATTTTTCTATCAATATGGTGCAGACCACGTGACGAGTGACGTTTAAATTTTCAAACTATATTTCCCATGTTTCGTGAAATATATATATATATATATATATATATATTTATATATGTAGTTGTGCATCAATCTGTGAACCATTCTGAAAAGAAGGTCAAAAAAAAATTCAATCCAATATAGCTGCCAGACAATGCACTGATATGAATCATAAATTTAAATACTGAAAATAAATTTGGTCATAGATTATATATATATGAAACTTCATTTTTTCAGATAAGGATTTCGAATCAACCAATTATGGCTGGCATACCAGCCTGGTGTTGGCTTAGTGGTTAGGGTGGGCTGGCTTGGGATCTTTGGGTCTTGAGTTTGAGCCCGTCAGCCATTGAATTTACACACAGATGGGATTGCAGCCTCTCATCCTTCCGAGGTCGGTGAAATGAGTACCAGTATACTAGTAAAAGGGGCATTGCATCAGCAGCACAGCACATTGCCTCAGCCAATGTTGTTTTCTGCAGCTGTGTGTTGCATGAGGAGGAGGTGGCTGGCATACCACTTCATGATGATGTCATCTTTATCAATTATTCTCCATAGGGGGGAGGGCATGAAGGGGTGGGGGGGGGCGGTTAAAAACTACTGAAATGTTTTTGCAGGTCCCTGCTAGTAACGTAATATACCCATTTATTCATGAGGTCTAAAGCTTGCTGAACATGGTTGCCAAACTCACCGTTTTCCAGGAACCTAAGCCCCGTCGTGTAGGATGAGGGTTTACTGCAAACGATAAGTGGAAAAAAGATACAGGAATAATACTGAGCAAATCATTACTTGATGATGGTTGTCCTTCATAACTTGAGATGGCTGTTCACCTGATATGTGAAACCTCAGTGCAAACATTTCTTTATAGTGTAGGAGTTGCTGTCCACACAGTTACTACAGTATAAGATAACTAACAGTGTAACCTGATGTCAAGGAATATCCAAGGAAGCCACTTGATATCTGTGGTTTATGGCATGAATTTGAAATGTAGCCAGGGTGATGGCCTCACTCTTCAATGAAGACACATGTGGGTATATAACATTCACCAACTAATGCTGGCTGATGAGACATCCAGTGTAATGTCCTATCGATGGAAAGCACACCTACCTGCACAAAATCTGACGTTTATATAGGAGAGGAGAGATTGGGACCATACTCTGTGCAGAGCGTTGGTGCTGCCAAAGCAGTCTCCTTGGTATTGGGCCAATCCTGGACGGGTCTATCCACCACACAGGATACCAGCAAGCTGGCACTCATTTTGCCGACCTCGAAGGAGGACAGGCCGAGTTAACCCCACCTGGTATTAATTCAACAGCTGAGCGGATTTGAACTCAGGACTAAGGATCGAAAACATTCGTACATGATATAACACACACAACACACACATCACTCACACACACAGCATACAACAGACACTTACACACACACACACACACGCACACGACGCACACCGCACGCACCGCACGGGCACGCACACAGCACAGCACACACACACGCGCCACACACAGACACACACACACACACACCACACACACACACACGCCACACAACAACGCACGCACGCACGCAGCGTCAACACACACACACACACACACGACAGCCGCACGCACGCACACAGCACAACACAGCACACACAGCACTGCGCACACCATACACACACACACTGCACGCACGTCACACACACACACACACGCAAGACACCACACGACACACACACACACACACGGTCTTTTCAAAACCTTCTCTGGTCATTTTTGGTCCAACCTTGTCCAACTTTCCAATTTTGTTTAAATGATTGGCATTGATCAGAATATCCTCTCCTACCGTCGTTCTTCATTTGGGAAATCATATTGCTCGATAGCACACACATACATACATCAAGTTCATTCAACAACATTCGTGTTTGACATGGTCATGAAAGCACCTCCATTAGTCACAAAATAAAATATCTCATTGAAGACAAAATGGATCCCAATGAACAAAAAATGTATCGTCTGTACTGCAATAAATTGACCACATGGTTTCAATTTTAAAAAAAAACCCCACAACCAATAAAATAGCTGTCCTGTGATGAACCAGAGCACAACATCAAGCTCACCTGTGGTCAAACCTGTCAAGTCGGTAACGATCTCCAAAGTACAATCCATCAAAATGGTAACGTATTGATAAACAAGGACAAATGTGTCCAAGAGCCGCGTCCTAAAGGTTTTGTCTTCACCAGAAGAAGAAGAAGAAGGACTCCCGATCTATAAGCGAATCAATTGGGGTCCAGCACACTCCACAGCAGGGCAGGTCCAGAGGGTCTTTCGTCTTCTCCCTCTCTCTGAGCCTGCGCAACTGTCTGTCCCCTATATTTCCACGGCCTCAGGCACACACGCAGCTACCCCCTTCTGGTGACTGCCAAAATCAGAATCATGCTCACTCCTTCACTCTTGTCATTCCTTTGTTTCCACTTTGAACAACCCCACACTCTCTTCAATCGCAATCTCCTCAAAAGAAAAAAAAAAAAATAGGATATACAAAATAACTCATATCTCCCCATCCAAACCACTTCTACCGGGCCGTTAAAAAGCGCACTCTATTTCACTGCTTTCTCCTGAAATGTAATGACATCTTGTTTACATGTGAAACCAAACCTGCGCGCCATTCCAGAGATCTCCCTCAGTACTGTCCCTGTCACGTTGTGCTTTCTCCACTCTTCTGTCTCTGCCCCCTGCTCCATACGCTGCTTGTGTTACTCTTATAAGCCGACAATGTAGCAAAAACAAAAAATCAAGTGTTATTCATCAACACCACCTGCTGCTATGTTAAGAGCCCAATATTCGAGCTTACAGGTTACATGAAGTAAATAAAATGTTGTGAATGATCACGAATTGTTAAGGTAAAAACCACATCATCATTCGTAACCAGCTGCTGCTGCTGATGCTCCTTCTGGACAAGCTGTCAACCACCAACTGCATTCAACCTGTGCACAAGCTGGTACAACTTGGGGCCGATTCGAAGAGTACAGGACTAGTCAACGAATATGGAAAAGTCAAGACCAAGATGTTAAGCGCAACACAGGCGTTAATTAAAGACCCTTAATAGCAGTACAGCTGCAGCTGCACAAGGCCGTTCCGTCTCCTTGCGGATGACCCAGTGCTGTAGCAAACGAGCGTGGCTGACCATACGTCTGAGATCACACGTCAGCTCAGGCGAAGGCGAGAAGAATGGAGAACTGTCATGGGTGCGCGAATAGTCACCGCGCTCTTCACATAGGGGCGAAGAAAACGTCCCAACGATTCCAGCAGAGAGGGACACCATCACAAGGAAGCACACAGGGGGGGAGGCCGAAAAGGAGGGGGAGAGGGATAACTGTCGAAAGCATGAAAGAGTGGCTTTGAAGTGAGTTAAGTGCGATCCTCCAGGCTGTCACACCCATCCGCTAAAAATAAACCATAGACTAAACAGGAGCTACCCCACTCGCTGCCTCCATAAATACGTAGCGAGGACAACCACAACATGGCCAAATCATTTAATAATTGAATATATTAAGAGTAGTAATACTAGCAATAAAATATTATATGTAAGATAAATAAGTAAGTGATTCGGGATCCCGCCCGAGCTGCGAAGTGACCGAAGCACGCCACCTAACGCCCAACCAAGGAGAGACAATTTCGTGGACCTGACTAAACCCAGACTCATCAGGTGGCTTTGGCCGCACACGAACGTGCAATGCCGGCAACCGGGGATAGACAAACTCGACATAATAATACCCAAAAAAATGGATGGCACGGAGGATAAAAAGCATCACTAACCGCGGACCGCGACTCGGGAACGCGACCGCGGGGGACCCTTCCGTACCAGCCGGATAACCGATAAGCAGTTGTATGTGACCTCAGGTATCCAGATAATACCCCATGGTCATATTAAACCACAAGCCTACAAAACCTGTAAGACAGAGGAGGGAATAAAGAAAAGACGAAGCGAAACGGAAAACATAACACAATTGAAGCGAAACACCGGGAAGCACATATATACAGGCCAACAGGTCAAGCAAGCACAATAGTAACCCCAAACAAAAACACACGAACGACAGCAGACAGACTACTACACGGCGCACACCGCAAACAGCAGTCTAACTTACAGACGGCGCCAGACTGTACACCAAAGAAAGGAAAGAGCACCTCATTAGACAGGCAGACGGCCCGTGGCCCTTATGTGGACTGGCAACCGAACACCACACGACTGCAGTAGCACCTCACGAGCGGTAGCGAAGGGCGAGAATCCGAGAAAAGAACACGCAAGCGCGCCTCCAGTCCCTCCCCAGTCCTCCGCGAGGTCCTAACCAAGAGTAATCTGCAACTCACACCTGTGACTCTAACGACCGTTCTCTTTCGACCGAACATAGGCAAAACACATGAACCGCAACTGACTACCTCACCGGACCGTCCCCCTACTGACTCTTCCTCTTTTATCGGCTTCCGTTCGCCGTTTTTCCCACCCGCCCTCTTACGCGGCAAATCGGGGGGGGGGGGGGGAGGGGGAACTCCACCACAGGGAATCGGGGCGGGAGTTGAGTTCCAACCGCGCCCTCGTTTACGGAAATGGGGGGAATGATTCCAACGCATTCTGTTTACCCAGGGCGGAAATCGTGGGTGAGTGAGTTCCAACGCAATCCTGTTACCCGAGAAAATTGGTGGAGTAGGTTCCACCCTCATGGCGTGTTACCAGGGAAATCGCGTGGAGTTGATTCACCGTCAATCTCCTGTACCAGGGAAATCGGGTGGAGTTGTTGTCCACTTTGTTCGGGAGCTTAAGGGTGCGGTGAGTGGGGGATGGTGGGTCTTGGAGGCAAGGAGTGTGTGAGAAGCGCGTGTAATTGTTGTGGTGGTGTTGTATGCGGTGAGACGGGTGGTTAAAATAAAGATAGTAGAAAAAAAACGACCCTAACCAAAAATGCAGCCCGATGATGCCATAAAGGGCCTCTATACAATGGTTGGGGCTAACAACACGATTAAGTACGTAAGGAACATCCTCACTACGTCCCTGCGAAAAAAAAAAAAAAAAAAGTTGGGGGGTGAGGCGAATTCCCATACGCCGCTAACTAATATATATATTAGATATAATATTAATAATATACTAACATATCATAATAGTAAATATAGCAATATAAGTTGGTTTGGCGGGGTCGTGCGAAATCGACGACTAGGTTGGGGAGATTAGTCGCCTCCGCGATATCTCCCCGGTAATGGTAGGCGCGCTCCGATAACGGTGAGCTGGCGTCCGAACCGACCGTCGACAAGATTCAACGCGTAGCTAGGGTCTGTGCTAAAACAATTATACTATTAACTACGACCGATCGACTACCGGAACCAGCCTCTGCCCGTCTTGTCTAAACCGGGGGTCACTCAGCGGCGGTAGTTCCAACTACGACTAAGAACTCCGGTTCGGGCAGCCGACCGAAACTGCCAAAGCCGGCCGCTATGAAGACCGATTACGGGGATAAACCCAGCTTATAGCAACCAGACCGACGCATCAACCCAATATAAAGGACAAGGAAACGGAACATGTAATAAATTAGTAACATAAAAAAGGACAAAGCAAACTTGCGGAATAGCAAAGCGGGGAAATATACAATAAGGCAAAAACACAAACAATTAACTAAAGAGCCGGCCGCCGACAGACACACACAGCATGCAAAAGAAGAACCTCAGAGTCATTAGACCCTCGCCCGTGAAGAGAAACAAGGGTCAGAGTCCGAGTACCGGCCGTTCGAAAAGGGAACCTGGGGCAGTCGCAGGCACCAGCCTGGTCCATTCGCCATGGGGAACTCGTGGTTTGTAGAACGAGGGGGTATGAAGCGGGGTCCACGAGAGTCGGTCACTCCTGCCCTTCCTTGAGGCCGCAGCAAGCGCTGCGCCCGATTTTCAAAGACCTTCTGTGCAACCCCGGACAGCAAAAACCAACTAAGAACTACGAACAGCTCCGACCACGCTCGCAGAATCTACTGAGAACTCAACAAACCAAAAAAGTGACCTCCGCAACCACCGTCATGCTGAAAGATCCCCAACGATAGGAGGCGTTGGGAGCCAAAACGTACTGTCGCTGCTACCCGAATAGGAATGGCGGCTTCCATGGATCCCGCTCTCTGGCAGATTCGCCAGTGCCAGAAAACCCATTCACTCTAACCAGCAGATCTGCTAAAAAGGACCCACCGCAGATTGAAATTGGGATGAGAAGCGCCGAGAACGCTGCAAGACTCTTTGGCACTGGCTTTGGCAATCAGAGTGTTTTGAAGACAGCGGGTGGCGCAAGTGGGTGGTCGTGTGGCGGTAGGATGAATCTGTGTGGTAGGTTTCGAGAATAGAGGTTGTATGGTAGTATAAAAAGATTAAGCAACCTAACTAAAAAGAAGCTGCAATACGCACAGTATTTTGATTCCCTTCACTCAAACCAAAACGAAGGCGAATCCTGACTACAACATGTCCTTCACACCAGCGTAATAACGACGACTATGGAGCGTGAGTTTGATGCAATAGGCTTCCGAATCCAGAACAATATATATGATAGCCTCCAAACAACATCCCTAGTTACACCGGTGATATTATTACAACCGAATATAGGATTTATTATACTCTGTCTTTGATAATTATAGACTGTATGAAGGCCCGATCCATCCACGACCGTCAAAGCAGCCATCAGATGACAAGCGTGGAAGATAACTATAATCTGAAACGCCAAAACGAGAAAGCAGATCAAACCGTTTTAAACGTACAAATATCAAACCAATAACACCGCATTAGTAAACGGCATATGAACTGAATTGTGGTACAAGGTATACAGTCTCACTGATCAGACAAACGGTCACCGGACGACTTGAACTCATTGAGTCACCAACACTCATAAACACAGCCCGGCTTGAAACCACCGTTTGACTAGTCAGTGATTAGCAGCAAAAGGATACGATGATTTTATATGAGCCTGTCACGAAGATCTTGATATGGCTGTCATAAAAGAGACCAGTGCAAAACGGACCAATTTCACATACACACATGCCAAAATACCGTCAAGGGATCAGGCAGTGTGCCCATTGGATACCGCAAAGGTCGGATGAGCTACCGTGATTGCAACGTCACTTGGCTGCTTCAACATTCAGACATATCGCCTCGGCAGACAGAGACACCCTCCACACCTGCACGATGAAACCTTCGCACAGGGAAGCGCCAAAGTACACCGACTTAATGCAAGGCAAGAACCAGCACGATGAACACTAAAGAGGAGCAAGCAATGGCTTCAGATCATTGAAGACGACAATGAGAACACGAATCCAGCAGCACACCATCCCAAAACAGACCGGTAGCCAGTACTGTAACCCAAAGAGATGCATTGCACTCCTGTATGCAACAATCAATGGTGGCCACAACGCATGCACAAGGGAACTGACATCGCAACCCTGTCGTCTGTACCCGTAGAAAGACTATACGAGCATGGGTACTTGATAAACAAAAACTGAACAGTGTCATCTATAAGCAATGTTACAATAGCAATTGTTGAGTTGTTATAATCTTGAACTGTTACAAATTTTATTTACAAAACAACATGTTAGTTTCTTTGCGTCAGTAATACGCCATCCCTAGAAGTACGTAGCTTCCGAGCTCCTATGATGCTGAGTGCAGATGGCGACGTAAACATAAACTTCCATACATGAAGTTATCGCTTAAAGCCGTCCATGGAAATAATCTGCTACTAATCTCATTATGTAACTTTGAACGCATAGGCTGCACTACGCAGCGTATCAGTCTCTCAATTCAACGTACTTATGGTCAAATGTACTTTTTCGATGACAAAATAATTATACTTGACTGAGCACAACTGTGACGAGGCTGCGAAACACCTAGGCAAACCCCTAAACCTACAATGACAAACATACGATGCCACAAGACAAACATTAAACCTCTGTACTTTAAGACCCTTTCAACAACTGACACTTAATTTTCAACCGTTTTTGACCTTATATATACCCTAGACATACAACACACCCGAACAAAGCGGCAGGCGATTGCAAACAACACACACGGCAAGCACAACAATTCAAGAGCCCTTACACTGACCCATTAAAGATTAAGCGGCAGCTTTGACGCAGGAGAGGCTTGGACGATGGTTAGAACTTTAGAAACAACTTGAGACCTGTAATTACAATAAAATAAATGCAAATTCATAGAATACAAACTAAAAATGTTGCACGAATATTAGTGAATGTATCTAAGGTAAATCATAAACAAAATGCAAAGTTAACACGTAAATTCTACACAATGAACGTGTGGAGAGGTCGAGAGTGGAGGACGCGAGCGTGGAGAGGCGAGCGGAGAGGCGAACCAGCTAGAACAACAATAATAATAACAAGGCATGTAGGCCCTGTGGATGTTAAATCTAGCTTGAAGAACATACGCGCTTTTTCATTCCACAGCAGCTGTTAGACGAACCACAGCCGGTAAGTGCACACCTGATTCAAAAATGCATGGCATCAGATTTCTTACAATCGAGAAATTCTATGGAGCGCCAGCGTCAAAAAACAGGAGATAATAAACAGAAGGGAATGAAACAATACCACCTCTCAAAGTTCGATGCTAAAGGACAGTCACGCTCCACTCAACCCATTTCGGTACATCCAACGAAATCTGGGCCCGGGACATCGATGATGATTTAGGGACGTGAAAGAGTTTGTACGGGACATTTGCGAAGTGAGATGGAACGATGATTTTTCCTGCTTTCAGTCGGCGTATGATTAGGTCCGAGAACTACACCCCGGGAATCGGCCATCTCTTCCAAAGACCTATTGCGCACATGACTCTTGTCACCATACACTCCACCAGGGACAGGGCAGGGAAAGGGGGCGCGAGAAGTGGCAGACCGGGAGCAACGCTTCCGATGTGCAACCAACGGAATAGTAATTTCAGTGGACGTCAAATTTATCACAGTCGTAGCAAAATCCAGCTAAAACTAAACAATGACATATAAACTCTAACTTGGCTAAAATGTACAACTGTATGTAAGTTTATTGAATCGTTGGTCTTATCAATGGAACGTCAGTGTCCTGGCGTAATCGTCTCCTCCTTCAAAGAAAGACAAGCCCGCGGATGACTGTAACTTTCGCCACTCATTTACCACCAGACACACAAGGCTTTAACGCTCAATCGCAGACCATGGCACACCTTAGATGCCACACTGGAAGTGGTGAAGCACCAGACAGATATTATGTTAATAAGGAATCAAACACACATTCACAGGTCAAAGGAGGTGTTATGCTTTTGGCACGCACCCAAAATCTTTTGGAGACTTGGGCTGGCAGATGACGGGAGTGCAAGAGGTTAAACGCACACTAGCCTCGAACCTTTGCGTCGCTGGGTTGAATCCCCGACGCAGATATAAACATATTCCGGCGTTTGCAACGAGGAAAGGGTGTGTGGTCGATGTCCCTGCTGATCGTGTGGCCGTCCCCGGGATGGCACTATAACCTGGCCCTGTCTCTCTAGCCTCAGTACTGCTTCACCTGACCGTCGGGTTTCATGGGCGCCGCGTTTCAAGTTTGCGCATGCTGCGGGCGAGAAGTGACCATCAAGCTGTGTAAGCGCGCGGAATCGAATCACGCACAGAGGGAGAGGAATGGAAACATTCCGTTGCCAAGCATGTGGAGACGAAACAATCGACAACAGTTCAGCGGGGATGCGCAGCAATGACGTCGTTAGAGCCACATCTGCTCCTGGTCATTCTTCTTCCGACCCAACTGTGCACACGCACCAATAAGGGTCGAATAAACCGCCAAGCACCTTCAAATAATATCCGATATTGTACATAAAACAATTTAGCAGAATGACACACATGTTATGTAAGTTTGGTCGCGCATATTCATACTAATGCCAGATCGACTATCAGGGCGTCAATTATCTCATTCTTCTCTCTTCTTGCTCCGCAGCGTCAAAGCAGCACCTGCGAGCGGATATCTCTGGCCTGGTCGAAAAACAAAAGAAAAGCAACACAACAAAGGTTTCGCGGTTGAGCACGACACAGACGAGAGTTGTCATCTCCAGCCACCGGGTTCCGAAGCGCACACCGGAGTATGTTTTCACCCCTGTGTCCGTCGTCACCAGGGATATTCGAAGAAAAGTGTGGACCGGTATATCGAAGAAATTGGGTGGCACGTGTGCGTTGCGTGACACAGGACGGAGATGATTCGATTTGGTGAAGATCGCGGATCCGGAAATCGGAGAATTTTTAAATTAGGCGACATCCCGAGAAAGCCGAAAAGCGGGTTAAGCAATCGGATCGCGGACACGTTACGTACAGTAGCGTTCTGCACTTGTTTAGCCAGCGTACATCGAAAAAACGTCGACCAATCGGAGGAATAAACCTTACCGACATGTTACATGAACTATTGATAATACCCGCATCTGAATGGAGTAACAAATGCGAGCACAGTGTGTAAAGTATCGCCCGGATGTTGAGCCACATTCACATCAGAAGTGTTAGTAGAGTTCGAATGCAATTAATAAATTGTGCCTGGGCCAGAAGAGCCGACTCGATACCCATTGCCGCCGAGAGCCAGAATGGATCCTGGGCAATAGCTAGGTGTTCGGGACACAACCTCATACCAGCGGCTGATCCCTATCAAATTTTTATTATTGTTTTAAGCAACGCTATACTCTCAGTATAAACACATATACCAGTTGATCGTCCTGTGCCATTTTAGTGCTTTAACGACCTATACTCAGTAAAAAGACATTGCAAACACGTCCACAATTGAATGCGTCCGCCGAACAATTTTTATTATTTTTAAAAAAACCCTATAGCGCTTAACAGGAAACAAGAACATACTACTCGCAATTTGATTAACGTCCTCCCGGCACCATTCTTATTAATTATTTTTATTAACAACCTATACCCATCAGATCAGAAAAATCATACATATGATCGTTCCAGCGCAATTTTTTATTCATTGTTTAACGAGCCCTATAAACATCAGTAAAAAACAATACCAGTGACACCGTGATGTCTTAATTTATTTTAACAACTTAACTCTAGTAAAAAACATATACGGAGTTGATCGTATACCGAAAGGTCCCCGGCAATGTTATTTATTTTTATAAAGCTATACGGAGGTGTCCTTTAGAGTTGACGACAAAGTGGTAGAGAGACGAGGGGGTGAGGGGGTGAGTGTGGGCGTCAGCGAGAATGCTGGGAGCTCGGAGTGTTGATAAGAAGCGGAACTGAGTGGCGAGCCTTGATGACCGGAGAAGACTAGAGTAGAGACTCGTGAGTGGCAGGGCAGTCGGCGGGCATGCGCAAAGGTCATCAACGGCGAACCGCGCAGTGTGGTGGGAGTCAGCGTAACTGTGCAAATACTGACGGTGGGGGCTGGGTGAGTCCGTGGAGTCTGGTAGTATATAAATTGTTTAGACGCGAAAACTAGGGTAACTCAAGTGAAACGTGGCAAGAGTATGGTCATGATAGGGTGCCAGTTAACTCGGTCCGGAAATTTTAACAAACAACTAACTAGCGCAACAAAAAACTACAAATAGTACCCCATGCTCCTAGATAGTCAGAACCGATTTTTAATTTATTTTTAAAAGTCAAACCCTACGGTCCTCAAAATAATACATGATCGTTCACGACATGTTTTATTTTTCACCAACTAAACCTCATACAATAAAAGTTGCTCAACATTTTGTATTATTTTTAACACCACTCATATTACCTCAGGTAAACTGAGCATTCGGGATTTAACCACCTACGTAATAATCTGTTAAAAACTCTAACCTCAATAAAAACAAATATATACCCAGAAGTTGATGTCTGTCCGTTGCCGCCAATGTCCAAGACCGAATCATAGCAAGACCTAGCGCCAGTAAATAAATAATATGCCATTGATCATCCATTTATTTTTTTTTAACAACCAGTAATCAGTAATCCAAAATTAAAGAATACCAAGTTGAAACGCCGGGCAAAAGTTTTATTATTTTATAACGAACCTAATAAAAAAAAACATAGACCCGACACGCCTCTCTCAAAGATGCGGTCTTAAGTTTCACGCAAGATATAATCATATTTTTTAACAACGCCCCCTACCACAGTAAAAAACTTATACCAATATCGCCCGTCCACTTTCTCCGCTAATAACTTTTACAACACACTCAGTAACAAATCAGACAGGAAACAAGCATCGTTCTCCTCGAACATTGTAAAAAATATTAACCCTTTAAAACGAACTAATAGTTAGTAAAAAACATACGAGTGATTCGGGCTGGTGCCTCCCGTGCATTTTGTATTTTTTAACAACCTATACCTCAGTAAAAAAACATATACATTGATTCGTAAGTCCTCGTCTCATATAATTTTTTAAATTTTTGTATAAACTACCAATACCCTCAGTAAAAACACATAGAGCCAGTGATCGTGGCACGCACCGGTGATAAATGTATGATTATTTTTTAATAACAACATAAATAACCATAGGTAAAACACATATCCCTAGGGATCTGGCCTCCGCGCCCGTAGGAACGCCTGGCTCTGACAGGCAGTTCAGCTTCTCTTCAGCCACTCTTACTCTCTACAACATTCCTTCTTTAACTCTTCTTCTTCTGACAAAACTTAGGACCGCAAATCTTCCATATACACGGATCCGGAGTTCTCCTTAACATTACTAAACACCTGTAGCGACATCCTCACAATGGGACCGGTGCCCATTTTGAGAGAGCTATAAATACACTCTTAAATTACTCGTACTCTTGCTTAAGTCGGTTGCGACAAAGTTCAACATGTTATGATTTTGAAAAGTCTATTATGCACGGTTTAATTGATAATATCGTGAAATAGCACTGCATTTCTTCGTCGTACATGTGAACGAGAGCCTCCATGATGGGACTCGCTATGGCTCCATCAGCAGTAAGTGACGGAAAATACTCGAAGTTGTTGTTGCTATGTTGTTGTTATTCAGTGAATCACAAATGCTGATGGTTTCGACATTTTAATGAATTGATTTAGCGCGCGCGTGGCGGCTGCCTCTAAGAGAGCTCCAGCGTTGTTCTTCATCTTCCTACTTATTCTG
>CM068960.1:91015766-91054411 GCA_035128595.1 Eptatretus atami
CGATCGATCGATTCCTTCCCGCTCCTCCGCTCTCCCGTCCTCCCGCTCTCCCGCCCTCTCCGCTCCTCCTCCTCACAAAACCATTAGGGCGCTTGCTCTTTTTTTATAGAGGATCCGGATCTCCTTAAATAATAAACACCTGTACACGATCCTCGCATTGAGGGGCTTTTGAGGCGTCTATCATTAACTTTTAAATAAAATATTTTTCTTTTTTTTTTTATTTTGCTTTGTTTTTCGTTTTAAAATAGATTTATTTATAATTTCCTCTTTTCTGTATTTTTGTGATTTTTTTTTTTATCGTTTCTATAATATTCAAAATATTAATTATAACAAATAATATAAAATAATACTAAAATAAATTTATATATAATTAAAAAGCTTATCGTTTGTACAATCTTTAACTCGGACATGCATTTAAAGTTCGAAGAAGTTTCACGTTTACTATTTTAAAAAGATTATGTCCTAATTATGTGGTCATTTCGAATACACTATTTTCTCGTCATAGACGAGGAGCTCCATGACGGGCTCTCGCTATTGGCTCCATCAAGGCACGTGACGAAAATATCGGAAGTTGTTGTGTTTATTGTTATTAGTGATCAAAATGCTGATGTTTCGATTTTCTGTAATTAATTTTTAGCCGCGTTGCGAACGGCTGGCTCTAAGAGAGCTCGGCGTGTTCTTCTTCCTGCTTCTTCGTCGTTCTTCTTCTTCTCTCTTCTTCTTCTTCTTCTCTCCATTCCTCTTGCTTCTTCTTCTTCTTCTTCTTCTGGTGAAGACAAAAGCTTTAGGACGCGGCTCTTGGACACATTTGTCCTTGTTTATCAATACGTTACCATTTTGATGGATTGTACTTTGGAGATTCGTAGCCGACTTGACAGGTTTGACCACAGTGAGCTTGATGTGTGCTCTGGTTCATGCAGGACAGCTATTTTATTGGTTGTGGGGGTTTTTTTAAAATTGAAACCAGTTGGTCAATTTATTGCAGTACAGGAACGATACATTTTTTGTTCATGGGATCCATTTTGTCTTCAATTAGATATTTTATTTGTGACTAATGGAGGTGCTTTCATGACCATGTCAAACACGAATGTTGTGAATGAACTTGTGTTATGTATGTGTGTGCTATCGAGCAATATGATTTCCCCAAATGAAGAACGAGTATGGGAAGAGGTTATTCTGATATGCCATCATTTAACAACAATTGAAGGTTGGACAAGTGGACCAAAAAATAGAGAAGGTTAAAAGAGCGTGTTTTGTGTTCTGTGTGTGTTGTGAGTGCTTGGTAGTTTCCGATCTGTGGTGTTGTGTGCATGTGCGCTTCGTTTTGTGCTGCGGCATTGTGGTTGTTGTGTGTGTTGTGTGTGGAGCTGTGGGTGTGCTTGCGTGTGCTGTGGTGGTTAGTCGTGTGATGTGTGTGTGTGTGTTGTGAGTGTCTTGTGGGTTGTGTGTGTGTGTGTCGTGTGTGATATCATGTTACGAATCTGTTTCGATCCTTAGCTCCTGAGTTTCAAAATCTCCGCTCAGCTTGTTGAATTATTACAGGTGGGGTTAGCCGGCCTGATCTCCTCGAGGTCGGCAACATGAGTGCCAGCTTGCTGGTATCCTGTTTGCGAGTGCATGAACCCGTCCAGGATTGCCCAATAGCAAGGAGACTCTCTTTGGCAGCACCCAACCTCTGCACAGAGTATGTCCAATCTCCTCCTCTCTATATAAACTGTCAAGATTTACTGTGCAGAGTGCGTTGTGCTTTCCAATCGGATGGACATTACACTGGATGTCTCATCAGCCAGCATTAGTTGAGTGAATGTTAATATCCCCAGTGGTCTTTCATTGAAAGAGAGGCATCACCTGGCTACATTTCAAATTCATGCCATAAACCCACAGATATCAAGTGGCTTTCCTGGATATTCCTTGACATCAGGTTACACTGTTAGGTTATCTTTTTAACTGTAGTACTGTTGTGGACAGCAATCCTACACTATAAGAAATGTTTGCACTGAGTGTTCACATATGCACGGTGAACAGCCATCTCAAGTTATGAAGGACAACCATCATCAAGTAATTGATTTTGTCAGTATTATTCCTGTATCTTTTTTCACTTATCGTGTTTGCAGTAACCTCTCATCCTACCACGACAGGGGTTAGGTTCCGAAAACGGTGAGTTGGCAAAACCATGTTTCAGCAAGCTTTGAACCTCTATGGGAAATAAATGGGTATATACGTACTAGCAGGGACCTCCAAAACATTTCAGTTAGTTTCTTAACCGCCCCCCCCCCCACCCTTCATGCCCTCCCCCCTATGGAGAATAAGTTTTGATAAAGATGACATCATCAGTGGAGAGTGGCTATTGCCAGCCACCTCTCCTCATGCAGAAAACACAGTGGCTGAGAGCGGGAGAGAGAAACACATTGGCTGAGGCTGCATGTCTGTGCTGCTGATTGCCCAATGGCCCTTTTACTAGTTACTGGTACTTATTTCACCGACCCTGCGGGAAAAGGATGAGAGGCTGTTCAATCCCATCTGGTCGTTAAATTCAATTTGCTGCACGGGGCCCGTCCTTCCAAAACCTCAAAAGACCCACCCCCCAAAAGGATCCAGCCAGCCACCCTACCACTAAGCCAACACCAGGCTGGTATTGCCAGCCATTAATTGGTTGATTCGAAATCCTTATTCTGAAAAAATAAGTATTTCATATATATATAACTCTTTATGACCAAATTTATTCATTCAGTTTTTTTTAAATTTATGATGCTCTCCATCCATAGTGACATGGTCTTTTGTCTGGCAGCATATATTGTGGATTGAATTTTTTTTTTGACCTTCTTCAGAATGGTTTCACAGATTGATGCACCAACTACATATAATAGGATATATATATATATATATATATATATATAATTATATTTCACGGAAACATGGGGGGGATACTAGTTTAGAAAATTTAAAGTCATCGCCGTCACGTGGTTCTGGCAAGCCATATTGGTATAGGAAAAATAAATATTATCCCAAATCAATATGAACTTTAAGTATGTGATCCGACTATCCATTTGAATTCTGGTTTTTAAAAATGACATTTCAACGGTCACGTGGTCTGGAGCACATTGGAGAGAAAAATAAACCATATTGAATCAAATTGCAAAATTTACATATTATGATTGACGACCCATGGAGAAAACAAGTTTGATACCAATATGTCGTGGGTCACTTGTTGTTCCCATCAAAGGCAACTTTTTGAAGAAGTGGGGCGGGCGCTTGGCCCTCGCATTAACTGCTTCGCATATCTAGTTATTCTTGTCTACTCTGCAAATTCACCCGTATGCCTTCTATACAGGAAGAGAACTGATGAATAGTAAGAGGAACAAAATGGATACAATTATTGAAGTCTTTATTCATGGTATAAAATCTTGAAAACTCTCCAGACAACTTATTTGAAGATCTGAAGAAGTTTGGGCTGGTCAGATCTGGTTTTGATAGGGAATTGAATTTCGCCAGAGTGTCCGCAAATAGTTTGCTCATGATTCATTCACACAAAGAGGGATGTGGTATCTTTAACTTCCACCACAACCAGTACTGGCAAATGGAGGTGTCATCCAGCTAAATATCTTTCCAATGGATGGTGCATACATTGATGCCTTACTTTGGCATGCAAAACACCGAGGTGTGGGTGACAGTTTATACTGGGTAGAGATTTTATCCGAGAAAAGAACAGCTCCGAGGCGAGTGTGGTATACCCCATAAACTATTCTGCAGCCTGATTATATGCATTGGAAAGTTGCTATTGTATGCTGAGTTTACAAATAATGGATGATGTTTGTACAAATAAGCATAAAATCTCAGTACAAATAGTCATTATAATAGTACGCTTCTCATCACCATGGAGGTTAAAAACCCAGAGCGACTGGGACGGTTTTCCAGAGGACCTGGGTTTGATTCCCGGTCTGAGCACGATTATTTTTCCACATATATTTATGATGTTCTATGCTGTCATTTTACTAAAGTAATATACTACACCCCCTGTTGGGTTGTTTAATAGCGGACATGGATGTGTCCCCCACACGGGGGGAAGACCCTCTCGAGAGCAGGCCGAGCTTGCTCCCAATGGTTGCAGCGAGTGCCCCGGAAGCGCAGTGGGGGTAAATGAGAAAGTGGCCCCCAAAACCTTTTTGTTTATTATTTTTTTTTGTGGAAAGGGGAAATTTGCGTTACTTCAGCTGGTGGGGTTGCCCAGATAGCTCAGATGTTAGAAGCACTGGTATGGTTTCAGGGTTTTCCAGAAAACCTGGGTTCCGATTCCTGGTCTGCGACATGTATTTTTCCACATATATTTATGATGTATCTATTCCTGTCATTTCTTAAAAACATAATCTGTTCAGCCTCGTGGTAGGTATGTGCTCTACGCAGTGCCATTCTAGATTGGCTCTGAAATAACCTTTTCAAACCTGTACACACATGTAAGACCAAGTAATTCTGATCAGTGTGGAGATCAGGCTGAGCCATTGTGATGTTTTGTACAATAATGAAAATTACTTTCAATAATCGAAACTGTTGACGTCATATTCACTCATGGAGGTTTAAGAACCCAAATGGTGTGGATGTTCATAGATGCTGAACCAAAGCTGAGCCATTGTTGTCAATAGATTGAATCATTAGTCTTGGCTAGTATGAATGACCAGAACACTTGGGCTGGGGACTTACAATTCCTGAATCTCGGATGTACAGCATTGCTCGTCACGCTCTCTATTGCCGTGAATATATGTCGATGGAATCTTGAGGAGCGATTCTTATGGCAAGAGTCACTTTAATTTTGGCCATGACGGTTATTGCTCCTTCATCTATCTGTAAGAGGTGCCCACTCATTCTCAATTCAATTGCAAGTGCCGGCAATCGTGACACTTCACACCGGCCCCTGCCGTGCTTTCAGAGGTTTTTTTTCATTTTATAAACTCGTTACAGTTCTCACTCATCCTTTGTATTTACCTGATCCATTTATCATTTTCCTCTTTACTTTGAATAAAAAAGGTGACGAAAGCTACCAAAAACAGATAGTCATAAAAACATTTTGAAGTTATATGCAAAGGAGCTCAGACATCTCAAAAGTGAAAGGAACCATGATTAATGGTTAGAGAGCGTCCACTCTGAGTCTTGAGTTGGTGTTTCAAACCCTAGCTGAGTCATTCAAAGACTTTTTAAAATGGTACGTGCGTGCTTACTTGGCTTGATTGTTCTGTCGTTTAAAAAGATGAAGAGCTATGGACAATCCCCATAGGTGGCATTCATAGGTGAGAAAGGCAGTGCCATTTGTTTGACTTTTGCGGGAGAAAAGGCAGCCGCCCTTGTTGTGATGTCACTGGTACCCAGAGGGAAGTGACGGCACTTTCCCCCAAACTCAGTGGCTGTTGTTGTCTTGTCTAACAGTCTTGTTTTTCTAGTGTTATTTGTATGTGTCCCATGTGTGTGTGTGTGGCCATTCCACTGCGAGCATTAGGATGCTGTCAAAAAATAAATAAATAAATCACCAACTTAGTATAGCTATCAAAGACGGCAAGGCTCAGGTCTCAATGATTTGATCAACCCAGTTCGGTCTCGGAGTTCTGGTGATCACTCGGTGGTCGAAATTTCAAACGTGAGCCTTGTCTGCTGGACAGGGCCTTGCCAGTTGGTTGGTGCAGTACCTTCATTTTGAATATGGATTTTCCAATCTTATTGAATGTACGAAGGTCGGCGCAGTACCTCTATGGGCTTGTACGACTCTGGGTTTTGATCCCAACACAAGTATAGGACCGTCGGATTGGTGCTTCGCAAAGCAGAGTGTGCCCATCAGAATGGATGGGACGTTCATCCATCTGCCTCCTTGTTAAGTGGATGGATGGTGTTACAGTTCTCACGGCCCGTCTTTTTGAAGGAGTCCGCGAGTTATCCCGCATTCTGAAAAATTACAAATTCCTCCCCTCACTGACTTCAGGAGAATATCAGGTCCGGCAGCGGTTTCATGAAAAAAGGCATGGGGCAATATTCTCCCCTTGGCCAACCCCACAAAGAGGAAGGTGGGGTTATTTGTGGAAGTTGATGAAAATGTAGTAGTTAGTAGTAGTAGTAGTATGTAGTAGTAGTAGTAGTAGTATAGAGTAGTGGGAGTGATTTAATCTTAAACATTTTTTTTTTTTACTTTTTTCTTTCGTATCATCCTTACCTCATAACAGAGGTAAAATATTAGGAAGTTGACCTGCTTTTTCACCTGTAATTCCTTTTCTGCATTTACTGTTTGGTTTGTTAATGTGGGGAATATGAATGTATAGGGCACGTAATTGAGCGCTTTAACAAATTTTTTTTCTCGTCTTTATTACCGGGTGTAAATCCATGTCACCGCAGAAGTGTAATGTAAGAGTAACGAGACTAGTAAGATATGTTGGCCTATTTTTGCAAAAGTCTGTATGTTTACTTTCTCTTTGTTTCTGCATTAATTGATCATCTGGCCCCAAACCCTTTTCGGAGTACTAGAGCTCTTTCATGTACCTCAAAAATCCGTATTAAAAATGCTGTCAACATGCACATTTGGAAAGTAAGCATATTTCATGACGACATAGTATGCCATGCAAGAGTTAAGGGGGGCAACATTACCCCGGCAAGAAAGGTGGGTGTGGTGACACCATTCTCCCCCTCCCCTGCTACATATAATATCCTCCTCGGTCTTTTCTCCCAGATATTGAAAAATTGCTCATTGGAAATTGCTCGCTATACCAAATCATTTCAAATAGCCCTCTGTGGAGGATGTTTTCAGATGCTGGACCACAGCAGGCCTATGATGGACTGCAGAAGGTTCTGGGGGCTCCTCCCTCTTAGAAGAAGGTCTCCCCCCCCACTCTCTCCTATTTTTTATTTTTTACCTCAAAAGGTTTTTGTATAAAAGAATCAACATTATGGGCAAAGAAATTATCAAATATCCCATTATACCACCATAGGTGATTGACAAAGCTGTTGTGGAATTTATTCTATTCTATTTATTTTCTTATCTTTAGTAACCGTTTTAAACCGACTCGAATATAAATCTGTTACTCACATGAAAGCCACAATAATTCCACTGTCCACAACGTGAAAGTACATTACATCGAGAGTTTTATTTTAATTGGTACCAATAGATGTACAAAGCCCACCGAGATGGTAACATCTCTAGTGATTTGCACTAAACAAGATTACATTTCCTTGGTATTTATCTGCTTTCATGGGAGAGTGGAGGGGGCTTGATAAGCCTTAGCCAAAGAACTCCAAAATGCAATACGTTGTCTTCTAGGTGAAAGCGATGACATAATTACGCGCAAAAAGTTGCTGTTATCAACCAGGGTCCATTTGTTCCAAGCAGACATTCCTTTTATCAACATTTAGGTCAAAAACTCTTGGCTAAAAGGAAGCATAACTGACATTACAGCATAAAAAATTAAATTTATAAAACACCAGCAACAATATAATGTGAGCTAAAATAATATAATTATTTTCTCCCACAACAAGGGTAGTAGGCGTTGGGGCCATTGATTTTAGTGTGCAAAAAAGTCAAAAGTACACCAAAGACCGAGGGAGCGGAGAGAGAGAGTTCCAAGCCTCTAGATGGGGTGTTTATTTCAAGTGTGTGAGGAAATTCATACATGCAGTGTTTCTATTAGGGAGACTTTGTTTGCGAGCACTGAGGGAGCCGAAGCGGGTGCCTCCACCAGGGAACAATTGCGCGAACCCCAATGCCTCTGCCGGTTTGACACCACGCCAGCCGTTATCCTGGCATTTGAGAAGCCGTTGATGGGAAAACCCGTTGAACTTTGCGCACGCTAATTGAACGCGGCGCGGCTGTAAAGGGGCTGATAAGTTGCAATTCTTTTTCCTTAATCGACACAGTAATTAAAGCCGGCACTTCAATAGGCAGGACTGCCCATGGCAACGGAGACAATCGCTGTCACCCCAAAAAATCACTGCGCTGTAATTACCGCGTGTTTGAATTAAGATATATAATTTGAGTGGTCTATTGCCATTCTGCCTAAAACAGACACTCTGAGGGGCTGATTTAATTGAAAAAAGTTCCTATCTTCTGTCTACACCAGGCTTACAGAAAATGTCATGCCTATAACGTATTCAACTGCCTTTTTATTAAAAAAAAGGGTCTTCCAGCGACTGCGGAGAAAGAATTATTGCCACTGTGATTGTTTCAACTTTTCATTCACTATGATTTAGGGTTCGAGCGGACACCTATTGTCTTTCATGTTTTCTCATGTGAATCAATGACATTTGATACAATTAGTGATCAATTAAAGATGTGTAAAACGGAAGGCGCTGCAACATTGAAGTTAATTTGCCTTGATATAATCTACTGTGAAAGGTTGTCAATGTTGAAGACAGAAAAATGAATGCGCGTAGCTCCATTTGCACCTCGTCTGTGCGAGAGAAGAATGCATGCGAACGTATTACGTAACGTTGGAGAATGATATATAGTTTGCCTACGTGTTTGTCTTGTCGTATAGAGAGAGGAGGTGTAGTATTACCTGGGTATATCAAAAAAAGGGGAGGTGGCCGTCATTAGTTTGTCCCAATTGACGAAGGGACGGTGCTGCACTCGGTGAACCTAAGACATAATGTTAGTCCTTTTTGATTACTGAAGTTTGAATACCAGTGTCACTCCTCACTCTACCGGCTTTCCCCACCTGCCACCACCTCTAAGCGGTTGCGTGCGGTTTGCCTGTACCTGTGCAGCGTAATGTTTGTGACTTGACACCCCGTTTTTATAAATGGGCGGGAAAAACATTTTGACTCCCTTTACAACTATAACACTTTTGCAAACCCTTCTGTCTACGTGTCTCATAACAATCAACCAAAAACAAAGCTAAAATAAAATACGAGGGCCGTTCAAAGGTTGTGGTGGACTTTTCATTTATCAAATTTAAATTTTTAAAAGTACAGAGGAAATCGTGTATCACACCGAATTCTCAAGATGTTCGCTGCTACAGGTACACACGTTGTTCCCATGCTTTGATGCGCTCACTGCCACAGTGTACCCACACGCGTCCATTGCTTAGATGTGCTCGTTGCTACAGGTACACACGTATCCCCGTGCTAGATGTGCTCACTGCCACAGGTACACACGCCATCCATGCTAGATGCTGCTCGTTGCTACAGGTACAACACGTGTTTCCCGTGCTTTGATGCGCTCCACTGCCACAGTACACACGCTCCCATGCTAGATGTGCATACTTTGCTAACAGGTACACACGTCCCATGCTAGATGTGCTGGCTCCTTCTTTGCCACCGACAAAGTAACTTAGAGATGGGTATGCATAAATTTCAGGGACATGTGCTTTGACGTTCTTCATCATTTGTAAACTTATGCCACCCAGATGTTCTCCGAGTGCTCCAAACAGATGAGAAATCAGTAAGTGGACAAGTCTGCCGACTTATGGAGAATGATTGAACTTACCAGCCATTGTTGAGGATCGTTTTAGAGTACACTATCCTTCAAGATCTTTGGAGGAGGAGTCCTTTGAACAATACTTAATCCTTGCACTAATCCGATTTACTTTTTAAATGAAAGTTAATGATTGTTAGGACTCCAACAACAACGTTTTTATTCTTTCTCAATTCAACATATAGTCAAATCCCCGGAACTGTTTTCCCCCCAAATTAGTTACTTAAACACGTTTGATGCTTGCTTGCGTGGCAGAAGTAGGTTGCATTGGAGAATGCTCAAGATTCACTCACCAAATGCCCACCATTTTAAAACTCACTGCACGACTAAATTGCAAGCACATGAAGATGAATACAACGAAACCACTGATGAGGTATGCTAACCGCCATGGGGTATGCTAAGCAAAAGAAGCGTCTTTTTGTGCATTAACATCTTCGTTCCGGAGCCAAAGTTAGCCTTAATGAGGAAAGACTAGCCTTTCATTCCACACAAGTGAAAGGTACTTTTGCCTGGTTTAGTCATCCCTATGGGTTAATCTCTTAGCATTCCCATCTGAAACCCTGGGAACCTAGGTTCAAATTAATTCATATATATCTTATATTTATTATTATATATGGCTTTGTCCATCGTCGACGAATGTTCCTCAATTCACTGTTAAAATCACTAATGATGTATTTCTAATTGTCTTTGTCCTTAGCAACTGATTTATGAACAACCGTCCAGTATGAGCATTCGAAATGTAAGATTAAAAAAAAAATCAAATTGGCAGACAGTCTTCTTCTCTAATTTCAGCTGGTTGATGTTCCCCATCAAGAGGAATATAATGATGCACCAAGTGTTCCACAGCACATTGTGACCTATGGCCAACCATGTTGGTTTAGCCCAGGATGTTTTCCCAGTGTTGATCCATTTTTGCTCAGTGCAGACATATCGTTGCATTTCTGCTTTTGAACTAACACTTTCCACATTGGATCGCCAATAAAAAATTATCCACTCAACCTTGAACTGCCCTCATGAATTTTAATAAAGACATATCGAAGAGTTAAATCGTTATCATTTCAAGCATTTGTTGTCTGATTTTTATAATTTATAGATGGGAAACCTCAGGATGCCAACTCGTCGTGACCTAATGGTCGCTCTATTCAAAGTCTCGATGTAGTCTATAACAGGTGATTTATAAAAGAAGGGAGCAGGCTTAAGTGCTGTTTAAGTGGAAGCTTCAGCTGAGTTCGCTGCCACCAGTGTAACTATTACGGGCCGCACTCCATAAAATCAGGCAGTTCACCGACAGGCCGAAGGCGCAGTTGTAGACCTATCACTACCAACGTAGCGCTCGGCGCACGCCGCACAGTGCCTGCAATCCATAAATCACCCTGCAAAAGCCAACAGCATCCACTGGTCATTCTGCGTATATACCTATTGGTGCTCAGGGGTTGGTATTCTCCGTCCTTTTTCATTTGCCTTCTTTTTTCTTTCATTTTTTTTGCTTCCAAGCAGTCTTGTAGAGCAAGTGTCGAGAGCTGTCAGGTTCCCTCGAGCCGTCTGACTCTTTGTGTGGCTGATGGCACATCAGTGTCTTTGTTAAACTCACCCTTCGGCTGCTGTTCACCCGAGCTGCAAAACGGCGGGAATGGGGGAGCAAGGGCTATAGGGTTTAGCCTCCTGGCCAGTGCACAGCGAGGGGCCACCTTCCCCGTAGCATAGGGCTCAAGCCTCTGCATAACCCAGGAATTACATCATGAGTCGTTATGCATTCCCGCAGAGTTCACCACCCAATATGTTTTGTGTTTTGCTTTCCGTCAGAGTGCACCTCCATTGCTTTAAAGGCCCACTTACCCGACGCTTGAGCTTCTGAAGCTTGCCCAAAATGGGAGAGTTCCAACGTTTCCGAGGAGTGCAATAACCTCGCACATGAGGCAAGGGTGCACGCGCATGCATGACGTCGTCTTTGGAGTTCGTTATTACATCTGTTGCCTGAGGACGATCTATTTCGCGCCAATTCTCTACAGACATTGCCGCCAGCATGTGCATTGGATGGGAGACTGACAATGAACTCGAAATATTGGAGCTACTATAGGTAAAAAATATCATTCAAAGACCAACACGTGTGCATCAGTTTGATGTTACAGTCTTGCAGCGCAGCATTTCATCAAGCAGAAACGCTGTTGCATGCACCGAGTGGTTGGAGTACAACGTTGAGCACACGCAGCTGTGAATTTCCATTGCCATACCCCCGGGGCAGAGAACTTTCCTGGTACTTCATGGGAGAGGCAGTTTTTGGCCTGCGAATATTCGATCTGATCGTCGAATCGCAAGGGTATGCTAGTTGACATTTAGAGCCATCAGTTTCCAATGTTCACTCTGCTCCTCCCGCCTTGTACGCGCCCCACGAGAAGTATGTTGGGTTGTCTTGAGAAAATTTTGTGATGAATGATTAATTGTTGAACAGAGCACGCCATCAGAAGGAGTCGAGTGATACTTTCTAGCAAAAAAACAAAAAAAGAGGGAAATCAGGTCATATGATATTACTCTCAAGTCCCGAAAAGCGTGGGCGTCTGAATTAAGCATGCAGGGTGGAACATTTCCAAATTTTAATAAGAGTAGAGGGCGGAATAAAGCGTGTAGGTTTGGAAAATCACAAAAAAGCTAATAAGCGTTGCAGCGTCCGATAGAGGCAGGCGTGGAGAAAAACCAGAAATGTGAAAAATATAGTTAACATGTATTTTATTCGTTCAATACATACATTACATCAGGACGACACATCTCTCGGCGGGACAACATTGTCACCCTACACGCTCGCCGGTGTAAAATATGACCTGAGGGTGGCCAAAGAACGATTTTTTACTAAGGCGGGTAGACCCGAATAGAGGCCGTGTTAGGGGGGATTTCACCTCGGAAAAAAATAAGCGTGCGTGCCACGCTTATTCGCGACTTTGAGAGAAGGGGAATATTAACTCAAGGTAATAGACTCCTGTCCATTAGCAGGTGTCTCTGGGCTTTCATGGATATTTCATTTCGTCTAGTTAGTTATAGTGGTGGACCTGTTATTAGAATTACTGACAGCTAGCACAAGTTGTAATTAGAAAAGTCCTTTTATTCAGGTGTCCACATTACTACTTTCTCTATTTATAGTTTTCATTTATTTTTATGTATGCAATGATCTCTTAAAGTATAAAAGTGTAAAACTACTTTTGAATTACAGTTGTCCAATGCAACACACTTCGACAGACAACGGTTAATTTTACTTATTGTTTGTGTTTCGCAGCCTGTGGCTGCTTGACTGCATTCACTTTCTGGGGGTGCAGTTGTGCCACTTGATGCATATCCTTCGTACCAGGAAGCTGGTACCCATTTTTGCTGACCTCAGAAGCATTCAACCCACCTGGTGTTAATCAACGGTAGAAGGATTGAGCTCAAGACTCTAAGATATTAAGCATCCACATTAACCATTAAGCCCAACACCAAGTTGGACAACATGTAATGCGATAATTCGTTATGTCTTTATCTACATACTGTATATACATTCAGGGGTCATCCCAAAGTTTAAATCTGTTCACCTTGCTGTGTAATTTTTGAAAGTAGAAGGTGTAGACGATTGCAAGATATGCTGCCTTCTCTCTATTTACTGATATGTCTCCTCAAATAAAGATTTGTTTGGATTAATAATTTAAATAACAGGCTCTAGTATCTTTCGAGACATTGCTCCGTTCAAGAAAGCTTTTGGTAAGGAAGAACAACCAACTCTCGTTTAATAAATGGTTGATGCAGAGGAAAACTGGCACATGGAATCTCCAATAAATTATTTTCAATTCTGCTAGCCCTTATCTAAATTTGAAAGCAAGCTTTGGGGAAGTGTTTTGCATCTGCTGAAGAGTTAACAGAGCCATGCCCACTGTGTTCATGACTCTGCAGGAAGGGAGTTGAACATGGTTGCCATTGTTGAAGTGCATCGAAGAGATTGGAGATTATGTAGCTTATGTGACTATCTGTGCATGTGAGAGAGGGGGAGGAAGGTGGGGAATACTTTGGGTGAACCTCGTGTGTCCGAAGAATGATTCATATAATCTGGACACCTGACATAAAAAGTAAATAATTGACCATTGTTTGAACTCATATTTTTGCGATAAATGATTTGTATTTTTGACGAGATTTTTTGCGCAAGTTCATCTTGAGACAAATTTATCCTTTCAAATGACAATCATGTTACCTTTAAGGGCATTGTGTTCTACTACTTCCCTGTAATTCCTGACTGATCATTCCTCGGTCTCAGATGACAACTTTGCGATGCATACCAGTGGTTTTGGCAATTGCCAGGCGTCATCTCGTTGTAGGGAGCTGCTGCGGCCAATGTGAGATTTTGATTTTTATCTTTGGCAAACTTGAAAAGGTTTGCTATCCGGACTGACAATCCTGTCATGACACCATGTTGTACATCTTCACAAGTTTGAAAACATAATTGTACCAATGAGGTGAACTCCATCTGGTATGAACTATCTGATCAATAAAGTTTGCAACTTTTTTTGATGGAATTTTAAAGTATGTAGAGTTATTGCTTGTAAATCTGGTCAAGTTATCCAAATGCAAAATGCACCCTCTCTCCTCCAGGTCTCTCCCTCTGCCCTCAGCCCTTGATCCTCCCCACTAAGTAGTTACTGCAGGATGTACTGTATGCTAGCATGCATTCTTACTGTACCCCTTGCCATGTTGGAGGGGGCCTTGCATAGCATATTTATTTTGTGTAATGTCGTCCTTATGTATTTTTATGTGAATATGTGACCATGTGGCCTTCAGGTCAGGTGCAGGTCAGGTTATGGTGAGCATGCGCCGGAGCAGTTGCGTCACTGCGTTCCACTTTCTGCCAGGTATTCCAGGCAGCCTTCCTCTGCGCCATCCCCCAGGCAGATGCATGAGCCCTGTCCCCTTCTTCTTGAAGATTGCTGATCAACCTGCTTGCCAACCACAAGGCAAAGTGCGTCGGCCCTTTGGCCTCCCTCACTCACAAGGTTTTTCCCTCCGCTGAGAGAATCTGGATGAGCAGAATCAGCGTCAGGAAAAACGAAGCCACATGCCCTCATACATTCCACAGCTAATTGCTCATGGACTATGCAGTAGCAAATCTCATTTGAGTCTCTTTTCAGCAAAACGCTCTTGACACAAAAGTCTGGACCAAGCGATAGCCGAACGAATTCTTCCGAAGAATCTGGTACAAAGAATTAAGTCTTCCTTTCTCAGATCCCTGCTCAGAGCCAAGTCTCACATTCCAATAGAGCGAGATGTAACACCAAGGACCTGATAACTCCAGACTTCCGTCCTCCTGACACAGGTACGGACAGCGGCCACACCCCATGATTCCAGTGAATCCATGACTCCCCAGGCCCAACCCAGACATCTGTTGACCCTACTGGTTCACACCAGCAGAGACATGACATCACTGCCAAGGTAAGGGAAAATCTCCGGGAACTTCAACATCCTCACCACAAACAGTCGGGATAGCAGCATCCAAAATGTGTCTCATGAAAGCTGAGATCTCAGTTTGAACCCAGGAAACCCGTAATTCCCAGTGGCTCCGACTTCCGTCATTCAGCACCTCGAGGGACCCCAAAAGGAATCTCGAGTTCTCCTAACGATGACTGCATCATCTGTGAAATAAACGTCAGATATCTTAGAACATTCCAAACGTATGCACCGTAGCTTGATCTCTTTGACATCTCCGATAATCCCAATCCATACAAGTGGCTTGAAAAGTGTGGATTGCCAGTTCACACCCCTAACAATGGAAAAAGTCAGAGATGGTATGACCACATCTCACAACCACACTCAGTACCAGGAGTTATAGTTCAGACATCAGATTGATAAGTTTTGGTGGTACCCCACGAAGACCAATAATCCTTTTAGAGGGAATCCCAATTCACTGAATCAAACGTTTTACATTGATCACATAGGCTGCAGCAGCCCTTTCCGAAACTCTCGTCTGTGTTCGGTGAGGACCCGAAGATTCAAGGATACGGTCAATCGTACCTCTGGTGTAAAGCCTGACTGCTTCTGGACGCTGGTGCTGAAGCAGATGGTGGGGACCCTATTCAAGGAATCTATCCAAGAAAGACCTATGCCCGGCCACTGAGAGTAGCATCACCCCTCGGTAGTTGCTTGCAGCCTTGGTGATCACAACGAAGGCCCCTCTTCCAGTCAGTTGGGATGATGTTCTGTGTTCCAGGACAAGAGCACGAACTGCATGCAATGACACGAGTACAGGCATTTCCACCAGCCCTTTGAGGAGCTCAGCATTGGATGCCACAGATCCAGGAGCTTTTACCCCCATTTCAACTGGTTCCCCACAGTCTGTGTTTCCTCAAATGAGGATGGACCACATTTTGATTGGAGGCTCAGCAATAAGGATAGGTAAACACCCCCTGGCATCCCAAACGTCGACAGCTAGTTGGATTCAGCCTGTAACAACCGCCTCAAAGTAACCGGCCACCAGCGGGCCTTCCACTTCGAACTCCTCGTTCAAGAGCCCACCACCCTCTGCTCTAACGGTGCAGTACACTGAGGGAAGGCTTGGAGAATGCAATGCACAATTCACTGTGCAGGACAAGAATCACTTACCCACAGGTGATTGCTCTCACCCCCCTCACAGATTCCTCACATCTCGGCCTCCTGTCCACCCTTAAGCGCACCTACAGTGTTTATGCCTCAGCTCCCTGAAAACATCTCAGCTCTCCATTCCAGGCCTTGCCCGGTGGACTCTGCGTCACATTGGTATCAGTGTCCCTGAGAGACAAAATTCTTACTTTCGCCCTCCGGTAAGTTCCAAGGACATCCACCGAGTGGTCTTGAAGGCATTCCACACACTCTTCAGGAATTCCCCAAGTACGCAGGACCGCCCAAATCTCCACTCAGCCTATCACAAACTCCTTCAGCTACCCCTCTCATCCTTTGAGCTTGCCACATCCAGCCGAGTGGAGATGTACCATTCTACTGGATTTAAGCCTGCAATTCGCAGATTGTTACAACAAGCCTTTTGTCATATGAGGGAACTGAGCACTCCGAGTATAGACCCTACAGTATTTGATCACATCCTCCAGCCACCATCAACGAGCACATGGTCAATCTCCTTTGGTCACATTCACCAGCGTTGGAATACCAAGTCCAGTAATGGCCTGTGGGTAGCTCGGATCATGAACCAGCCACCCTTAAATCCAAGACTTCTTGCAAAGTCCAAGGAACTTGGGCATATTCTGGTTCACAGTTTCTGATGCTGATCATATAACTTAGCACATACCTGCCCTACGGGCATCTTTCAAGCATACAACACGTTCTTCTGACACAACCTTTATTTTGGGCAGTGTATTCAGGCAAGTGACAATCCCGTATTGGCAAAAATAAATAACCTAGGTTATGTGCATGAAGCAAAGGCCATAGTTACTGCGTATAATTCAAAACACCTTATTAGTACTGAGAAAACATGGGGACAGGAACACTGCACTGTAAATGGTGGAGACCTTGTAATATCCTCCCCACCTGGAGGCGCGCTACACAACACATTTACAAAGAGAACTTTGCAACTTCAACCCCCCCCCCCCGGCAAGACCCCGGCAAAAGATAAAAACACCCTCGTCATTAAAGGGTCATGTATGATCCTCTGTAGCTAGTCTGGTGTAATTGGGCCAGGAACTGTCAGGAGGAGGCTAGGTTGTGAACAATTTGTAATGGAGGTTTGATTCCGTTGACTCGTGCGTGTACAGGATTTGTAGCGTGTTATGATTGGTTCTTAGTGGGAAAATCAACGATAGTGATGCACGCCGCTTAGCCATTTCTTGCAAAATGGTTGCAGTGCCTTCGTGAGCCAACCATCTAAGGACACCACCTACTTGAAAGGGCAAACCAAGTGTCACAACCACCTGTCCTGTTAAAACTTCCAACAATCGAGACTGACTAAACACGGCCAACGCTTGGTCCTATTTCTCCCAACTTGGATGTCTTCCTTACGCATTGTTCTATCCCATTTTCCCCTCCAGAGCTTCAAGTCGGTGGTGCACGACATCTCAAGTCCTTCTACTCATCCCATCAACTGCAATAATTTTTCTTTCTTTTTTTTTACCACCATTGACCACACTGGTCCAACCCTTTTGCACGGTTGCTATGTTATGTTTATGTTTCTTTCTCTCTCTCGCCTCGTCATCCCTTCCTCTCTCTCTCCGCTCTCTCTGTCCCGTCTCTTTTCCTGGTTCTGGTATCTCCTCGCTAATTTTGTCCAACTGTTGCCCCACTCCATTGTCAGTTCATACCCCTATACCTCACTCTTCCTTCCAATATTGTGAACAAAAACAAAGTTAATGTACGGGCAAAAAATTTGCTTCATTTTCCACATTGCCCCAGTTTGAGTGTTCTTTGAGACAAGAACATCCTCCATTTTGACACAATTGACTTTATTGTTTGTGTTCAGGTTACTTTTTGCACAATGAAGCTTTCCCAAAACCCCCCAGGTCTATTATTGGTTTTCATCAAGGTTGCTCAGTATGGGAAACTATAACTCGGTGGGATATTCTGCTCGTCACTGATGGTATAGCCTGAATGGTCCTCAACCATTTCACCATTGAGGGCTTGCTTTGTGGCCTGCCATTGTGTTACTTTGGCTTGCTATCCCTCACAATATACTCGAACATCATCACATACCATGTTATATCTTACAGTATACAATCCAAATCAATTAACATTTGTTTCCATATAACAACTGCAAGTATCGATAACCACTTTTTTGCCAAAATACACGAGACACATTCTTTCCTTTACACAATTTGTAAATAAAATTTGCTATTAACAAACCTCAGACTACTTAATTAATTATGACATTGACTATATGATGACATTTGAAGCAGCAGCAGGAATATGAATTACAAGTTTCTCAAAAAATATTATGAGAGCCACTCCTTTTGAAGGTTTCGCACAATGTCCCACCTGCCATACCCATTTGCTGATTGAGCAATGGTTGAGCACCCTTGGTCTGATAGAACTGAAGATACTGTTCTTCTGATGTAATTGCTTAGCAGGGAGCACTGCAATCAGAGGCTTGACATCCTTTTGTTGAGACTTAAAGCTGATGTTCCATCATCTCTCTCTTCTTGATCGATCCAGGGCTGAGGTGTGTTCCATTAGCAAGCGGCTTGCTATCGCTTTCAATGTTCGCAGTCTTCGGATTCAACACAATACTACAACCAATGAAATGTTCAGAAGCATATCCCTGTTATGTATAATCATAATATTATTGAAACGTGAATTTAATTCATACTTTTATTGTTACTTGTACTTTTCATTCTCATTATTCAAGATCTACAAACATGCAAAACCCCTCCCCCCAAAATGCATCATGAGAGGGTTGATATGTAAGCTTGCCAGTGAGATCCTCCTTCTGACTCCCTATTAATTTATTTACCTTTCTTTCCCTCTTCCCCATACTCTGTAGCTGCTGTTAACACAAATTAGTTTGGAGAAGTTGGCACAAAGGGGGTCGAGTAAAACTGAAAATGACAGCCCGCACAGTGTATATTTATTTGGGGACCCGTCTCATTATAGCATTGTTTTCATGGAGACCACTATGTTGTTAAGCGGTACCGAGCAGTCTGTTCCGTTGGAGTGCTTGCTTGAGCGCTTTGAATCAAGCAATCCGCTTTGAAAGTGGTAAGCAAGCTGTTTGCTAACGGAACACACCACAGGTTATAGTTTTGACCTTGGATGGCTCTAAACCAGTGTTTCTCAACCTTTTTTGTCCCACGCCCCACTTTGATTTGCAAAAAAATCGTACGCCCCACCATGATTGGAGACACCACAGTATATTCTACATATGTATTCAAAAGGCTTTATTAAAACTTTATTGCAAATTTTATTCAATTGCTACAAGAAGAGAGAGATGATGGAACATCAGCTTTAAGTCTCAACAAAAGGATGTCAAGCCTCTGATTGCAGTGCTCCCTGCTAAGCAATTACATCAGAAGAACAGTATCTTCAGTTCTATCAGACCAAGGGTGCTCAACCATTGCTCAATCAGCAAATGGGTATGGCAGGTGGGACATTGTGCGAAACCTTCAAAAGGAGTGGCTCTCATAATATTTTTTGAGAAACTTGTAATTCATATTCCTGCTGCTGCTTCAAATGTCATCATATAGTCAATGTCATAATTAATTAAGTAGTCTGAGGTTTGTTAATAGCAAATTTTATTTACAAATTGTGTAAAGGAAAGAATGTGTCTCGTGTATTTTGGCAAAAAAGTGGTTATCGATACTTGCAGTTGTTATATGGAAACAAATGTTAATTGATTTGGATTGTATACTGTAAGATATAACATGGTATGTGATGATGTTCGAGTATATTGTGAGGGATAGCAAGCCAAAGTAACACAATGGCAGGCCACAAAGCAAGCCCTCAATGGTGAAATGGTTGAGGACCATTCAGGCTATACCATCAGTGACGAGCAGAATATCCCACCGAGTTATAGTTTCCCATACTGAGCAACCTTGATGAAAACCAATAATAGACCTGGGGGGTTTTGGGAAAGCTTCATTGTGCAAAAAGTAACCTGAACACAAACAATAAAGTCAATTGTGTCAAAATGGAGGATGTTCTTGTCTCAAAGAACACTCAAACTGGGGCAATGTGGAAAATGAAGCAAATTTTTTGCCCGTACATTAACTTTGTTTTTGTTCACAATATTGGAAGGAAGAGTGAGGTATAGGGGTATGAACTGACAATGGAGTGGGGCAACAGTTGGACAAAATTAGCGAGGAGATACCAGAACCAGGAAAAGAGACGGGACAGAGAGAGCGGAGAGAGAGAGGAAGGGATGACGAGGCGAGAGAGAGAAAGAAACATAAACATAACATAGCAACCGTGCAAAAGGGTTGGACCAGTGTGGTCAATGGTGGTAAAAAAAAAGAAAGAAAAATTATTGCAGTTGATGGGATGAGTAGAAGGACTTGAGATGTCGTGCACCACCGACTTGAAGCTCTGGAGGGGAAAATGGGATAGAACAATGCGTAAGGAAGACATCCAAGTTGGGAGAAATAGGACCAAGCGTTGGCCGTGTTTAGTCAGTCTCGATTGTTGGAAGTTTTAACAGGACAGGTGGTTGTGACACTTGGTTTGCCCTTTCAAGTAGGTGGTGTCCTTAGATGGTTGGCTCACGAAGGCACTGCAACCATTTTGCAAGAAATGGCTAAGCGGCGTGCATCACTATCGTTGATTTTCCCACTAAGAACCAATCATAACACGCTACAAATCCTGTACACGCACGAGTCAACGGAATCAAACCTCCATTACAAATTGTTCACAACCTAGCCTCCTCCTGACAGTTCCTGGCCCAATTACACCAGACTAGCTACAGAGGATCATACATGACCCTTTAATGACGAGGGTGTTTTTATCTTTTGCCGGGGTCTTGCCGGGGGGGGGGGGTTGAAGTTGCAAAGTTCTCTTTGTAAATGTGTTGTGTAGCGCGCCTCCAGGTGGGGAGGATATTACAAGGTCTCCACCATTTACAGTGCAGTGTTCCTGTCCCCATGTTTTCTCAGTACTAATAAGGTGTTTTGAATTATACGCAGTAACTATGGCCTTTGCTTCATGCACATAACCTAGGTTATTTATTTTTGCCAATACGGGATTGTCACTTGCCTGAATACACTGCCCAAAATAAAGGTTGTGTCAGAAGAACGTGTTGTATGCTTGAAAGATGCCCGTAGGGCAGGTATGTGCTAAGTTATATGATCAGCATCAGAAACTGTGAACCAGAATATGCCCAAGTTCCTTGGACTTTGCAAGAAGTCTTGGATTTAAGGGTGGCTGGTTCATGATCCGAGCTACCCACAGGCCATTACTGGACTTGGTATTCCAACGCTGGTGAATGTGACCAAAGGAGATTGACCATGTGCTCGTTGATGGTGGCTGGAGGATGTGATCAAATACTGTAGGGTCTATACTCGGAGTGCTCAGTTCCCTCATATGACAAAAGGCTTGTTGTAACAATCTGCGAATTGCAGGCTTAAATCCAGTAGAATGGTACATCTCCACTCGGCTGGATGTGGCAAGCTCAAAGGATGAGAGGGGTAGCTGAAGGAGTTTGTGATAGGCTGAGTGGAGATTTGGGCGGTCCTGCGTACTTGGGGAATTCCTGAAGAGTGTGTGGAATGCCTTCAAGACCACTCGGTGGATGTCCTTGGAACTTACCGGAGGGCGAAAGTAAGAATTTTGTCTCTCAGGGACACTGATACCAATGTGACGCAGAGTCCACCGGGCAAGGCCTGGAATGGAGAGCTGAGATGTTTTCAGGGAGCTGAGGCATAAACACTGTAGGTGCGCTTAAGGGTGGACAGGAGGCCGAGATGTGAGGAATCTGTGAGGGGGGTGAGAGCAATCACCTGTGGGTAAGTGATTCTTGTCCTGCACAGTGAATTGTGCATTGCATTCTCCAAGCCTTCCCTCAGTGTACTGCACCGTTAGAGCAGAGGGTGGTGGGCTCTTGAACGAGGAGTTCGAAGTGGAAGGCCCGCTGGTGGCCGGTTACTTTGAGGCGGTTGTTACAGGCTGAATCCAACTAGCTGTCGACGTTTGGGATGCCAGGGGGTGTTTACCTATCCTTATTGCTGAGCCTCCAATCAAAATGTGGTCCATCCTCATTTGAGGAAACACAGACTGTGGGGAACCAGTTGAAATGGGGGTAAAAGCTCCTGGATCTGTGGCATCCAATGCTGAGCTCCTCAAAGGGCTGGTGGAAATGCCTGTACTCGTGTCATTGCATGCAGTTCGTGCTCTTGTCCTGGAACACAGAACATCATCCCAACTGACTGGAAGAGGGGCCTTCGTTGTGATCACCAAGGCTGCAAGCAACTACCGAGGGGTGATGCTACTCTCAGTGGCCGGGCATAGGTCTTTCTTGGATAGATTCCTTGAATAGGGTCCCCACCATCTGCTTCAGCACCAGCGTCCAGAAGCAGTCAGGCTTTACACCAGAGGTACGATTGACCGTATCCTTGAATCTTCGGGTCCTCACCGAACACAGACGAGAGTTTCGGAAAGGGCTGCTGCAGCCTATGTGATCAATGTAAAACGTTTGATTCAGTGAATTGGGATTCCCTCTAAAAGGATTATTGGTCTTCGTGGGGTACCACCAAAACTTATCAATCTGATGTCTGAACTATAACTCCTGGTACTGAGTGTGGTTGTGAGATGTGGTCATACCATCTCTGACTTTTTCCATTGTTAGGGGTGTGAACTGGCAATCCACACTTTTCAAGCCACTTGTATGGATTGGGATTATCGGAGATGTCAAAGAGATCAAGCTACGGTGCATACGTTTGGAATGTTCTAAGATATCTGACGTTTTATTTCAACAGATGATGCAGTCATCGTTACGGAGAACTCGAGATTCCTTTTGGGGTCCTCGAGTGCTGAATGAGGAAGTCGGAGCCACTGGGAATTACGGGTTTCCTGGGTCAAAACTGAAGATCTCAGCTTTCATGAGACAATTTTGGGATGCGATATCCTGTCTGTACTGTTTGTGGTGAAGGATGTTGAAGTCCCGGAGATTTTCCTTACCTTGCAGTGATAGTCATGTCTCTGCTGGCTGTGAACCAGAAGTCAACAAGATGTCTGGGTTGGGCTGGGAGTCATGGATTCACTGGAATCATGGGGGTGGGCCACTGTTCGTTAGCTGTGTCAGGAGGGACGGAAGTCTGGGTCTATCAGGTCCTTGGTGTTACATCTCGCTCTAATATGGAATGTGAGACTTGGCTCTGAGCAGTGGATCTGAGAAGGAAGACTTAATCCTCTTGTACCATGATTCTTCGGAGAATTGTTCGCTATCGCTGGTCCGGACTTATTGGTGTCCAATGAGCGTTTTTGCTGGAAAGAGAACTCAAATAGATTTGCTACCCTGCATAGTCCATGAGCATCAGCTGTGGAATGTATGACATGTGGCTCGTTTCCTGACGCTGATTCTGCCACCAGATGTCTCTCAGCGAGGGACCTTGGTGAGTGAGGAGGCCAAAGGGCCGACCACTTGCCTTGTGGTTGGCAAGCAGGTTGATTCAGCACTCAAGAAGAAGGGGACAGGGCCATGCATCTGCCTGGGGGATGGCCAGAGGAAGGCCCTGGAATACCTGGCAGAAAGTGGGACGCAGTGACGCACTGCTCCGGCGCATGCTCACCATAACCTGACCTGCCCTGACTGAAGGCCACATGGTCACATATTCACATAAAAAAATACATAAGGACGAACAACATCAGAAATTAAATATGCTATGCAAGGCCCCCCCAACATGGCAAGGGGTACAGTAAGAATGCATCAGCATACAGTACATCTTGCAAGTACATCTGGACTTAGTGGGGAGGATCGAAGGGCTGCAGGGCAGAGGGAGAGACTGGAGGAGAGAGGGTGCCATTTTGATTTGGATAACTTGACCAGATTTACAAGCAATAACTCACATACTTTAACAATTCCATCAAAAAAAAGTTGCAAACCTTTATGATTCAGATAGTTCATCACCAGATGGGTTCACCTCATTGGTACAATTTGTTTTCAAACTTCGTGAAGATGTACAACATGGTGTCATGAAACAGGATTGTTCAGTCCGGATAGCAGAACCCTTTTCAAGTTTTGCCAAAGATAAAATCAAAATCTCACATTGGCCGCAGCAGCTCCTACAAACGAATGACGCCTGGCAATTGCCAAAACCACTGGTATCATCGCAAAGTTGTCATCTGAGAACCGAAGGAATGATCAGTCAGGAATTACAGGGAAGTAGTAGAACACAATGCCCTTAAAAGGTAACATTGATTGTCATTTGACAGATAAATTTGTCTCAAATAACTTGCGCAAAAAAACTCGTCAAAATACAAATATTTTATCGGCAAAAATATGAGTTAGCAAACAATGGTCAATTATTTATCTTTTTATGTCAGGTGTCCAGATTAATGAATCATTCTTCGGACACACGAGGTTCACCCCAAAGGTATGTCCCCACCTTCCTCCCCCTCTTCACATGCACAGATATCACATAAGCACATAATCTCCAATCTCTTCGATGCACTTCAACCAATGGACAACCATGTTCAACTCCCTTCTGCAGAGTCATGAACACAGTGGGCAATGGCTCTGTTAACTCTTCAGCAGATGCAAAACATCTTCCCCAAAGCTTGCTTTCAAATTTAGATAAGGGCTAGGCAGAATTGAAAATAATTTATTGGAGATTCCATGTGCAGTTTTCCTTCTGCATCAGCCAATTTATTTAACTGAGAGTTGGTTGTCTCCTTACCAAAAAGCTTTCTTGCGGACATGTCTCGAAAGATACTAGAGCCTGTTATTTTAAATTTATTAATCAAAACAAATCTTTATTTGAGGAGATATCAGTAAATAGAGAGAAGGCACCTATCTTGCAATCTCTACACCTTTACTTTCAAAAATTACAAGCAAGGTGACAGATTTAACTTTTGGGATGACCCTGACATGTATATACAGTCATGTAGATAAAGACATAACGAATTATCGCATTAGCATGTTGTCCAACTTGGGTGTTGGGCTTAATGGTTAATGTGGATGCTTAATATCTTTAGAGTCTGAGCTCAATCCCTTACCGTGAATTAACACCAGTTGGGTTGAATCTTCTGAGGTCAGCAAAATGGGTACCACTCCTGGTACCGAAGGTATGCGCATCAAGTGGCACAACTGCACCCCCAGAAGTGAATGAGTCAAGCAGCCACAGGCTGCAAACAAAACAATATAGTAAAATTAACACGGTTGACTGTCGGAAGTGTGTTTGCTTGGACAACTGTAATTCAAAGTAGTTTAACACTTTATACTTTAAGAGATCATTGCATACATAAAAATAATAAAACTATAAATAGAGAAAGTAGTAATGTGGACACCTGAATAAAAAGGACTTTTCTAATTAAACTTGTGCTGAGCTGTCTTAATCCCACATATAACTAACTAGACGAAATGAAATATCCATGAAGCCAGAGACACCTGCATAATGGACAGGAGTCTATTACCTTGAAGTTAATATTCCCCTTCTCTCAAGTCCCGAATAAGCGTTGCACGCCACGCTTATTTTTTTCCGAGGTGAAATCCCCCCTAACATCGGCCTCTATTCGGGTCTACCCGCTTAGTAAAAAATCCGTTCTTGCCAACCCTCAGGTCATATTTAACCGGCGAGCGTGTAGGGTGACAATGTTGTCCCGCCGAGAGATGTGTCGTCCTGATGTAATGTATTTATTGAACGAATAAAATACATGTTAATATATTTTCACATTTCTGGTTTTTCCCACCTGCCCTCTATGGACCTGCAACGCTTATTAGACTTTTTTGGAATTTTCCAAACCTACACGCTTATTCCGCCTCTACTCTTATTAAAATTTGGGAAAATGTTACACCCTGCATGCTTAAGTCAGACGCCCCACCTTATCGGGTGACTTGAGATAATATCAATATGACTGATTTCCCTTCTTTTTTTGGTTTTTTTTGCTAGAAAGTATTCACTCACTTCTTCTGATGCATCTCTGTTCAACAATTCAATCATTCATCACAAAATTTCTCAAGACAACCCAACATACTTCTCGTGGGCCGTACAAGCGGGAGGACAGAGTGAACATTGGAAACTGATGGCTCTAAATGTCAACTAGCATACCCTTGCGATTCGACGATCAAGATCGATATTCCCAGGCCAAAAACTGCCTCTCCATGGACGTACCAGGAAAGTTCTCTGCCCGGGGTATGGCAATGGAAATTCACAGCTGGCGTGTGCTCAAACGTTGACTCCAACCACTCCGGTGCATGCAACAGCGTTCCTGCTTGATGAAATGCTGCGCTGCAAGACTGTAACATACACTGATGCACACGTGTTGGTCTTTGAATGATATTTTATTATAATAGCTCCAAATATTTCGAGTTCATTGTCAGTCTCCATCCAAGCACATGCTGCGCAATGTCTGTAGAAATTGGCGCGAAAATAGATCGTCCTCATGGCAACAGATGTAATAACGACTCCAAAGAGCGACGTCATGCATGCGTGCACCCCTTGCCTCATGTGCGAGGTATTGCACTCCTCGGAACGTTGACTCTCCCATTTTGGGCAAGCTTCAGAAGCTCAAGCGTCGGGTACGTGGGCCTTTAAAGCAATGGAGGTGCACTCTGACGGAAGCAAAACAAGAAACATATTGGGGGGTGAACGTCTGCGGGAATGCATAACGACTCATGATGTATTCCTGGGTTATGCAGAGGCTTGACCTAGCTACGGGAAGGTGGCCCCTCGCTGTGCACTGGGCAGGAGGCTAAACCCATAGCCCTTGTCCCCCCATTCCCGCCGTTTTGCAGCTCGGGTGACAGCACGCCGAAGGGTGAGTTTAACAAAACACTGATGTGCCATCAGCCCACAAAGAGTCAGACGGCTCGAGGAACCTGACAGCTCTCGACACTTGCTCTACAAGACTGCTTGAAGCAAAAAAAATAGAAAGAAAAAAGAAGGCAAATGAAAAAGGACGGAGAATCCACCCTGAGGCATCCAATAGGTATATACGCAAGAATGCAGTGGATGCTGTTGGCTTTTGCAGGGTGATTTATGGATTGCAGCACTGTGCGGCGTGCGCCGAGCGCTACGTTGGTAGTGATAGGTCTACAACTGCCCTTCAGGCTGGTCGGGTGAACTGCCCCTGATTATGGAGTGCGGCCCGTAATAGTTACACTGGTGGCAGCGAACTCAGCTGAACTTCCACTTAAAACAGCACTTAAGCCTGCTCCCTTTTTTATAAATCACCTGTTATAGACTACATCGAGACTTTGAATAGAGCGACCATGTAAGGTCACACCAAGTTGGGCACTCCTGAGGTTTCCCATCTTATAAATTATAAAAATCAGACACAAATGCTTTGGAATGAATAGACGATTTAAGTCTTCGATTGTCTTTATTCAAAATCATGAAGGGCAGTTCAAGGTTGACGTGGGAAATATTTTTATTGGCAGATCCAATGTGAAAGTGTTAGTTTCAAAGCAGAAATGCAACGATATGTCTGCACTGAGCAAAATGGATCAACAACTGGGAAAACATCCTGGCTAAACCAACATGGTGGCCATAGGTCACATGTGCTGTGGAACACTTGGTGCAATCATTATATTCCTCTTGATGGGGAACATCAAACCAGCTGAAATTAGCAGAAGAAGACTGTCTGTCCAATTTGATTTTTTTTTTAAAATCTTACATTATCTAATGCTCCATACTGACGTGTTCATAAATGCAGTTGCTAGGACAAAGACATAGAATACATCATTAATGATTTTAACAGGAATTGAGGAACATTCGTCGACGATGGACAAGCACATATATAATATAATATATATATATATATATATATAATATATATGAATATCAATTTGAAACCTAGGTTCCCAGGGTTTCAGATGGGAATGCTAAGAGATTAACCAAGGGATCGACTAAAACAGGGCAAAGTACCTTTCACATTGTGTGGAATGAAAAGCTAGTCTTTCTCATTAAGGCTAACTTTGGCTCCGGAAAAGATTTAATGCACAAAAAAGACGCTTCTTTTGCTTAGCATACCCCATGGCGGTAGCATACCTCATCAGTGTTTCGTTGTATTCATCTTACATGTCTTGCATTTATCCGTGCAGTGAGTTTTAAAATGGCTGGGCATTTGGTGAAGTGAATCTTGAGCATTCTCCAATGCAACCTAACTTCTGCCACGCCAAGCAAGCAATCAAACGTGTTAATAACTAATTTGGGGGAAAACAGTCGGGGATTTACTATATGTTGATTGCAGAAGAATAAAAAAACGTTGTTGTTGGAGTCTTAACAATCATTAACTTCATTTAAAAGTAAAATCGGATTAGTGGCAAGGATTAGTATTGTATCAAAAGGACTCCTCCTCCAAAGATCTGAAGGATAGTGTAGCTCTAAAACGATCCTCAACCAATGGCTGGTAAGTTCCAAATCATTCTCCATATAGTCCAGACTTGTCCACCTTCTGATTTCCATCTGTTGGAGCACTCGGAGAACATCTGGGTGGCATAAGTTTACAAATGATGAAGACGTCAAAGCACATGTCCTGAAAATTTATGCATACCCATCTCTAAGTTACTTTGTCGGTGGCAAGAGGAGCCAGCACATCTAGCATGGGACGTTGTGTACCTGTTAGCATATGTATGTCACATCTAGCATGGGATGCGTGTGTACCTGTGGCAGTGGAGCGCATCAAAGCACGGGAAACACGTGTTGTACCTGTAGCAACGAGCACATCTAGCATGGACGCGTGTGTACCGTGTGGCAGTGAGCACATCTAGCACGGGGATACGTGTGTACCTGTAGCAACGAGCACATCTAGCATGGACGCGTGTGGTGTACACTGTGGCAGTGAGCGCATCAAAGCATGGGAACAACGTGTGTAACCTGTAGCAGCGGAACATCTTGAGAATTCGGTGAGATACAGATTTCACTCTGTACTTTTAAAATTTAAAATTTGATAAATGAAAAGTCCAACCACAACCTTGAACGGCCCTCGTATTTTATTTACTTTGTTTTTGGTTGATTGTTAATGAGACAGTAGACAAAGGTTGCAAAAGTGTTATAGTTGTGAAAGGGAGTTCAAAATGTTTTTCCCCCCATTTATAAGAAAAACGAGGGGGGGGTGTCAAAAAGTCACAAACATTACGCTGCACAGGTACAGCAAACCACGCCAACCGCTTAGAGGTGGTGGCAGGTGGGGAAAGCCGGTAGAGTGAGGGTGACACTGGTATTCAAACTTAGTACATCAAAAAGGACTAACATATGTCTTAGGTTTCACCGGTGCAGCACCGTTCCCTTCGTCAATTGGGGACAAACTAATGACGGCCACCCTCCCCTTTTTTGATATACCCAGGTAATACTACAACCTCCCCTCTATAGCACAAGACAATACACGTGCAAACTATATTCATCCAACGTTACGTAAACGTTCGCATGCATTCTTCTCTCGCACAGACGAGGTGCAATGGAGCTACGCCATCATTTTCTGTCTTCAAATGACAACCTTTCACAGTAGATTATATCAAAGGCAAATTAACTTCAATGTTGCAAGCGCTTCCGTTTACACATCTTTAATTGCAACTAAATTGTCAATGTCATTTGAATTCACATGAGAAAAACATGAAAGACATAGTGTCCGCTCGAACCCTAAATCATAGTGAATGAAAAGTTGAAACAATCACAGTGCATAATTCTTCTCCGCAGTCGCTGGAAGACCCTTTTTTTTAATAAAAAGGCAGTTTGAATACGTTAAGGCATGACATTTTCTGTAAGCCTGGTGTAACAGAGATAGGGCAATTTTCAATTAAATCAAGCCCCTCAGATGTCTGTTTTAGGCAGAACTGGCACATGACCACTCAAATTATATATCTTAATTCAAACACGCGGTAAATTACAGCGCAGGATTTTTTTGGGGTGCAGCGATTGTCTGTTGCATGGGCAGTCCCCTATTGAGGCCGGCTTTTAATTACTGTGTCGATTAGGAAAAAGAATTGCAACTTATCAGCCCCTTTACAGCCGCGCCGCGTTCAATTAGCGTGCCAGAAAGTTCAACGGGTTTTCCCATCAACACGGCTTCTCAAATGCCAGATAACGGCTGGCGTGGTGTCAAACCGGCAGAGGCAGTGGGGTTCGCCAATTGTTCCCTGGTGGAGGCACGCCGCTCGGCTCCCTCAAGTGCTTCGCAAACAAAGTCTCCTAATAGAAACACTCAGTGTATGAATTTCCTCAACACACTTGGAAATAAAACCCCATCTAAGACTTGGAACTCTCTCTCTCCCTCCCTCGGTCTTTGTGTACTTTTTTTGACTGTTTTTGCAACCTAAAATCCATGGCCCCAACCTACTACCCTTGTTGTGGGAGAAAATAATTATATTATTTTACTCACAATTATAATTGGTTTGCTGGTGTTTTATAAAATTTAATTTTTTATGCTGTAATGTCAGTTTGCTTCCTTTTAGCCAAGAGTCTTTTGACCTATGTTGATAAAAGGAATGTCTTGCTATGGAACAAATGGACCTGGTGATAACAGCAACTTTTTGCCGTATTAATGTCATCGCGCTTTCACTAGAAGACACGTATTGCATTTTGGAGTTCCTTGGCTAAGGCTTACAGCCCCCTCCACTCTCCCATGAAAGCAGATAAATACCAAGGAAATTAAATCTTGTTTAGTGCAAATCACATAGAGATGTTAAAAACCATCCTGGTGGCTTGTACTCTTTGGTACCAATTAAAATAAAACTCTCTGATTGTAATGTACTTTCACGTTGTGGAGACAGTGGAATTAATTGTGGGCTTTCATTGAGTAACAGATTATATCGAGTCGGTTAAAACGGTTACTAAAGTAAAGAAAATAATAGAAATAATAAATTCCACAACACTTGTCTCACACTATGTGGTATAATGGGATTTTGATAATTTCTTTGCCCATTAAGTGTTGATCTTTTATACAAAAACCTTTTGAGTAAAAAATAAATAAATAAGGAAGAGTGGGGGGGGGAGACCTTCTTCTAAGAGGAGGACCCAGAACCTCTGCATAACCTCAATAGGCCTGCTGTGGCTCCAGCACTGAACATCCTCACCAGAGGGCTAATTTGAAATGATTTTGGTATAGCGAGCAATTTCAAATGAGCAATTTTTCAATATCTGGGAGAAAAGACCGAGGAGTGATATTATATGTAGCAGGGGAGGGGGAGAATGGTGTCATCCACACCCACCTTTCTTGCGGGGTAAATGTTGCCCCGCCTTACTCTTGCAGCATACTATGTCGTCATGAATATCTTACTTTCCAAATGTGCATGTTGACAGCATTTTTAATAGGATTTTGAGGTACAATGAAAGAGCTTCTTAAGTACTCCCGAAAAGGGTTTTTGGGGGGGGCCAGAATCATTAATGCAGGAAACAAAAGAGAAAAGGAAACATACAGAACTTTTGCAAAATAGGCCAACATATCTTACTAGTCTCGTTACTCTTACATTACACTTTGCGGTGACATGGATTTATTAACCCGGTAATAAGACGGAAAAAACATTTGTTAAAGCGCTCATATTACGTGCCCTATACATTCATATTCCCCACATTATACAAACCAAACAAGTAAATGCAGAAAAGGAATTACAGGTGAAAAAGCAGTCAACTTCCTAATATTTTACTCTGTTATGAGGTAAGGATTGATTACGCGAAAGAAAAAAGTAAAAAAAAAAAATGTTAAGATTAAATCACTCCCACTACTCTATACTACTATCTACTACTACTACAACTACTACTTACTACTACTACTTACATTTCATCAACTTCCACAAATAACCACTTCCTCTTTGTGGGGTTGGCCAAGGGGAAATATTGCCCCATGCCTTTTCAATGAAACCGCTGGCCGGACCTTGATATTCTCCTGAAGTCAGTGAGGGAGGAATTTGTAATTTTTCAGAATGCGGCGATAACTCGCGGACTCCTTCCAAGACGGGCGTGAGAACTGTATACATCCATCACTCCACTTAACAAGGAGGCAATGGGATGAACGTCCCCATCCATTCTGATGGCACACTCTGGCTTGCGAAGCACCAATCCGACGGTCTATACTGTGTTGGGGATCAAAACCCAGAGTCGACAGCCCATAGAGGTACTGCGCGACCTTCGTACATTCAATAGATTGGAAAATCCATATTCAAAAATGAGGTATACGCACCAACCAACTGGCAAGGCCCTGTCCAGCAGACAAGGCTCACGTTTGAAATTTTCGACCACGCGATGATCATCCAGAACTCGAGACCACTGGTTGATCAAATCATTGAACCTGAGCCTTGCCGTCTTGAGTAGCCTATAACTATAGTTGGTGATTTATTTATTTATTTTTTTGACAGCATCTATATGCTCGCAGTGGAACTGGCCCACACACACAACACATGGACACATTACAAAATAACACTAGAAAAACACAGACTGTTAGACAAGACAACACACAGCCACTGAGTTTGGGGGAAAGTGCCGTCACTATCCTCTGGGTACAGTGACATCACCAAGGGCGCTGCCTTTTCTCCCGCCAAAAGTCACAAAACAATGGCACTGCCTTTCTCACCTATGATGCCACCTATGGGGATTGTCCATAGCTTCTTTCATCTTTTAAACGGACAGAACAATCAAGCCAAAGAAGCAGCACGTACCATTTTAAAAAGTCTTTGAATGACATCAGCTAGGGTTTGAAACAACCCAACCTCAAGACTCAGAGTGGACGCTCTATAACCATTAATCATGGTTCTTCCACTTTTGACAGATGTCTGAGCTCCTTTGGCCATATAACTTCAAAATGTTTTTATGATAACTGGTTTTTGGTAGCTTTCGTCACCATATTTTTATTCAAGTAAAGAGGAAAATGATAAATGGATCAGGTAAATACAAAGGATGAGTGGAACTGAACCGAGTTTATAAAATGAAAAAAAACCCTCTGAAACACTGGCAGGGGCCTGGTGGAAGTGTCACGATTGCCGGCACTTGCAATGAATTGAGAATGAGTGGGCACCTCTTACAGATAGGAATGAAGGAGCAATAACCGTCATGGCCAAAATTAAAGTGACCTTGCATAAGAATCGCTCCTCTAAGGATTCCCATCGACATATATTCACGGCAATATGAGAGCGTGACGACCAATGCTGTACATCCGAATTTAGGAATTGTAAGTCCCCACCCAAGTGTTACTGGTAATTCATACTAGCCAAGACTAATGATTCAAATCCTATTGAACACATGGCTCAGCTTTGGGTTCAGCTCTAATGAACATCCCACACCATTTTGTTCTTAAACCTCCATGATGAATATGACTCAACAACGTTTCGATATTGACAAGTAATTTTCAATTATTGTACAAACATCACAATGGCTCAGCTGATCCACACACTGATCAGAATTACTTGTCTTTACATGTGTGTACAGGCTTTGAAAAGGTTTATTCAGAGCCAATCTAGAATGGCAGGTGCGTAGAGCACATACCTACACGAGGCTGACAGATTATGTTTTGTAAGAATGACAGGAAGATACATCATAAATATATGTGGAAAAATTACATGTCCAGACCAAAGGATCGAACCAGGTTCTGGAAACCCTGGAAACCATACCAGTGCTCTAGCCATCTAGCTATCTGGGCAACCCACCAGCTGAAGTAACGCAAATTCCTCCACATATACAGGTGCCACTCTCTTTACCCCCACTGTTGTTCCGGGGCACTCCTGCCAACCATGGAGCAGCTCGGGCCTGCTCTCGATGAGGTCTTCCCCCTCGTGGGGGGACACATACCATGTCCGCTATTAAACAACCAACAGGGGATAGTAATTATACTTTAGAAAATGAACAGCATAGAACATCATAAATATATATGTGGAAAAATACGTGCTCAGACCGGGAATCAAACCCAGGCCTCTGGAAAACCGTACCCAGTGCTCTGGGGTTTTACCTCCATGGTGAATAGTACGTCACATTATCTTATATTGACTATGTAATTTTCTTATTTGTACAAAACAAGTCATAATTATTTGTAAACTCAGCAATACAACAACTTTCCAATGCATATAATCAGGCTGCCAGAATAGTTTATGGGTATACACACTCGCCTCGGAGCTGTCTGTTCTCGGATAAAATCTCTACCCAGTTAAAACTGTCCACCCACCCTCCGTGTTTGGCATGCAAAGTAAGGCATCAATGTATGCACCATCCATTGGAAGGATATTTAGCTGGATGACCCGTCCATTTGCCAGTACTCTGGTTGTGTGAGTTAAAGATCCACAGTCTCTTTTGGGTGAATGAATAATGAGCAAACTATTGCCGACACTCTGGCGAATTCCAAATTCCTATCAAAACCAGATCTGACCAGCCCAAACTTCTTCAGATGCTCAAAAAGTTGTCTGGAGAGTTTCAAGCATTTATACCATGAATTAAGACTTCAATTAATTGTATTCATTCTTGTTCCTCTTACTTTCATCATCGTTCTTCCTCCCTTTGTAATAGGGCATACGGGTGAATTGCAAGAAGACGAGATAATAACTAGATAGGCGAGCAGTTATGCGGGGCCACAAGCCGCCCCACCCATTCTTCAAAAGTTGCCTTTGATGGGAACAAACAGACCCACGACATATGGTACAAACTTTGTTTTCTCCATGGTCGTCAATCATATATGTAAAATTTTGCATTGATCAGATTATGGTTTATTTCTCTCTCCAGTGGCTGTCAGGAACCACTGACCGATGAATGTCATTTTTAAAAAACCAGAATTCAAATGGGATAGTCGATCACATACTTAAAGTTTCATACTTGATTGGATAATATTTATTTTTCCTATCAATAGGCTGCCAGACCACGTGGAACCGATGACTTTAAGATTTTCAAAACTAGATTCCCCCCCAGTTTCGTGAAATATATAGATATAGTATATATATATATATATATAGATATATCTTTTATATATGTATTGTGCATCAATCTGTGAACCATTCTGAAGAAGGTCAAAAAAAAATTCAATCCAATATAGCTGCCAGACAAAACGATGTCACTCGATATGACATTCATAAAATTTAAAAAACTGAAATAAAAATTTGGTCTAAGATTAGTATATATATAAATTCATATTTTTTCAGATAAGGATTTCGAATCAACCAGATAGGCCTGGCATACGCAAGCCCTGTGTTGCTTAGTGGTTAGGGTGGCTGGCTTTGGTATCCTGGGCGGGTGCATTTTGAGGTTTGAAAGAGGATGAGGCCCCCGTCGAGCCAAATTGATTTACGACCAGAATGGGGATTGACAGGCCTCTCATCCTTCCCGAGGTCGGTGAAATGAAGTACCAGTATACTAGTAAAAGGCCATGGCAATCAGCAGCACAGACATGCCCTCAGCCAATTAGTTTCTCTTTTGCCCTCTCCCACGCACTGGTTCTGCATGAGGAGAGGTGGCTGGCATAGTCCACTTCACTGATGATGTCATCTTTATCAAAACCTGTATTTCTCCATAGGGGGGAGGCATGAAAGAGGTTGGGGGGGGGCGGTTAAAAACTAGACTGAAATGTTTTGCGGGTCCTGCTAGTACGTAATTACCCATTATTTCCATAAGGTCTAAAGCTTGCTGAACATGGTTTGCACAACTCACCGTTTCCAGGAACCTAAGCCCCGGTCGTGTAGGAGAGGTTTACTGCAAACCGATAAGTGGAAAAAAGATACAGAATAATACTGAGCAAAATCATGTTTACTTGATGATGGTTTCCTTCCATAACTTGAGATGGCTGTTCACCTGATATGTGAACACCTCAGTTGCAAACATTTCTATATAGTGTAGGATTCTGTCACACAGTATCTACAGTTAAGATACCAACAGTGTAACCTGATGTCAAGGAATTCCAAGGAAAGCCACTTGATATCATGTGTTTATGGCATGAATTTGAAATGTAGCCAGGTGATGCCTAACTCTTTCAATGAAAGACACTGGGGATTTAACATTCACTCAACTAATGCTGGCTGATGGACATCCACTGTATGTCCATCCGATGGAAGCACACCAACCTGCACAGAAATCTGACAGTTTATAGGAGAGGAGAATTGGGACCATACTCTGTGCAGAGGTTGGTGCTGCCAAAGCAGTCTCCTTGCTATTGGGCAATCCTGGACGGGTTTCACTCTGACACAGGATACCAATACTGGCACTCATTTTGCCGACGTTCGGAAGGATGACAGCGGCTAACCCCACCTGGTATAATTCAACAGCTGAGCGGGATTTGAACTCAGGACCTAAGGATCGAAAACAATTCGTACAATATATCACACACGACACACACACACACGACACACACACACACCACACACACACACACACTAACACACACACCACGGCCTTCTCAACCTTCTCTCATTTTTGGTCACCTTGTTCAACCTTCATTTTGTTAAATGATGGCATGATCAGAATAATCCTCTTCCCATAGCTCGTTCTTCATTTGGGAATCATATTGCTCGATAGCACACACATACATACACCAAGTTCATTCAACAACATTCGTGTTGACATGGTCATGAAAGCACCTCCCATTAGTCACAAATAAAATATCTCATTTGAACACAAATGGATCCCAATGAACAAAAAATGTATCGTCTGTACTGCAATAAATTGACCACATGGTTTCAATTTTAAAAAAACCCCCACAACCAATAAAATAGCTGTCCTGAGAACCAGAGCACAACATCAAGCTCACCTGTGGTCAAACCTGTCAAGTCGGTAACGATCTCCAAAGTACAATCCATCAAATGTAACGTATTGATAAACAAGGACAAATGTGTCCAAGAGCCGCGTCCTAAAGTTTTTCTTCACCAGAAGAAGAAAAGAAGAAGAGAGAGGAAGAGAGAAGAAGAAGAAGAAGAGGAAGAAGAAGAACGAGAAGAACAGGAAGAAGAAACAACGCCGAGCTCTCTTAGAGCCAGCGTTCGCAAACGCGGCTAAAAATTAATTACAGAAAATCGAAACATCAGCATTTTGATCACAATAACAATAACAACAACAACAACTTCCGATATTTTCGTCACGTGCCTTGATGGAGCCAATAGCGAGGACCCGTCATGGAGGCTCCTCGTCATGACGAGAAAATAGTGTATTCGAAATGACAAATAAATGGAATAATCTTTTAAATAGTAAACGTAATTTTATTTATGCAAATTATTATTGTGATACTAATGGGGCGATATCAAATAGTTATATAATCTATTTAAAACGAAACAAAGCAAATAGAAATATATTTAAAAGTTAATGATAGACGCCTCAAAAGCACCCTCAATGCGAGGATGTGTACAGGTGTTTATTATTTAAGGAGATCCGGATCCTCTATATAAAGAGCAGCGCCCTAATGGTTTTGTGAGGAGGAGAGCGGGAGGAGCGGGAGAGCGGGAGGAGCGGGGAGCGGAGGAGCGGGAAGGATCGATCGATCGCAGGGCTAGGTGTGTTCCATTAGCAAGCGGCTTGCTATCGCTTTCAATGTTCGCAGTCTCGGATTCAACACAATACTACAACCAATGAAATGTTCAAGAAGCATATCCCTGTATGTATAATCATAATATTATTGAAACGTGAATTTATTCATCTTTATTTGTTACTTGTACTTTTCATTCTCATTATTCAAGATCTACAAACATGCAAAACCCCTCCCCCCAAAATGCATCATGAGAGGGTGATATGTAAGCTTGCCAGTGAGATCCTCCCTTCTGACTCCCTATTAATTTATTACCTTTCTTTCCCTCTTCCCATACTCTGTAGCTGCTGTTAACAACAATTAGTTTGGAGAAGTTGGCACAAAGGGGGTCGAGTAAAACTGAAAATGACAGCCCGCACAGTGTATATTTATTTTGGGACCCTCTCATTATAGCATTGTTTTCATGGAGACCACAAGGTTGTTAAGCGGTACCGCAGTCTGTTCCGTTGGAGTGCTTGCTTGAGGCTTTGAATCAAGCAATCCGCTTTGAAAGTGGTAAGCAAGCTGTTTGCTACGGAACACACCACAGGTTATAGTTTTGACCCTTGGATGGCTCTAAACCAGTGTTTCTCAACCTTTTTTGTCCCACGCCCCACTTTGATTTGCAAAAAAATCGTACGCCCCACCATGATGGAGACACCACAGTAATATTCTACATATGTATCATACAAGGCTTTATTAAAAACTTTATTGCAAATTTATTCAATTGCTACTCACTTCAATGGGAGCCCTGCCCTTGACGCTGGCTGCAGATTTGTTTGATTCGAGGAACCAATTTTGTCAGTTTCAGCCTTAAATCACCACGTTTCGTGATTTCCATCAATTTCTCTTAGCTTGCAGCAAATCGTAACAACACTAAATCCACATTCGACTAAATAAGATAATGGAAAATTTATCAATACTTCCCTTCCAAAGTAGTCGAGTTTGGTTATTTCTTTTCGCTTCCTCGAACAGCCACATCATGTTCCTTTGAATCTGAAAAGAGTTTTCACAGACTCAATCGTGTTGCAACTCGCATAACTCCTCTTGGATTGCTGTGGTACTTCAGATAAATCCACCAAGAAATGGCTGAGTCAACCAAGAAGGGAACTCATGAAAGCTATTGAAAGCGATCATATATTGATTCATTTTATTTCTGAATCCCATGCCCCAAAATATTGCCACA
>CM068960.1:91054436-91067987 GCA_035128595.1 Eptatretus atami
TCACTTCAATGGGAGCCCTGCCCTTGACGCTGGCTGCAGATGTTGTTTGATTCGAGGAACCAATTTTGTCAGTTTCAGCCTTAAATCACCACGTTTCGTGATTTCCAGTCAATTTCTCTAAGCTTGCAGCAAATCGGTAACAAACTAAATCCACATTCGACTAAATAAGATAATGGAAAATTTATCAATACTTCCCTTGCCAAAGTGGTCGAGTTTGGGTATTTTCTTCGCTCTCCTCAGACAGCCAATCATGGTTCCTTTGATCTTGAAAAGAGTTTTCACAGACTCAATCGTGTTGCAACTCGCATAACTCCTCTTGGTATTGCTGTGGTACTTCAGATAAATCCACCAGAATGTGCTGAGTCACCAAAGAAGGGAACTCATAGAAAGCTATATGAAAGCGATCATATATTGTTCATTTTATTTCTGAATCCTCATGCCCCAACCAAATATTGCCACACCCACCTTGAGAAACACTGCTCTAAAGTTAAACCATAGGTTCTTAACCAGGGATACCTGTACCCCTGGGAGTACGAAACCTCCAAGCTGGGGGTACGAGACAAAATAATTTCAATTAAAAAATAATTGTATAACAGTTATTAAAGAAAAGAAAGAAGGGTTAAAATGTTATATTTAAAAATTACAAGGTTAAAATGTTATATTTAAAAATACAAGGGTTTGGGTTTTTTTCAATAATTTTATTTTAATATATTCAATTATAAGCAAATATTACATCATAAAAATATATGAATGTATTATTTTCACAAATACAACTTGATTATTTACTTACAACTTAAAATGACATGTATTATTTTCTGAATAATAACCTAAGTGTAGCTAATTTTAATTTTATGTCTTTTTATGTCTTTTCATATAGAATCACATCTGACTTACCATGTCCAAGAAACGCAAGTGGAATGATGATACAATTCATTACGGTTCACGTTTCACCCTGTCTAACGGAAAAAGATGTAACTCAGCGACTGCAGTGCATACTGCGCAACACGGTATTTACAAATGCACACTCAATCCTTCAAGACTTAATGAGCATTTCAACATTCGGCATGGAGGCACAATTCTGGGCATGACTTCAACAGCTTGAAGATCAAGAGGGAACATTTGATCGTGGCTGTTACCCTGCCAATGCAGGATCATGCCAAATTGAGAAGCCATTATTGCAAGCATCTTATCAAGTTGCTTTCTTGTGTGCAAAAAAAAATAAAGCCTCATACAATTGCTGAAGAACTGGGTGAAACCTGGTGCAATAGAAATGGCAAAAGAGTGTTGGGGACCGAGGCACAGAAGAACTTCACAGGTACCCCGTCAAACGACAATTATCTGTTCCAGGATTGGTGGACATGAGTAAGAGATATCTTGCAGCAGGTGTGCAACATTTTTTTTGTACGTCAATCTCTGTTGTCAGTTGGTTTGGTATTTTGGTGCGATACAAGAAGGAAAAAGAAGTGATGGAAGAATTTGTTTTGTGAACGCGCTGGACAACAACCACAAAAGCAATCGTTTGTGTTCATCTCGTGAAGGATTCTTCTTGAAGCATGGGATGACTCTGCAATGTGTGTGGGGTCACCTTGCACTGATGGAGCTCCACATGCAGGAAAGCAAATCAGGCTTTGCTAACCTTGTGACAGAAGGAGATCCCCAGTCACTGTCAACGCACTGTGTGTTGCATCGTCATGCATTGCCCCGAAGACCTGCCAAACACCTGAAGAATGTTTTGTCAATTGCTGTGCATGCTCAGTAAAATTATCAGAGGATCGACACCTGATCACCCGTCTCTTCAAAGTTTTTTTGTGAAGAATTGGAGCTGAAACATGGCGTTCCTTACTTTTCCACACAGAAGTGAGATGGTTTCCCCGTGGCCGGGTGGCTTAACTCGTGTCTTTCGAACTGCAGAGAAATCAAGCAAGGTTCTTAGAAGCAAGACAGGTGACATTGCTGACCAGCTGTTGAAAATAGGGAATTCATTTAGTCCCTGGCATACTTTGCAGATATATCACACACCATCAACGATTTGAACACCTGCATTCAAGGAATGGGGATGAACATGATTCAACTCCAGGAAAAAATGTACATGCCTTCACCCAAAAACTTCAATTTGGATGAAGAGCATTGAGAATGGAAATTTTGCAAACTTTCCGAAACTTGATGAGGCTGCTAATGTGGAAAAAAAATAAAAAACTATCCATCGTGACTGAAGTGGAACGAACATTGCAGGTGCTGATCAGTCTTCCAAGGATAATACTTTCCCATGGAGAGGTTTCATGCCTCTTCGCATTGCGCCAGCAGATGGAGATTGTGAGGTTTCACCTATTTGTGCGACGACAGGTTTTTCAAACACTCTACACATCAACAAAGGCAGGACGAATTTGGATGCAAGTGAGGAATGCGTGTGGCTTATTTAAAAGAAAGAACTTCGTTTCAGCATCATCTTGTGAAAAAAACCAAAAGAGCCACTAGAAATGTGTCTTGTGTGTACTGTGTAGTTTTTTTCTACAAAGTTTAATTATTGTACTATAACCTATTTCAGATACAAAGTGAATTTTTCAAGCAAATACTATGCATTATGATTATTGTTTCCATAAATGTGTTTTTTTGTGAAATAAAGAAACTTTATTAATCTATTATTGTCGTTTTACTTAAGTCTTTTTGACAGGGGGCACAGGAAAAATATTCAAGAAAAACTCACAGGGGTAACGGGCACTTAAAAAGGTTAAGAAACCACTGCTCTTAAACCTTCAAGTTCAATAATACTATCAAAATGGTAAACATATTGATAAAAAAAAAAATTCTGAGACGGTGCAGTGCCAAAAAGCTCAGATAAGGTCAACCGTGACCTAATTTCTTGAATGTAAATCGGTTCACGGCCAATGTGAAACAGTTTGGAGAGCATCTCATTTTGGCAGTGGTTCAAGTCTCTTGTAGATGATGATGTCTCTGAGGGAAAGCCGAGTCGTCACTTAACTAGAATGCTTCCTCCACTGCAGTGGACAAACAGTTAAGAGCATTTAAAGTTTGAACGGTGGCAATTGTTAAGCCTGCTTATGCTTACGGGATGGAGTCAAGGCAAAATCGACTTCGGTGTTTTTGACCTTTGGAAACTGGCGTTACCTCCCAAAAGTGTTCTGGGTATCAGTCTTCAACCGTACATGACGATGTCCCCTCCAAGATTTCAACGTGCAAAGTTTGGGCATACTGCTCCAGCCTGGTTGGGCAAACACTGTTGTAGCAAAATGCAAGGGAGACCACATTCACAGTAGCTGCACGCAGGATAAAATTTTTTGTGCCAATGTGGTTGGGGGATCACAGTGCAGCCTTAAACCCTCAGTGTCAATAGAATATTTGAAGCTCGCCAAATTTGTGCCAATCGCGTCACCAATTCACGCACATGATGCAAAATATATGTGAAGATCTTGAGATTACAGATGTCCAAATCAAATGGATCTTGCATGAACTGAAAGGCAGCCCAAAACTTTCAAAATCGGAAAAGTATTCCACAAATTTACTGATCATGATTCTCCAAACACTTCACTTAGCAACTGGCGGTAAAATCAGCATTTTCCATATACTGCTGCAGATTGAGAAATGGTGTGAAATCCTGACTTTCATGTGTGCCACAAAGTTTTCCGTTTTTTTGACGCAAAAATTCTCGTACATATGTGCAATCACAAATCGCTTGTCCTTCCTGAAATACGTTTCAGAAAATTCAAGTGGGGTACTGATGTCGGTCAGAAACGCGACGTCACATTTTCCTCGCTCATCCTCAATCACAGAGTAAGTTGCCTACTTCCTTTCTCGACAACAATTGTTGTTGTGATGTGTTTGTATGTCTAATATGATTAAATCGTTGCAAGATCTTTCATAGTACAACTCGCCAACCGCAACATTCGCAAAGTAGATGATCTCGGTGAAATCCTGACTCTACTTCTTTCAACAGCTCCAAAAACTGTCAATGCGTTCAGCCCACTACCACTATAAAATTGACGATTTGAGAACAACATGTCATCAAAACCTTCCAGCGTATCTTCTCCGGCTTTGAGCATAAAGATTTTTTTGTGCAAAATTCAGTGATATGATGTCAAAATGCATCGCCATTGAGGCTTCGGCAACGACAAATCCAGGTTTTCGTCCAATACTGCAGGTGCAACCATACGTCGCAAATGAAGCTAACTTGAAATCCAATTCAACTTTTTCTACAATCACCTTTGAGAGCGTAAAACAATGTCGCCGCCAACAGTGCGGTCTTTCCGTCCAGACTCGCCAAAAAGTCCCAATGTCTTTGGACACAAAACAAATCCGAAAACAAGCTGTGCAGTGTCTCAGATGTCACATGACTCGTCCAAAGCCAGCGAAAATGAACACACAGGTTTTCCAAATGAGGCACGCAGTTGGTGATCCAGATTCTGCAACAAATCTTGCACATCGGCGAAATCCAGAACACAAGCTGTGCAGTGTCCTCAGATGTCAACATGAACTCGTCCAAAGCCAGCGAAAATGACACACAGGTTTTCCAATGAGCACGCAGTTGTGATCCAAGATTCTGCAACAAATCTTGCAAATCGGGAGCAATCGTCTGTGACACAGCTGCAGATTTCGACCTTTGCATGATGTCGTTTTTTTTTGTCTTTGGTTCATAGTTTAGAACAAATTATCATAGTTTGAAACAGATGATTTCTTTCACATTATCCTCTGAAAACTTTTTTTTTTTTCGAGCCAGAAATCCACGCTGTATTGTGGCTTTGTAAAGCTAGCCAGTCACCAGATCAGATGATGAAATAAACTGTTTCAAATTCTGGCTGGCGCTGATGTAGCATAGATGCTTATATACGATTGAATAAAGAACCTGGGTGATGGTCAGATAGATCACTAATACCTGCAGGTAGTGCTGTCAGTACAACCGAAGTCATTTGTTATTGAAGAATTATAACCAGTTCAATCCTTGGCCAATTTAGTTATCTCAAATAATTTGGGTGTATAGGTAATCTGCTGGTTGAAGGCAATATATAGGCAGACTTGACAACCTGGGTGCGGGGAGGAATTGAGGGGCAGGGAGAATGCTTATGGTGAAAAAAGATGAATAAAGAAGGAAACTTTGAGGAGGGGGAAAACTGGAAATTTGGCAGCAGGAGGTGCTTGGGGTGGGTTTGACATGGGTAGAAAAGATCATGGTTTTGAATTGGGACAATGCTGAGATTGGTGGATAGAACAGCGATCTTGAAGATCAGGAGGGAAGAAATGGAAGATTGTAGAGAATGTGGAAGTTGATCCACAGGTGGGAAAGATAGAAGGAACAAATGAGTGGAGGGTTGAGCAGTTATCCTGGATTTAGGTACTTTCACGCAGAAGGGGGTTTGATGGGGACGCATCTGTGAAATCTGCAGAAACCTGGGGGGATAAAAACACAGGAAGAGCAGAGGGTGCAGAACAGAAAGGAGGTTGGTAGACAGAACAGAGAGAGCCACGACCTGTCCTGCGATGGTGGAGTGATAGTCCTCATAGACTCAGCTTCAGCATAGGAGATCCAATAATTTAATGGCCTGGTTTCCACAGCATGAAGCTGAGCAAGTCTGGTGAAGGAAGGTGAGCCAGCCTAGAGGGGAGAGAGTACTCCATCAAGCCTGCGGAAGTAGATAGGAGTTCAGGTGTGCCAAGGATGGACTTTGTATCATGGAGGATGGCCAGTTAAGTGTCTGGCTTTGGAGGTCACCTTGATATGTGTTTTCTCCACAAAAGATCATGGCTAATCGTGGAGACTCAGGAGTTTGAATGGTTGAACTTCCTCAATAGGATTGTTAAAAAGTCGATAGGGGTCTTTTTCAGATGAATCCTTTGCAAGAAACAGTGGAGTGTGAGATTTGTCCATGATTGAAAGACATATTACGAAATGTTTGACCAGTTGTGATTTTTTTTCAGGTCTGAAGAGAGAGAGAGAAGAGAAAAGGCTGGCAAACTTGCCTGTCTGAAGGATTAAGGATGTCACAGTAGAGGGTGGAGTCATCAGCAAAGAGATAAAGAGGATTTTCAGAGATTCAGAAAGATCATTGATGAAGATGAGAATAAAACTGGGCCCAAAACATTGCCTTGGCACACATCAGCGCTTGAGAGGGAGGAGATGAAAAGATTCCATTGTGTGCCTAATGTTGGCGACGAGAGTAGAAGAAGTTCAAAGCAAGTATGGAGTTGGGTTGGATGCTTAACGACAGAAAGTTTGGGGTGAAGGCGGGAAGCCAGACTGTAATCAAAAGCACGAGATTATCCAGAGAGACGGCCTCCTGATCTGATGTCTCAATTTGAGGGCTCCATCAAATTGTTGTGGGTGAGTGAAACAGCATGTCCAAGGTTGGAGTGGCCTGTCTGAAACCAAAATTGATGATTCAGATGAGATTAGTGGAGAAAAGGAAAGGATCACATCAACTGCAATGATGGATTCCATGACCTCGCTGAATGATTGGAAGTGACTCATAGGTCTGTATTTAAGGGGATCAGGTTTTTGTTCCTTTCGTTTAATGTTTATGCAGTGATGGTGGAGTTTCCAAACAGATGAAAGATGACCGAGCAACAAATGATAGGGTGAACCAAACCAGATGTAATCTGCATAACCGCAAACCCGGCTTAAATGTCACAACCAATTTAATATCTCTGTTGTATACCCCCATATGTCATGAAGGACAGAGCAAGTGTGAATGGAGGGGGATACAGTGTGCTTGTCAAGCTTGGTGTTTTTCCTTCATGAATGAATGTAATGCTGAACTGAAATGGAATATATCAAAATTCCTTACCACAAGGAAACTGTTACCACCACAATTTGATAATCCCCTGCCAACTGTTGATCTATAACTATGTTCCAGGATGGTCTAAGTAGTGTGAAGGAGTGATTGTTTGGTGTGGTGACTTCAACAAGCAACAACAATTTTATGGGGGCTCCAAACCTACTGATAAAAATGGTGAATGCATCATAAATATCATTGATGAATTTTACTGTGCTTTCAACTGATAGAAATAGAACTTGCTAATCATCCACGAGACGAAGTCTTCCCCACCCAACCACACCTTTGTCTCCGCATCTGTCGCAGGCGAGATGCAAAATCGATGGTCCACAAAACAGTTTTGGTCAGTGACAATTTTCCTGTGATACTGTCCTCAAATTGGAAAGGAACCTAGATGATCTTAGACAGAGTTCATCTTGGAATCTTTTCAAGGCCAACCTGGGAGTCTGGGACGAACCTTTGCCAATCCATCCATCGAGACAGTCTTCCCCACCCACCACGCCTTTGTCTCGGCAGTCTGTACACAGCGAGGTGAAAATGGAACCGATCCACAAAACGTTTGGGCAGGTAACCACTCATCAATGATTCACTTTCATCAAAGGCGGTCCATCAATTGATTCTCATCTGTAACTCTAACGCTCTATCTGGACTTTCTCACTTTTGGGAATCGAAGCAACTATTTTAAAGTTCCATGAATATTGCTTTCCTGGTCCTGAACCATTTAAACTCTCATGTTCAAGGGAATGGATGAATAGGGTGGTGGTAGTTGTTCGCTTGAACTATACTGCAAACAAGGTTTGGTATTTTGAAATTCTTCGCCAAGTGACTGGAAACAGTCCATTGCATTCATATATCTGAAAGTCAGAAAAGATCGTTCAAACATATCTTCCATTGCACCAACGCTCTCATTTCTATTGTTGTAAAAACATTGGAGAAGATGGTTAAATGACTGCTGGCTTTTCTTCCCTGGAAAGGAACAACCTGCTTGTCATAATAACCAGACAGTGGGGTTGGAAAGTGATGTTTCTGCCATTGACAATAGCCTCACTGAAAATGACATCTAGGAGATCTTTAAACGAATGATGAGTCACTTGGTCGAAGTACAATTATTTCTTGATATCTACAAGGGCGTGATTTCAAACCAGTCTCTTAACAGATAAGAACCTTCTTGAGAGAGTATTATTCAACTGAGGAACTCAATGTCAAATGCTTTCTCGCGTGGATCGACGCGCGACCTTTTGATTCAAAAGATCATTTCAGGTGAGAGTAGGCTAGGCCGATGCCCCCCCCCACGCCCTCATTTGCACCATTGAATGCTGTGGGGTATCACTATTGTGGAAAACCAGTTGTGACATGCCAACCAGCCAGTGTAATATATCCATACAGTTTGAAGTAAAATCCTTAACATCCACACATGAGCAGTTCTAAAGACCCCTCACGAGCGAAAACAGCTGTTGCATTTGCGTCCCCAGATGTCAAGGTGACAAAGTCGGTTTGATTTATATGAATTTTATGATTACCTTTCGGTATTTCTCAGCTGAGCTCTTCGCCATTCGTTTTTGGCTCTGAGTGGATAATTGACTTTAACCCCTTAGCTACTTCATATTTTCCAATTCACTCTCTGCTCTGGAGGCACTGAAGTCCCTACAGTCCTGGATGTGGGTACGACATGGTTCTTGAGGTCTATCATATATCTAATTAATACGCCTAATTAGAGAGCTCAATCCTGACCTCTACTGGATTTGTATCATGCTCATGCATGAGGCCTAGCGTGTAGGCAGTCAAGCAAGTTCTCAAATAGGATTTGAAACCAAATCCGTCAGGTCCGTCGAACGTTTTCACCTAGTTTAGATCAAGTTTGAAACAAATGACGATTCAGTGAGAGACCTCCACCAGGAGAGATTCTGCTTAATGGTGCAGCCAGCACTCATGGGAAGATGGTTACGTAGAGTCAAGAAGATTCATGCACAGATTGGGCAGTGGCTGTTTTATTTCATGAAAGTATCGCAAACTATTAGGGTGCCTTGAATAAAATTATCCCACATGTGGCACTGGATACGTGCTTGCTTTTTTTTTTGCCTTTTTAAAACATTGCATTTTGCTTATACCACAAGAGATTTAAAATTCTGCCACAACGGGCTTGGAGTTGTTCAGTCTGAGGAGGCATCAATAAAGGTAAATATCTGCAATTTGTTAAAAACCTATTAACACTTTGAACGTTGTTTTCCCATTATGAGTTATACACATTAAAAAATTTTAGATAACTAATTTGGATTATGAGTCCATTAAAAAATAGGGGCAATGACTGGTTTTTTTCTGCTTCGTTTGAAAGCTCCGCAAAAAAATAGCTCAACATAATGTGGGTACATTGTCAACATAATGTAAGAACAATCAGATATGTCTGCTTAACATAGATGAGTCAGTGATCAATGGTGCGACCCCTGAGTAAGTTCGGTGTGTTGGCTTAATGGCCAGGTAGGCTGGCTTTGCAGATCTTAAGAACTTCAAGGTCTTGAGTTAAAGCCTCTTTTTAAACCGTGAATCACACCTGATGGTGACTCAGCCGTGGTATCCTTGCTGACGTCAGCAAAATTAGTACAGCTCACTGTAACAGGGGGCACTGCATCAGTGGCACCCCGAGAGAAATGATGCAACGCAAGGCGCCGCAGGCTGATATTGGAGTAAAAAACAGCCCTGAGTTTTAGTCTGGAGTCTTAATGAGGTAGAGCGGCTGTGTTGAGGTAGATAGTGCTTGAGTCAGAAGTATCATACAGACAGATTTAATTTTCAGTGTGGTTACCCTGGCAGTCACCCTGACCCATAGGTGATACTCTTGTGCCATATTCCCCTCCTCCTTTCAATTATTTTTATTTTTTTTCACCAGGGAGAATGTTTCATTTACTATATGGTACAATGGAAACTTGCAGCAAGAAGAAAATGAAATGGTATTCAAGTCGCACAGATTAAAAAAAAAAATGAATGAATAATAATTCAATCTTGATGGTGAGGGTTAGATGAGGTGGGAGGGGAGGGAGCCGAGGTATTCCTGGGGGTGGGGGAGCGAGGGCAGTGCATGGGTGAGAGGAATAGAGTCCTTTGATGAAGAGAGCAACTCCGGCGACAGGAAGTAGCTCAGCTCTGTCATTACCGGAAGGAGGGAGTACCAGGATAGATACTTGGGAGTAGAGACGTTTGAAGGAGAAAGTTTGTTAGCAGTTATGGTCTGTTTGTCATGGCAACCTTAGGAAGGATCTGTCAGTTTGATAGCGAAGGGCACAGTTGTTGAGGTCCACACTGTGAGGAAGAGGGAGGGAGGGAGAGGGGGAGGACGAAGGAGGGGGGGAGGTAAGGGGGAAAAAAATAAATAATTATTAAAGCCGTTTAATTGGAAAAGAGTGTGGGGGATTGGCAGAAGAGCTTGGGTGAAGGGCCGGAATGAGGAGGAGTAAAGGCTCGGTGGTGACAAGTTGAGGAACAGTGGGGAGTAAATGAGAGGGAGCGAGGGCAGTAATAAAGAGAGGGGCACGAAGATTGGAGGAAGGTGGAAAACGTGATGAAGGTGGAAAGATTGCAGTTAGATGGAAAGGAAGCAACTTTGTGGATGTGAGGGGTGCAACTTTGGGGAGGGGGAGTGAGGGGGGGGGGAAGATTGGAGTAGAAGAAAGATAGATAAAAGGTTCGGTTGAGAGGGAAGGCTTTGAGAGGGAGGGGTGAGAGAGAAGGCCAAGGTGCGGGAGGGGCGAAGGGAGAGAGTGGAGAGGGAAAGGATGGAACCTTTGGTGAGGTTTGGTGAAGAAGGGAGTGCGGGCAGGGGGAGGTACAAGACTTGAGGTGTTGGTACAGAGGGGGAGGGGTGCCGAGAGGAAGGAAGGAGCCAATGTTTGTCGGTGATGAGTGTACTGATTGAGAGGTGAGATATCTGTTCGGTTAGAGTGGCGGCCCACAGAATGGTTAGAACACACACCTTTGGACAACAAAGGGGAGCTGGATACTGAAGCAAAGAACGGGAAGAGAGTGCAGGAGATAGAGATAGAAGGGCAAGATGTGAGGGTAAGGAGAGGGGATAACAGGTGAGGGGTTAGGAAGAACGTAGATTAGGAGGTGAGGGTGAATTGGCCTAATGTTGGAAAAAAAAGACAATTGATGGAACACCGAACATACATTGAAGACTGGGATTTTAAAAAATTTTTTTAAGTCAGCGATGTGATTTATGACATTTACGTGAGCGATGCAATAAGGAGAATTAAAAGAATGGAAAAAGGGAAATGTTTTAACAATGGGTCGTTTTAGAATCAGAATGAAGGAAATGGTCGAATTGAAAACGCCCGTTGAAGAATAAGTAAAGAAGAGTAGTGAATTAAATGACACAATACTGGAGAACCACACGTGTGAAAGAGGAAGTTGTAATTTTTAAGAGACCGTTTTTGTTTATTATATTTATTTTTTGATAAAGATTACATCACATGAGGAAAGGAAGGTTGAAGAAAACATCTGTAGGTGTATGGTGGAATTTGGATCAGCAAGCAGAAGGAAGCTTGAAAATTCGACAAAAGTTAACAGGACGAAGAGAGGGGGAAAGGGTGAAAGGTTAAAAATAATTTTTTTTCTCATTTTCTTTTTTCAACACTTAGGTACGAATTGGGTAAAGGAAAAGGTTGAAGAAAAAAAATATTGAAGGGTATGGGTGAATGTGGGTTGACAAAGTAGATGGTAGAGCGATAGAGGGAGAGAAGGGTCGGTCAGTAAGTCATGTGGTCACGTGGGTACAACATGAGGTCAAATGTATTTTTTTTTCATATTTTTAAGACAATGAAAACAGCAGTGTAATTTTGAGAGGGATGGAAGGAAGAGTGGAGGGAAAAAGTGGGAGAAACATAAAAACTGATGGTAATGAGGAGAACATACAATAAACACGATCGTGCACAAGACGGGAAGAAGGGTAGGCCTCAAGGAAACCCGATATGAAAAGATGTCGAAAACTCAACCATTAGCAGCGGGTCTTCAACACAAGACGCGATACTAGAAGCACACAGTAAACAAGAAGATAACAAAAATGACGTATATAATAAAAAAAAGCTTGTGATGAAATGGCCTGACACACCCAAGAATCAACGACCCGACAGGAAGTATAAACAAATAATAGGATATGGGCCTAACTCTTCGCATTGCAGACAGGTCGATGGTCTCTGCTGTCTGCTACCACCTCCTTGTTGGTCCCTTTCTCCATCGGCTCTTTCGCATGCTTTTGTCTGTGCCCCAGTTCTGCCGGGAATACACGGTCACCATTAACGCCCCTTCTGGTGAAAACTACCTAAAATCCAGGACGCATGCTCAGCTACACTCACTTGTTCCTCTTTTCCCACCTGTGGAATAACTTCTACTTCTAGTCAATGCTCATTTTCCCTCCAGATCTTAAGATGGAGTCAGGTCCGCTCCCTTCCACCCTAATCATCTTCAAAATTTTTAGTTTCTGGCGCTTCATGCTGAGAGTTCCTCCTGTATTCTCTGTCACCCCATGTATTGGGCTTTCCTGCCCCCTATCCTCCCCACACCCAATTGTTTGTTTTCCGCCTCCTCCGTCTTCGTCTTCAGCTCTGCTGTTGGTGTTTCCAACCTCTCTCCTCTACTGCTCTTCTGTCCTTTGTCCTGTATTCCGTTTCAGTGCACCAAATAATAAGCTCTTTCCATGAGCCTCGACTATGGATACAAAAAAAATTACTCGATACCTAAAAAAAAAGGGGGGCATTCCAAAGAATGGACAATTAATGAAATACAAGAATTGTTTGGGGACTCCATCAGGAAGATCTTTTGTATCGACTGATATACATATTTGGAAATGAGAAAGTTCTTGAAGAAGATTTAAATTTGTTTACGGGTGGCTGGGTTTCACTTGCTCCATCAATAGCGTTCAAAGACCGAGGGCCGCAACATCTCGTTACATTCATGGAGTACGACTGCGACGTGTCCGACAAGAACAAATTTTGTTCACAATCTCGTAATGATAAGTGTAGATCTGTGTCCACATGCGTCCAGGTATTTGAAGCAACCAGATAAGAAGAAAAAGGTCCAAGAAAATCCACGCTTCATATATATTCAACACATAAGGGTATATATAATCTGTAAGAAAACATACTTATTTTTCCTAATTATAACATACTTATGTTTTAAAAATGAAAGAAATTTAGCACCACGGTCTTGCACATCCTGAGTAATGCTCGTCCGCAGAACCTTTTGAACGCCCCTCTGCATGACTAGCTTATATTAAGCTGAAAAACGCTCCACAAGCTGTCCTGTTTTCCCAACAGGAATTTTCAACCAATTTCAAAATTGCACATGTGAGCGAGTTTTATTAACGAGTTAAGGTGACGCCTCAAGATGCCTTTAATTCCACATGACAAATACACTCGCATTCAAGGCTATTCATTTCCGACTGTTAGCGACAACCATTTACAACGAGAAAATATTGCATTATCACTGCTTCGTTATATTATCTGTCCACAAAGAGATGTGGCAATACTAAGGCACGGCACATCCCACCTTGAGAAACACTGCTCTAAAGTCTAAACCATAGGTTCTTAACCAGGGATACCTGTACCCCCTGGGAGTACGAAACCTCCAAGCTGGGGGTACGAGACAAAATAAATTTCAATTAAAAAATAATTGTATAACAGTATTTAAAGAAAAGAAGAAGGGTTAAAATGTTTATATTTAAAAATTACAAGGGTTAAAATGTTTATATTTAAAAATTACAAGGGTTTGGGTTTTTTTC
>CM068960.1:91069311-91085511 GCA_035128595.1 Eptatretus atami
AATACTCTTACATCTCCATCAAAAAACAGTTAATTCTGATTTTTTTACTGATCTGCATACCTTTATTGATAGAATGAGTCATGACCAAGGAATCACCATCATTGATACAATGTTTTCAACATCTGAACAGACTTCTGACAACATGGTTAGTATTTCCATGTAACAGATTTGTCGCGGTATAGCAGCAGAACCATTCTTTTCAAGTTTTTGCCAAAGAATAAAATTTCCAAAACAATCTCATTGGCGCAAGCAGCTCCTAACAACGACGATGACCCATGGCATCCAAACCACTCTTTGATTCCAAGTTCACTATACGAGTATTGATCAGTTCCAGGAAATAATACAAGGACATAGTCTTCATATATTTAGATACACTAATTGCCCTTAAATTCGTACATAACTTGTTCAATTTACAAGGATTAAATTTGTCTCCAAAATAACTGCGCAGAAACAATACTTCAAACAATACAGATACGATATTATCAAAATACTATTGAGTATACAACTAAAGTGCTGGTCAATTAATCTACATACTTTTTATCTCAGTGTACGATTTTAGGAACATCTTTCATACACACACGTATTCACCCCAAATCATCTCCCACCCCCCTCCCCCCTTTTTCCCCCCACATGCACAGATATTCACATTAAGCTACACAATCTCCCCAAATCTCGACTGCACTTCAACCATCCAACCACTGTTCAAACCTTCCCTCTGCATGATCCATATACACTGGGCAGATTCTCCCTGTATAACTCTCAGCAGATGCAAAAACAACTTCACCAAAAGCTGTGCTTATGTTAGAATAATCTACGCAGAAATTAAAAATTATGGACATTCCATGTTCGCAGCTTTTTCTGCATCACCATTTAAACGCGAGTTTTGGTTCTTCGACTTACCCAAAACTTTTCTACTGTAGGACCCCAAACCCATTCAAGTACTAACGCCTTATTACAATATTATCCAAACAAATCTTTATTGAGACATATCAGTAGGTAGAGAGATAGGCACATTAGTCTGCATGTCTTACACCTGTGTCTACTTTCAAATTTACATATCAGTGTTGTGACAATAACTTTGTGTAGACCCTACATTCTATATACAGCTAGTGTAAATATCATGCCGAATATCAACATGGCCAATTTTGTCTTCAATTTTAATCGGATGCGTAACTCTATAGATCTTGAGCTCAACCCCTTTCCGCTTAGTAACACTAGTGTCTTTTTTAATCTTATTTGGTCCGCAAATGTTGCTGTGGGTACCAGCTTTCTCTACCAGAATGCCATCCATGGCACAACTGTCACCCAGATAAGTATCACAGTTCAACAGCCACAGGCTGCAAACAAACAATGAAAAAAACCGTGTCGTCCTGAATATTTTGTTGCTGGACAACCTGTATTCAAATAAGTTTACACTTTTAATACATTTAATGAGATCATCTGCAAACTAAAAAAATAAGGGACCATGAAAACACTAAATAAGGGGAAGTGTAGTAATAGTGACACCTCATAAAAAAGACGTTTTCTAATATACAACTGTTCTGAAGCCTGTCAGTCAACCTCTTATCTTAACTTCAGGTTTCTTCCCAAATACACTAAAGACAGTAAACATGGATAATACAATGAAAAGCCAGCAACTGTATTCATGACGAAGTCTTACCTGGATTAATATTCCCCTCTCTCTCAGTCGCACACATAAGCTGTCCGCCACTGTCATTTTTTCGTAGCGTGAAATCCCCCCTACACGGCCTCTTATTCGGTCTACCCGCTTTTAAGTTAAAAAATCGTTTCTGCCACCCGTCAGTCATATTACTCGACTCTTCTTCTCTTTGTTACATGCGAGCGTGGAGAATTTGGTACAATTGTCCCTCGAAATGGTGCGTCTGATGAATAGTATTATGAACAAAAAATTACATTTCCTAAATTTGCACATTCTTCTGGTTTTATCCACCCTCCCTCTTCATTCACCCTCACCTTTTTGCTTTTTCTATTTCCTCTCATCCCAACAACGCTTTTCCACCCTCCACTACTATTAAGAATGGGAAACATTCCCCTGCATGCTTATTCAATACCCCCCACGCTTACGACTTGACGTAATATCAATATACGCTGATTCCCCTTCTCTTTTTTGTATTTTTTAGCTAGAAATATTCACTCCACTCCATTCTGATGCGTGCTGTCTGTCCAACAAAATTCAATTCATATTCATCACAAATTTCCTCAAAAACCCAACATACTGTTCTCTGTGCCCGTTACACGAGGACAGAGGAACATTGGAAACACTGTAGGGCATCTAAATGTCAACTTAAGCATACCCTTGCGATGACGACAAATCATACTTCCAGGCCAAAAACTCTGCCTCTCATGAACGTACAGGGAAATTTCTCTGCCCCGAACTTATATCCAATGGAAATTCACAGCTGCTTGCTCAACGTTGTACTCCAACCAACTCTGCTGCATGCACAGCCTTTTCCTTCTGCCTATGAAAGCTCGCGCGAAGACTGAACATCAAAACATATTTGCCACCAATTCTGATCTTTGAATGATCATTTTCTTAGTAATAGCCCATAACTATTTTCGAGCTTCATTAGTCAGTCTCCCATCCTAGCACATGCTGCGGAATATCTCGTACAGAATTGCATTGGAATATGACGCCCTCCAGCTATGTCAAACCCAATTGTAAATCAATACAAACCTGACTCCAAACACGTCATGCATGCGTTGCCACCCCTGCACTTCATGGTACGATGTATTCATTCCTCCGAACTGGACCTCCCCATTTTGGGGCAAGCTCCAGAGCTCAAAGGCATCGGAGGCCTTTTCAAAGCAATGGAGTTGCTCTCTGACAGAAGCAAAAACAAAAGCAGATTTAGTTGGCGACCTCTCGGGAATGCATAACACTCATGAGTAATATGCGGTTATGCCACGAGTGACCCTAGCTACAGGGAAGTGCAACCATCGCATGATTCACTGGGCAAGAGGCTAAACCCTATCCCTCCTCCCCATTGCCCCGGGTTTGCAGCTCGTTCGATGAACAGCACGCCGAAGGTTGAAGTTTAACAAGAACACTGATATCCATCAGCACACAAGCAGTCAGAACCCTCATGAACCTGACACTCTCACACTTCTCTACAAACTGCTTGGAACTAAATAATAAAAAAAAAAGCAAATGAAAAAGGACGGGAGAAACCCACCCCTGAGCATCCCAATAGCTATACCAGAATGACCAGGATCTTGTGCTTTTGCAGGGGTATTTATGATCTGCAGCAACGTGCCGGCGCCGAGCGTACGTGTAGCTGATAGTCTATCAACTCCCCTTCAGGCTCTCGGGCTGAACTGCCTATTTATGGAGCTGCGCCCTAATAGTTACACTTCAGGTTGGCATCGACTCAGCTGAACTCCCACTTAAACAGCACTTAACCTGCTCTTTTATAAATCACTCGTTTATAGACTAAGTCGAGACTTTGATCATAGAACGACCATTAGCTCACACTGACAGTTTGGCATCCTGATGGTTCCGATCTTATAAATGATAAAAAATTCAGTACAACAAATGCTGGAAATGATATACGACGTCTTAAGTCGTCGATGTCTTATTCAAATCTCATGAGGCAGTTCCAAGGTTGATCGTGGATATTTTATTGGCATCATGTGAAGTCGTCATTGTCAACAAATGCAACGATATTGTCTGCACTGCAGCAAAATGGATCAAATGGCTAAAAATCCTGGCCTAAACCAACATTGGCCAATAGTCACCAGTGCTGTGAACCATTGTGTGCATATTATATTCTCATTGATGGTGACATCAAACCAGCTGAATAGCTTAGCAGAAGACTGTCTTTGCAATTGATGTATTTTTTTGAATCTTTACATATCCTAATGCTCATACTGGAGCGTTAAATCAGATTGCAGGACAAAAGACATTAGAATACATATTGCAACTACCTTCATGGAATGGAGAACATCGTCACGAAGGACAACACATATAATTATATATCATATAATAAATAATTATACGTTGAAGTCCCAGAGGTTTCAGATGGGAATGCTTAAGAGATTAACCCAGAGGGATCTTAACGAGCAAAATACCTTCAGCCTTGTGTGATGAAGAAGCTCGTCTTCTCAGTAAGGAACTTGGTCCTGACAAAGTATTAATGCACAAATAAGACAGCTTCTTCCTTGCTTAGCCATAGCACATGGCGGTTCGACATACACTCATCATGTTTCGTTGTATTCTATCTTGCAAGTCTTGCATTTAGTCGTGCAGAGTTTTAAAATGGCTGGCATTTGGTGAGGTGATCTTGAGCATCTCAATCGCAACTTCGCGCCACGCAAGCAAGCATCAAACGGTTTAATAACTAATCTGGGGGAAACAGTCGGGGATTACTATATGTGACATTGCAGAAGAATATAAACGTGTTGTCTGGAGTCTTAAATCATTAACTTCATTTAAAATAAAATCGATTAGTGCCAAGATTGTGATGTAATCAAAGGAACTCTCTTCCCAACAAATCTTGAGAGATAAGTGTACCTCTAACGAGATCCTCACAATGCTGGTAAGTTCCAAATCATTCTCCATCATAGTCAATTTCACTTCTAATTTCCATCTGTTTGGAGCACCTCGAACAACTGGGTGGCATAAGTTTACAAGATGATGAAGACGATCAACACCAATTCCTGAAATTTATGCATACCATCTCTAAGATTACTGATTTCCAGTGGCAAGAGGAGCGAGCATCTACGGAGGGTACCATGTAGCAACCATCTAGTGATCGTGTTACCGCGGCCATAACAGGACACGTTGTACTGTGCAATACGAGCGAACATCTAGGCATGGGACGCGTGTGACTTTGCAGTGAGCATCAACGGATAGCTTATTACCGTAGCAACGATCGTACATGGGCGTAGCGGAGCGTAGCATGACACTGTATGTAGCTCGACTATGAGCACGGATCGAATACACGATACGGCTGTAGTTTAGAAATGCTTAAATTTGAAATGAAAGTCACCTCAGACCTTGAACTACATGACACGCTCGTACACTTTATACATTTGTCGGACATCTTGATTGGAATAGCCTTTAATTTATTATAGAATCCCAACCCTAAACGTATATTTACTTGTGGATATGACATAGAGAAGGGTTTTGCAAAAGTGTATAAGGTTGTGAAGGGATCAAAAGGTTTTCCCCCCATTTAAAATAACGTGTCAAAGTCACAAACATCTACGCTCACAGGATCAGCAAAAGTCCACGCCAACCGCTTTTAGAGGTAGTATGCAGGTGGGAAGAGGAGAGTGAGGAGTGACACTGGATTCATTAAATTCACGTAGCATCAAAAGGACTAACATATGTCTCTAGGTTTCACCGGGCAGCAGACGCTTTCCCTCGTCATTGGACAAACTATGACGGTCCACCCTGCACCTTTTTGATATACTCGGTATCATCCACCACCTCCTCCTCTATACGACAAGAACAAACACGGCAAACATATTTCATCCAACGTTACGTAAACGTTCGCACTTGCATTTCTTCTCTTAGCACAAGACAGTGCATAGTAGCTACGCCATTACATTTTTCTGTCTTCATTAGAAACCTTTCACAGAGACTTATATCAAAGCAAATAACTTCAATGTATGCCTAGCGCCTCCGTATAAACACTTTTAATTGCACCACAATATGTGCATCAACTGCATATGATTCACATGACATGAAAACATAGGGTTTTTGATCGCCGGACCCTAAATCATTAAGTGAAATGAAAAAGTTAGAAACAATCACAGTGCATAATTCTGTTCTCCAGTCGTGAAGACCCCTTTTTTATATAAAAGAGCAGTTGATACGTTTAGGCATGACATTTCTGTAAAGCCTGAAGTAACAGAGATAGGCACTTTTCAATTTCAATCATGCCCCAGAATGTCTGTTTTAGGCAAAATGCATAAAATACCACTCAAATTAGATATATCTTAATTAACACTAGCGTAATTACATCGCAGTGATTTTTTGGGTGTGACAGCGATGTCCGTTGCCGATGGCAGTCCCTGCATAGAGTGCCACGGCTTTAATACTGCGAATTAGGAAAAAGAATGCACTTAATCAGCCCTTAACCGCGCCGCTTTCAATTAGCGTGCGCAGAAATTCAACGGGTTCCCATTCCGGCTTCTCAATCGCAAGGAACGGCTGCTGTGTCAAAACCGGCTAAAGGCATTGGGGTTCGCCAATTTTCCCTGGTGGAGCACCCGCTTCGCTCACCTCAGTGCTCGCAAACAAATCTCCTATATGACATGTAGAATTTCCTCACACACATTGAAAAACACCACACATCTAATGCTTGAACTCTCTCTCTCCCTCCCTCGACTTTGTGTACTTTGACTGTTTGCACTAAACTCAATGCCACCACCCTACATAACACCTTGTTTGTGGAGCAAAAACATTATATTATTTACTCACTAATATATAATTTTCTGTGTTTTATAAATTAATTTATTATGCTGTAATGTCAGTTATGCTTCTTTAGCCAAGAGTTCTTTTGACCTACAAATGTTTGTAAAAGGAATCTTCTATGGAACAAAATCCGGACTTGATAACAGCAAGCTTTCGCCGGTAAATTATGTTCATTCGCTTTCACCTAGAAGACACGTTATTGCATTTTAGTTTTTCTAAGCATCAGCCCCCCTCCACCTCCCATGAAACAGTAAAATACCAGGAAATTAATTGTTTTAGTGGCAATCATTAAGAGATTTACCCATCTCGTGTGGCTTGTACCTCCTTCTGGTACCGTATAATTAATAAAACTCTCTGATTTAATGTACTTCACGTTTGGAATACATGAATTAATTGTGCTTCATTTGAGTAACAGGATTTTATATCGAGTCGGTTAAAACGGATTAACTAAAGTAAGAAAATAAAAATAGAATAATAATTCCACAACACTTGTCAATCCACCTATGGTGTATGAATGGGAATTTTCTGATTAATTTCTTTCGCCCATTAGTGTTGATCTTTTAATCAAGACTATTGAATAAAAAAATAAATAAATGGGAGGTGGGAGACCTCTTCAACAGAGGAGCGACCCCAGAACCTCCTGCAAGACTACAATCAGGCCTGCTGTTGGGCTCAGCATCGCTGAACATGCCTCACAAGATGGCTATTTGAATGATGAGTATAGCGAGCAATTCAAATGAACAATTTCAAATCTGGGGAGAAAAGATCGACGGAGGATATTATATGTAGCAGGGGAGGAGATGATGCATCCAACCACCTTCTTTCCGCGGTACTGTTGCCCAACCTTACTTCTTGCATGCATTACTATGTCTCATTGAGAATATACTTACTTTCCAAATGTGCATTACAGCATTTTCAATACGATTTGAGTACATAAAGAGTTTTCTAGTATCGAAGGTGCAAGATTCACGTTAAGCACAAACAAATAGAAAGGATAACATACAGACTTTGCAAAAATATGCCAACATATCTTACTAGCTCTTACTCTAGACTATCACGTCTGCGGTGACTGATTACAACCCGGTAATAAATAAGACGAGAAAAAAAACATTGTTAAAGCGCTCATATTACGTGCCCTTATTCATAATTTCCCACATTAATCAACACAACACGTAAAGCAGAAAAGCAAGATACAGTGAAATCCAGCAGGTCAACCTCCTATATTTTACCTTATATCGGTAAGATGAATACGAAAATAAAAATAGAAAAAAAAAAATGTTAAGATTAATCACCACTCTCTAACTACTACTATACTACTACTACAACTACTCTACTACTATACTACAATTTCATCACTCCAACAAATAACCCCACTCTCTCTGTGGTTGCAAGGGGAATATGCCTGCATGCTTTTCATGAACCGCTGGCCGAATCCTGATTATCTCCTGAAGTCATAGTGAGGAGGAATTTGTAATTTTCAGAATCGGCGATAACTCGCGGACTCTCAAAAACGCCGTGAGAACGTAAACACCACCACTTAACAGAGCAGACGGATGAACTCATCATCCATTGTGATGCACACTGATTTCTTTTGCGAAGCACAATCTCGATCGATTCATATTACTTGTTTGGGATTCAACACGAGTCGAAAGCCATAGTTTAGCCGACTTGCGTACATTCAATAAGATTGAAATCCATATTCTATAAATGAAGTACTCGCACCAAACAACTGCAAGCTCGCAGCAGACAAGGTCACGTTTAAATTCGTAACGACCACCGAGTGGATGCATCCAGAACTCAGAAACCACGGGTTGATCAACATCATTGGCACCTGAGCCTTGCTCTTGAGTACTATACTAGTCTGGATTTATTTATATTTTACAGCATCTAATGCTCGCAGTGGAACTGCCAACACAACACCACATGACACATACAAATACACTAGAAAACACAGGACTGTTAGACAAGACAAACACAGCATCTGAGTTGGGAAGGTGCCGTACTTCCTCTGGGTACCAGTGACATCACAACAAGCGACTGCCTTCTCCTCACCGCCAAATCAACAACAATCACTGCCTTTCTACCATGAATGCCAACCTATGGGGATGTCCATGCTCATTATCTTATTAAACAACAAACATCAACAAGGAAGCAGCACAGTACCATTCTAACAAGTCATTTGATATGACATCAGCTACGGGTTTGAACAACCAACCTCACAGACTCAGAGTGAGCGCTCTAACATTACATCATGTTCTCTTCACATTTTGGATGGTCTGAGCTCTTTGCCATATAACTTCAAATTCTTTATCTAACTGTTGGTACTTCGTCTACCTTATTTTTATTCAAAAGTAAAGAGAAAATGATAAAGGCTCAGGTAAACTACAAAGGATGAGTGGAACTTAACCGATTTTATAAAATGAAAAAAAAACCTCGAAACCGGCATGGCCTGGTGTGACAGGTTCAGATTGGCCGGCACTTGCATGAATGAGAATATCGGCACCTTTAATTATAAGATGAAGACAATAACCGTCATGGCCAAAATAAAGTGATCTTGTTATAAGATCCGCCTCATATTCAATCGACATATATTCACGGCATAGAGAGCGGATCAACCAATGCTGTACATCGGTAGAAGTGGTAAGTCCACAACCAGTGTCTGTCATTTCATTACTAGCAAGACTATGATTCAACCTATTGACACAATGGCCACTTTGTTCAGATCTTATAACATCCAACACCTTGTTCTTAACCTCCATAGTGAAATATGACATCACAGTTTCGATTATTGACAAGTAATTTTTCAGTTATTTGACAAAACAGTCCACAATGGCTCAGCTATCCGACACACTGATCAGAATTACTTGGGTCTTCATGGTGTGTACAGCTTTGAACAGAGTATTCAGAGCCAACTAGAATGCACTAGCGTAGATGCTCACATTACCCCACGAGGCTGAACCGATTATGTTATTTAGAAAATGAACAGATAGAACTCATAATTAATGTGAAAAAATTACATGCTCAGACAGGAATACAACCCAGTTCTGAAAACTCCTGGACCATACAATGCTCTACATCTAGACTATCTGGGCAACCCACCAGTGAGTAACGCCATGATTCTCACATATACAGGTGCACTTCTCTTCCTCCCCCACTGCTCCGGGCACTCGCTGCAACCATGGAGCGCTACGGGCCTCCCGAGAGGCTTCCCCTGTGGGGGACACATCCATTCCGCTATAACACAACAGGGGTGTATATATAACTTTGAAAAACAGCTATAACATCATAAATATCCGTGGAAAATAAGTGCTCGACGGGAATCAACCCAGTCCTCTGGAAAACCGTACCCGTAGCTCATGGGTTAACTCCATGAGTGAAAATAAGTCACATTATCTAATTAGTTACTGAATGTAATTTTCTTTTTTACAAAACGTCATATTTATTTGTAACTCAGCAACTGACACAACTCCAAATGCATATATCTGCTGTGCAGAATATATCGGGTTATCACACTCGCCTCGGACTGTCTTTTCTCGTGATAAAATCTCTACCTAGGTATATAAACGTCACCTGGGTTTTGCATGCAAAGAAGGTCATCAATGTCATCACATACATTGGAATGGATATTTAGCTGAGACCGTCCATTGCCAGTATTGGTGTTGGTGGAAGTAAGATCCACAGTCTCTTTTGTGAAGAATCGAGAGCACTATTGCGGACATCTGGCGAAATTTTCCAAATTCCTATCAAACAGAGATCTGACCAGCACAATTCTTCAGATGCTCCAAATAATTGTCATGGAGAGTTTCAAAGTTTTATACCATGTGATAGAACTTCAATAATGTATCGTCATTCTTGTTTCTCTTACTCATAGTTTTCTGTTGATTAGGGCATACGGGTGATTCCAAGTAACAATAATATCTAGATATGCCGAGAGTTATCGGGCCAAGCCGCCCACGTTTCTTCAAAATTGCTTTAGATGGGACACGATGAACCCATCGGAATCATTGGTATCAAACTCTGTTTTCTCCTATGGGTCGTCAATCATATATGTAAAATTTGATTGATCAGATATGTTTATTTTTTCTCCAATGTGGCTGCAGACACGTGACCGATATTCATTTAAAAACAAATTCAAAATGGATAGTCCCGATCACATACTAAGTTTCATATTATCGATATATTTTTTTTTCTACCAATGGCTGCCAAGACACGTGACCTGATGACGTTTAAATTTTCAAACTAATTCCCCATGTTGTGAATATATATATATATTTATATTTCATATATTTATATAGTAGTTTGCATCAATCTGTGAATCCATCTGAAGGAAGGTTCAAAAAAAATTTCAAATTCCAATTAGTGCCAGACATGTCACTGATATGACCTCATAATTTAAAACTGAAATAAAATTTGGTCATAGATTATATATATATATTGAACATTCATTTTTTCAGATAAGGAATTTCGAATCAACAATTATGGCTGCAACCAGCCTGTGTTGCGCTAGTTTAGGGCTGGCTGTGGGATTTTTGGTCTTGAGTTTGACCCCTCAGCATGAATTTACCACCAGATGGGATTGACAGGCCTCTCATCTTTCACGGTTCGGTGAATGAGTACCTTACTATTAAAGGCATGCATCAGCAGCACAGCACTTGCCTCAGCAATTGTTATTTGCCTGTGTTCCTGCATGAGAGGAGTGGCTGGCATACACTCACTGATGAATTCATCTATCAACCTTATGCCCATAGGGGGGAGCATGAAGGGTGCGGGGGGGGCGTTAAAAACACTACTGAAATGTTTGCAGGCCCTCTAGTACATAAACTAACCATTTATTCCATGAGCAGTAAGCTTGTACTGAACATGGTTGCCAAACTCAACCGTTTTCCAGGAACCTAAGCCCGTCCGTTGTAGGATGATGGGTTTACTGCAAACGAATAAGTGGAAAAAGAGATACAGGAATATGACTGGCAAATTCATTACTTGATGATTGGTGTCCTCACTTTGAGATGGCTGTCACACTGATACAAACCTCAGTGCAACTTTCTTTATAGTTAGAGTTGCTGTCCACACAGTAACTACAGTTATAGATAAACAACGTGGAACCTGATTCACAGAATATCAAGAGCCACTGAATATCTTGGTTATGGCCATGAATTTGAAATGTAGCCTAGGTGATGCTCTTATAATGAAAACGTGGTGGGATTAATTCACACTAATCTGGCCTGAATGAGACATTCCACTTTAATGTCCATCCGAGGAAGCCACCCTACCTGCAGAAATCTGACAGTTTATATGGAGGAGAGTTGGACCTATACTCTGCTAGAGCGTCTGGCTGCCAAAGCATTCTCTTGGCTATTGGGCACAACTGGACGTTTCACACTGAACAGCGATACCACAAGCTGCACATCATTTTGCCACCCTTCGAAGGAACAGGCCGAGTCTAACCCCACTGGTATTAATTCAACATGAGGAGATTTTGAACTCAAGATAAGGATCGAAAACAATCGTAACAATGATATCCAACACACACACACAACATACACAAACACTACACACCACACGACACGCACCAGCCCACCCCACGCACACACACACACACAACACACACACACATCACAAACAGGTCCATCACCATTCCATGAGCACTGTCAACGCTCATTGTACACACAACACACAAAGGCCCATGCACACATACAAACCCACCACATCTTACACACCAACGCTCGTTTCACTGCACAAAGCGAACACACCACCCAGCTTAACTCATTTGCATTTGACTTCTTTGTAATAGATACAGAATAACCCTTCCCATACGTCTCTAAACATATTCCGATACCAAAACATCAAGTTCATTCAACAACTATTCGTGTTTGACATGTCTTAGAAGCCTCCATTAGCACAAATAAAATATCTCATTTAAGACAAAGGTCCCGATGAACAAAAAATATCGCTTACTGCAATAAAATGACCACATGTTTCAATTTTAAAAAAAACCCCAACAATCAATAAAATACATGCTGTTCACGAACCAAAGCACAACAGTCAAGTCACGTGGTACAAACCTTCAGTCCAGGTAACATTCTCCAAAGTACAATCCATCAAAATTAATATTGAAATAACAAGGAAAATGTGTCAGACGCCGTCTAAAGTTTGTCTTCACCAGAGAAGAAGAGAAGAAGAGAGAAGAGGAAGAAGAAGAGAAGAAGAAAAGAAGAGAGAGAAGAAGAGAAGAAGAAACAGGGAAAAACAACGCCGAGCCTTAGAGCAGCGTTCGCAACCGCCGCTAAAAAATCGTATTACAGGAAAAATCGAAACATCAGCTTTTATCACAATAAACAATAACAAACAACAACAACTTCCGAATTTCGTCACGTGCCCTGATGGAACCAATAAGCGAGACCGTATGGGCTCCGTCATGACGAGACAAAGGTATTTATCGAAATACATAAATTAAATGAATAATCTTTATAATAGTAAGTACGAACTTTTGAAACTGAATAAAGAAATGTCCTAATTATTAAAAGTTCAATATTAGACGCTCTCAAAAGCACCTCCAATGCGAGATTGTCGGTGTTTATTATTTAAGGAGATCCGGATCTCTATATAAAGAGCAGCCCCTAATCGGTTTATGTGAGGCAGGAGGACGGAGGAGCGGGGAGGCGGAAGGAACGGATGGACGGACGAGGACGATCTATCCAGCTGAGGGCTGTTTTCCAATTAGTCAAGCGGCTTATCTATCGCATTTGAGTGCGCAGTCTTCGATTCAACAACAATACTACAACGCAATGAAATGTTCAGAAGATATCCCTGCTTATGCTATATCAAATATTAATTGAAACGTGAATTTAATTCATACTTTTATTTTTTGTACTTTTCATTACTCTTATCAAAATTCTACAAACATGCAAACACCCTCCCCTCAAAATGCTCATCTGAGAGCGTTGATTATGTAAGCTTGCCAGTGGATGCCTCCTTCTCGATTCTCTCCTATAATTTATTTTACTTTTCTTTCTCTCTTCCCGATAACTCTGTACTGTTTAACACAAATTAAGGTTTGGAGAAGTTGGCACACAAGGCGACGGCGTAAAACTAAAATGACAGCCCGCACAGTGTATATTATTGGGACCCGTCTACTTATAGCATTGTTTTCATGAGACACTGATGTGTTTAACTTGTATCCCGAGCAGTCTCTGTTCCGTGTAGTGCTGCTTGAGCGCTTTTGAATCAAGCAATCCGCTTTGAAAGTTAAGCAAGCTGATTGCTAACGGAAACACCACAGTTATAGTCTGACCTTGGATGTCCTAACCAGATGTTTCTCAACCTTTTTTGTCCCACGCCCCTTTTGATTGCAAAAAAAATCGTACGCCCACCATATTGGATGACACCACATATCCATTACTATTCTATATGTATCTAAAGGACTTTACTTAAACTTTATTGCAAATTTATTCTAGATATTGGCTACTCACTTCAATGAGGACGCCTGCCTGACGCTGGCTGCAGATTTTGTTGATTCGAGAACCAATTTGTCAGCTTCACCTTACTCACCACGTCTTCGTGATTTCCAGTCAATTTCTCTTAGTTGGCGCAAATCGGTAAAACACTAAAATCCACATCGACTAAATAAGAATAATGGAAAATTTAATCAATACTTCCTGCCAACAGTAGTCGAGTTGGGGTATTTCTTTTGCTCTCCTCAGAAGCCATCATGGTCTTTATCTATTAAAAGATGTTTTCACAGACTACATCGTGTTCCAAACTCGCAACTCCTCTTGGTATTGCCGTGGACTTCAGATAACATCCCACCCAAAAACTCTGTAGCTCAAAACAAGAAGGAACTCATAGCAAAGCTATGAAACGTATACATATTTGATTCATTTTTATTTCTGAATCCCTGCATCTCCACCAAATATCTGCACACGCCCACCATTGAGAACATACTGCTCTAAAGTCCTAAACCATTCTTATAACCAGGTATACCCTGTACCCACCTGGAGTACGAAACCTCACAAGCTGGGGACGACACAAATAAAATTCAATTAAAAAATAATTGTATAACAGTATTTAAAGAAAAGAAGAAGGGTTAAATGTTTATATTAAAAATTACAAGGGTTAAAATGTTTATATGTTAAAAATACAAGGTTTGGTTTTTTCAATAATTTATTTAAATATATTCAATTATAAGCAAAATTACATCATAAAAATATATAATGTATTATTTTCACAAGATACAACTTGTATTATTTACTTACAACTTAAAATAGACATGTATTATTTTCTGAAATAATAACCTTAAGTGTAGCTAATTTTAATTTTATGTTTTTTATGTCTCTTCATATAGAATCACATCTGACTTACCATGTCAAGAAACGCAAGTGGAATGATGACTACATTCATTACGGTTTCACGTTCACCTGTTCTAACGGAAAAAGAGTGTAACTCACGACTGCAGTGCATACTGCGCACACCGGTATTACAAATGCACATCTCAATCCTTCAAGACTTAATGAGCATTTCAACATTCGGCATGGAGGCAAAATTCTGGCATGACTTCAACAGCTGAAGATCAGAAGGGAACAATTTGATCGTGGCTGTACCCTGCCATGCAAGGATTCATGCCATTGAGAAGCCATTATTGCAAGCATCTTATCAAGTTGCTTTCTTGTGTGCAAAAAATAAAGCCTCAAAATTGCTGAAGAACTGGTGAAACCTTGTGCAATAGAATGCAAAAGTAGGTTGGGGACCGAGGCACAAAGAAACTTCACAGGTACCCTCTCAAACGAATTATCTGTTCCAGGATTGGTGACATGTAGAGATATCTGCAGCAGGTGATTGCAGACATTTTTTGTAGTCACTTTGTTGTCAGTTGTTGGTATTTGTGCGATACAAGAAGGAAAAAAGTGATGGAGAATTCTTGTTTTGTGAACCGCTGACAACACCACAAAAGCAATCGTTGTTCAATCTCGTGAAGGATTCTTCTTGAAGCATGGGATGCTCTCAATGTGTGTGGTCACTTTGCACTGATGGAGCTCCCACCATGCTAGGAAACAAATCAGGCTTTGCTAACCTTGTGAAGAAGGAGATGCCCATGTCACTGTCACGCACTGTGTGTTGCATCGTCATGCACTTGCCACGAAGACGCTGCCAGAACACCTGAAGAATTTTGTCAATTGCTGTGCATGCAGTAAAATTATCAGAGGACGAGCCCTGAATCACCGTCTCTTCAAAGTTTTGTGAAGAAATGGAGCTGAACATGGCGTTCTTCTTTCCACACAGAAGTGAGATGGCTTTCCTGGCCGGTGCTTACTCTGTCTTCGAACTGCATGAAGAAATCAAGCAGGTTCTTAGAAAGCAAACAGTGACATTTCTGACCACTTTGAAAATAGGGAGTTCATTTTCCTGGCATACCTACAGATATATACACACACCTCAACGATTTAACACCTGCATTCAAGAATGGCATGAACATACATCCACTTCACGGGAAATAATGGTACAGCCTTCACCCAAAACTTCAATTGGATGAAAGCACTGAAATGGAAATTTGCAAACTTCCAGCAACTTGCTATGAGCTCAATGGTGGAAAAAATAACTATCCATCTGACAAGGCTGAAGTGAAAGAACATTTGCAGGTGCTGATTCAGTCCTTCCAAGGATACTTTCACCATGGAGAGGTTTCCATTGCCTCTTCCATTGCACAGAGATGGAGATTTGTGAGGTTTCCACCTATTTGTGCGAGACAGGTTTTTTCAACACTC
>CM068960.1:91085536-91115536 GCA_035128595.1 Eptatretus atami
ACGATCTCCAAAGTACAATCCATCAAAATGGTAACGTATTGATAAACAAGGACAAATGTGTCCAAGAGCGCGTCCTAAAGGTTTTGTCTTCACCAGAAGAAGAAGAAGAAGAAGAGAAGAAGAGGAGGGAGAGAGAAGAAGAAGAAGCAGAGGAAGAAGAAGAAAGAAGAAGAAGAAGAGAAGAAAACAGAAGAAGAACAACGCCGAGCTCTCTTAGAGCCAGCGTTCGCACGACGCGGCTAAAAATTCATTACAGAAAATCGAAACATCAGCATTTGATCACAATAACAATAACAACAACAACAACAACTTCCGATATTTCGTCACGTGCCTTGATGGAGCCAATAGCGAGACCCGTCATGGAGGCTCCTCGTTCATGACGAGAAAATAGTGTATTTACGAAATGACAAACATTTAAATGGAATAATCTTTAAATAGTAACGTGAACTTTTCGAAACTTAAACAAATGTCCGAATATATTTAAAAGTTATGATAGACGCTCTCAAAAGGCACCCTCAATGCAGGATGTGTACAGGTGTTTATTATTTAAGGAGATCGAATCCTCTATATAAAAGAGCAGCCGCCTAATGGTTTTGTGAGGAGGGAGGAGCGGGAGGAGCGGGAGGAGCGGCGAGGATCGATCAGGAGCGATCGATCCAGGGCTGAGGTGTGTTCCATTAGCAAGCGGCTTGCTATCGCTTTCAATGTTCGCAGTCTTCGGATTCAACAAAATACTACAACCAATGAAATGTTCAGAAGCATATCCCTGTTATGTATAATCATAATATTATTGAAACGTGAATTTATTCATACTTTTATTGTTACTTGTACTTTTCATTCTCATTATTCAAGATCTACAAACATGCAAAACCCCTCCCCCCAAAATGCATCATGAGAGGGTGATATGTAAGCTTGCCAGTGAGATCCTCCTTCTGACTCCCTATTAATTTATTTACCTTTCTTTCCCTCTTCCCCATACTCTGTAGCTGCTGTTAACACAAATTAGTTTGGAGAAGTTGGCACAAAGGGGGTCGAGTAAAACTGAAAATGACAGCCCGCACAGTGTATATTTATTTGGGGACCCGTCTCATTATAGCATTGTTTTCATGGAGACCACTATGTTGTTAAGCGGTACCGAGCAGTCTGTTCCGTTGGAGTGCTTGCTTGAGCGCTTTGAATCAAGCATCCGCTTTGAAAGTGGTAAGCAAGCTGTTTGCTAACGGAACACACCACAGGTTATAGTTTTGACCTTGGATGGCTCTAAACCAGTGTTTCTCAACCTTTTTTGTCCCACGCCCCACTTTGATTTGCAAAAAAATCGTACGCCCCACCATGATTGGAGACACCACAGTATATTCTACATATGTATTCAAAAGGCTTTATTAAAACTTTATTGCAAATTTTAATCAATTGCTACTCACTTCAATGGGAGCCCTGCCCTTGACGCTGGCTGCAGATTTTTTTGATTCGAGGAACCAATTTTGTCAGTTTCAGCCTTAAATCACCACGTTTCGTGATTTCCAGTCATTTCTCTTAGCTTGCAGCAAATCGGTAACAACACTAAATCCACATTCGACTAAATAAGATAATGGAAAATTTATCAATACTTCCCTTGCCAAAGTAGTCGAGTTTGGGTATTTCTTTTCGCTCTCCTCAGACAGCCACATCATTGTTCCTTTGATCTTGAAAGAGTTTTCACAGACTCATCGTGTTGCAACTCGCATAACTCCTCTGGTATTGCTGTGGTACTTCAGATAAATCCACCAGAAATGGCTGAGTCAACCAAGAAGGGAACTCATAGCAAAGCTATGAAAGCGATCATATATTGATTCATTTTATTTCTGAATCCTCATGCCCCACCAAAATATTGCCACGCCCCACCTTGAGAAACACTGCTCTAAAGTCTAAACCATAGGTTCTTAACCAGGATACCTGTACCCCCTGGGAGTACGAAACCTCCAAGCTGGGGGTACGAGACAAATAAATTTCAATTAAAAATAATTGTATAACAGTATTTAAAGAAAAGAAGAAGGGTTAAATGTTTATATTTAAAAATTACAAGGGTTAAAATGTTTATATTTAAAAATTACAAGGGTTTGGGTTTTTTTCAATAATTTTATTTTAATATATTCAATTATAAGCAAATATTACATCATAAAATATATGAATGTATTATTTTCACAAATACAACTTGTATTATTTACTTACAACTTAAAATGACATGTATTATTTTCTGAAATAATAACCTTAGTGTAGCTAATTTTAATTTTATGTCTTTTTATGTCTTTTCATATAGAATCACATCTGACTTACCATGTCCAAGAAACGCAAGTGGAATGATGACTACATTCATTACGGTTTCACGTTTCACCTGTCTAACGGAAAAAGATGTAACTCAGCGACTGCAGTGCATACTGCCGCAACACGGTATTTACAAATGCACATCTCAATCCTTCAAGACTTAATGAGCATTTCAACATTCGGCATGGAGGCACAAATTCTGGGCATGACTTCAACAGCTTGAAGATCAAGAGGGAACAATTTGATCGTGGCTGTACCCTGCCAATGCAAGGATTCATGCCAATTGAGAAGCCATTATTGCAAGATCTTATCAAGTTGCTTTCTTGTGTGCCAAAAAAAAATAAGCCTCATACAATTGCTGAAGAACTGGTGAAACCTTGTGCAATAGAAATGGCAAAAGTAGTGTTGGGGACCGAGGCACAAAAGAAACTTCAACAGGTACCCTCGTCAAACGACATTATCTGTTCCAGGATTGGTGACATGAGTAGAGATATCTTGCAGCAGGTGATTGCAGAAATTTTTTTTGTAGTCAGCTTTGTTGTCAGTTGTTGGTATTTGTGCGATACAAGAAGGAAAAAGAAGTGATGGAAGAATTCTGTTTTTGTGAACCGCTGACAACAACCACAAAAGCAATCGTTGTGTTCAATCTCGTGAAGGATTTCTTCTTGAAGCATGGGATGACTCTCAATGTGTGTGGGTCACTTTGCACTGATGGAGCTCCCACCATGCTAGGAAACAAATCAGGCTTTGCTAACCTTGTGAAGAAGGAGATGCCCCATGTCACTGTCACGCACTGTGTGTTGCATCGTCATGCACTTGCCACGAAGACGCTGCCAGAACACCTGAAGAATGTTTTGTCAATTGCTGTGCATGCAGTAAATATTATCAGAGGACGAGCCCTGAATCACCGTCTCTTCAAAGTTTTTTGTGAAGAAATTGGAGCTGAACATGGCGTTCTTCTTTTCCACACAGAAGTGAGATGGCTTTCCCGTGGCCGGGTGCTTACTCGTGTCTTCGAACTGCATGAAGAAATCAAGCAGGTTCTTAGAAAGCAAGACAGTGACATTGCTGACCACTTTGAAAATAGGGAGTTCATTTAGTCCCTGGCATACCTGACAGATATATTCACACACCTCAACGATTTGAACACCTGCATCAAGGAATGGGGATGAACATGATCACTTCCAGGAAAAATGTGCATGCCTTCACCCAAAAACTTCCAATTTGGATGAAGAGCATTGAGAATGGAAATTTTGCAAACTTTCCGAAACTTGATGAGGCTGCTAATGTGGAAAAAATAACTATCCATCGTGACTGAAGTGAAAGAACATTTGCAGGTGCTGATTCAGTCCTTCCAAGGATACTTTCACCATGGAAGGTTTCCATTGCCTCTTCCATTGCACAGAGATGGAGATTTGTGAGGTTTCCACCTATTTGTGCGAGACAGGTTTTTCAACACTCTTACACATCAAAACAAAGGCCAGGAACCATTTGGATGCAAGTGAGACATGCGTGTGGCTATTTAAAAGAAAGAACTTCGTTTCAGCATCATCATTGATGAAAAACAACAACAAAAGAGCCACTAGAAATGTGTCTGTGTGTACTGTGTAATATGTTTTTCTACAAAAGTTATTATTGTACTATAACCTATTTCAACAAAGTGATTTTTCAGCAAATACTATGCATTATGATTATTGTTTCCATAAATGTGTTTTTTTGTGAAAATAAGAAACTTATTAATCTATTATTGTCGTTTTAAGTCATTTTTGACAGGGGGGACAGGAAAATATATGGAAATACAGGAAAAAAAAGGTTAAGAACCACTGCTCTAAACCTTCAAGTTTCAATAATACTATCAAAATGGTAACATATTGATAAAAAAAAAAATTCTGAGACGGGTGCAGTGCCAAAAAGCTCAGATAAGGTCACCGTGACCTATTTCTTGAATGTAAATCGGTCACCCAATGTGAAACAGTTTGGAGAGCATCTCATTTTGGCAGTGTTCAAGTCTCTTGTCAGATGATGATGTCTCTGAGGGAAAGCCGAGTCGTCACTTACTAGAATGCTTCCTCCACTGCAGTGGACAACATTAAGAGCCATTTAGTTGACGTGGCAATTGTTAATGCCTGCTTATTGCTTAGGGATGGAGTCAAGGCCAAAATCGACTTCGGTGTTCTTGACCTTTGGAAACCTGGCGTTACCTCCCAAAGTGTTTCTGGGTTATCAGGTCTTCACCGTACATGACGATGTCCCCCTCCCCCCAAGATTTTCCAAACTGTGCCAAAAGTTTGGGCATACTGCTCCAGCCTGTTGGGGCAAACAACGTTGTAGCAAATGCAATGGAGACCACATATACAGTAGCTGCACCAGGACTAAAATTTATTGTGCCAACTGTGGTGGGGATCACAGTGCAGCCTTTAAACCCTCAGTGTCCAATAGAATATTGAAGCTCGCCAAATTTGTGCCAATCGCGTCACCATATTCACCACATGATGCAAAATATATGTGAGATCTTGAGAATTACAGATGTCCAAATCAAATGGATCTTGCATGAACTGAAAGGCAAGCCCAAAACTTTCAAAATCGGAAAAGTATTCCACAAATTTACTGATCATATTCTCCAAACACTTCACTTAGCACTGGCGGTTAAAATCAGCATTTTCCATATACTGCTGCAGATTGAGAAAGTGCGTGAAATCCTGACTCTTCATGTGTGCCACAAAAAGTTTCCGTTTTGACCAAAATTCTCGTACATACTGTGCCAAATCACAAATCAGCTTGTCCTTTCCCTGAAGTCACAGGTTCAGTTAATTCAAGTGGGTACTGATGTCGGTCAGAAAACGCGAGTCACATTTCCTCGCTTCATCCTCAATCACAGAGTAAGTTGCCAACTTTCCTTTCTCGACAACAAGGTCTCGGATTGGATTGAGCAATGCAGAAAATCGTTGGAAGATCTTTCCACAACTCAGCCACCGCACATTCGCAAAGTAGATGATTTCGGTGAAATCTGACTCTACTTCTTTCAACAGCTCCACAAACTGTCAATGGTTCAGACCACTACCACTAATAAAATTGACGATTTTGACAACAATGTCCATCAAACCTTCCAGCGTATCTTCTCCGGCCATTTGAGCATAAAGATTTTCTTGGTGCAAAATGCAGTGATATGATGTCAAAAATCATCACCATTAAGGCTTCGGCGGACGGACAAATCCAGGTTTTCGTCCAATCAATGCAGGTGCACCATACGTCGCAAATGAAGCTAACTTGAAATCCAATTCAAACTTTTCTACAACACTTGAGAGCGTAACAATGTCGCTGCCACGAGTGCGGTCTTTCAGCCAGACTCGCCCAAAAGTCCCATGTCTTTGGACACAAAACAAATCCAGAAAACAAGCTGTGCAGTGTCTCAGATGTCACATGACTCGTCCAAAGCCAGCGAAAATGACACACAGGTTTTCAAATGAGCACGCAGTTGTGATTCAAGATTCTGCAACAAATCTTGCAATCGGCGAGCAATCGTCTGGTGACACAGCTGCAGATTTCGAACCTTCTGCATGATGTCGTTTTTTTTTGTCTTTGGTTCATAGTTTTCGAACAAAGTTATCATAGTTGAACAGATGATTTCTTTCACAAATTATCCATCTGAAAACTTTTTTTTTTTCGAGCCAGAATCCACGCTGCTTTGTAGCTAGCCAGTCACCAGATCAGATGATGAAATAAACTGTTTCAAATTCTGCTGCTGCTGATGTAGCATAGATGCTTAATATAGATTTGAATAAAGAACCTGGGTGATGGTCAGATAGATCACTAATACCTGCAGGTAGTGCTGTCAGTACAACCGAAGTCATTTGTTATTGAAGAATTATAAAGTTCAATCTTGGCCAATTTAGTTATCTCAAAATAATATTGGGTGTATAGGTAATCTGCTGGTTGAAGGCCAATATATAGGCAGACTTGGACAAACAATGGGTGCGGGGAGGAATGAGGGGCAGGAGAGAATGCTTATGGTGAAAAAAAGATGAATAAAGAAGGAAACTTTGAGGAGGGAAAACTGGAAATTTGGAAGCAGGAGGGCTTGGGGTGGGTTGACATGGGTAGAAAAGATCATGGTTTTGAATTGGGGACAATCTGAGATGGTGGAGAACAGCGATCTTGAAGATCAGGAGGGAAGAATGAGATTGAAGAGAATGTGGAAGTTGATTCCACAGGTGGGAAAGAAGAGGAACAAATGAGTGGAGGTGAGCAGTTATCCTGGATTTAGGTACTTTCACCAGAAGGGGGTTGATGGTGGACCATCTGTGATCTGCAGAAACCTGGGGGGATAAAACACAGGAAGAGCAGAGGGTGCAAGAACAGAAAGGAGGTGGTAGAAGACAGAGAGACCACCGACCTGTCTGCGATGGTGGAGTGATAGTCTCATAGACTCAGCTTCAGCATAGGAGATTCCAATAATCTTAATGGCCTTGGTTTCCACAGCATGAAGCTGAGCAAGTTGTGAGGAAGGTGAGCCAGCCTAGAGGGGAGAGCAGTACTCCATCAAGCTGCGGAAGTAGATAGGAGTTCAGGTGTGCCAAGGATGGACTTTGTATCATGGAGGATGGCCAGTTAGTGTCTGGCTTTGGAGGCCACCTTTGATATGTTGTTTTCCCAAGAAAGATCATGGCTAATCGTGAGACTCAGGAGTTTGAATGGTTGAACTTCCTCAATAGGATTGTTAATAAAGTCGATAGGGGTCTTTTTCAGATGATCCTTTTGCGAAGAAACAGTGAGTGTGAGATTTGTCATGATTGAAAGACATATTCCAAATGTTTGACCAGTTTGTGATTTTTTTTTCAAGGTCTGAAGAGAGAGAGAGAGAGAAAAGGCTGCAACTTGCCTGTCTGAAGGATAAGGGATGTCACAGTAGAGGGTGGAGTCATCAGCAAAGAGATAAAGAGGATTTTGCAGAGATTCAGAAAGATCATTGATGAAGATGAGGAATAAAACTGGGCCCAAAACATTGCCTTGGCACACATCAGCCTTGAGAGGGAGAGGAGATGAAAAGATTCCATTGTGTGCCTAATGTTGGCGACGAGAGTAGAAGAAGTCAGTAAGCCAAGTATGGAGTTGGTGTTGGATGCTATAGACAGAAAGTTTGGAGAGTGAGGCGGGAAGCCAGACTGTATCAAAAGCACGAGATCTATCCAGAGAGACGGCCCTGATCTGATGTCTCACATTGAGGGCCTCCATCAATTGTTGGGTGAGTAGAAACAGCATGTCCAAGGTGGAGTGGCCTGGTCTGAAACCAAATTGATGATCTCAGATGAGATTAGTGGAGAAAAGGAAGGATTTCACATCAACTTCAATGATGGATTCCATGACCTTGCTGATGACTGGAAGTGAGCTCATAGGTCTGTATTTAAGGGGATCAGTTTTTGTTCCTTTTTAATGTTATGCAGTGATGGTGGATTTCCAAACAGATGAAAGATGACCGAGCACAAATGATAGGGTGAACCAAACCAGATGTAATCTGCATACCGAAACCCGGCTTAAATGTCACAACCAATTTAATATCTCTGGTTATACCCTCATATGTAAGGACAGAGCAAGTGTGAATGGAGGGGGATACAGTGTGCTTGTCAAGCTTGGTGTTCCCTTCATGGAAATTGAATGTAATGCTGAACTGAAATGGAATATTATCAAAATCCCTTACACAAGGGAAACTGTTACCACCACAAATTTCGATAATCCCTGCCAACTGTTGATCTATAACATGTTCCAGGATGTCTTAAGTAAGTGTGAAGGAGTGATTGTTTGGTGTGGTGACTTCAACAACAACAATTTTATGGGGGCTCCAAACCGACTGATAAAAATGGTGAATGCATCATAAATATCATTGATGAATTTTACGTGGTGCTTTCAAATGATAGAAATAGGACCTTTGCTAATCCATCCACGAGACAGTCTTCCCCACCCAACCACACCTTTGTCTCCGCATCTGTAGCAGCGAGATGCAAATCGATGGTCCACAACAACAGTTTGGTCAGTGACAATTTTCCTGTGATCACTGTCCTCAAATTGGAAAGGGACCTAGATGATCTAGACAGAGTCTCATCTTGGAATCTTTTCAAGGCCAACTGGGAGTCTGGGACGACCTTTGCCAATCCATCCACGAGACAGTCTTCCCCACCCAACCACGCCTTTGTCTCGGCATCTGTAACAGCGAGGTGAAAATGGACGATCCACAACAACAGTTTGGGCAGTAACCACTTTCATCAATGATTCACTTTCATCACTTTCATCAAAGCGGTCATCAATGATTCTCATCCTGTAAGCTCTACGCTCAATCTGGACTTCTCACTTTGGGAATTGAAGCAAGCTATTTTAAAGTCCATGAATATTGCTCCTGGTCCTGACCATTTAACCTCCTCAATGTTCAAGGAGATGGATGATAGGGTGGTGGTAGTGTTCCTTGAACTATTCAACAAGGTTTGGTCTTTTGGAAATCTTCCCAGTGACTGGAAACAGTCCATTGCCATTCCTATTCTGAAAGTCAGAAAAGATCCTTCAAACATATCCTTCCATTGACCAACTGCTCTCATTTCTATTGTTAGTAAAACAATGGAGAAGATGGTTAATGACTGTCTGCTTTTCTTCCTGGAAAGGAACAACCTGCTGTACAAATACCAGAGTGGGTTTGGAAAGTGATGTTCTGCCATTGACCATATAGCCTCACTTGAAAATGACATCAGGAGATCTTTAAACGATGATGAGTCACTTGTCGGAGTACAATATTTCTTGATATCCACAAGGCCGATGACAGTCTCTAAAGAAGACCTTCTTGAGAAGAGATATCAATGAGAAATCAATGTCAAAATGTTTTGGTGGATCCGGGACCTTTTGTCAAACAGATCATTTCAGGTGAGAGTAGGCCAGGCGATGCCCCCCCACCCCCACCCCTCATTTGCACCTTGATCTGTGGGGTAACACTATTGTGGAAAACCCAGTTGTGACATGCAACCAAGCAGTGTAATATATCCATACAGTTTGAAGTAAATCCTTACACATCCACACAGACAGTTCTAAAGACCCCTCACGAGCGAAAACAGCTGTTGCTATTTGCGTCCCAGATGTCAAGGTGACAAAGTCGGTTTGATTTTATGATTTTATGATTACCTTTCGGTATTCTCAGCTGAGCTCTTCGCCATTGTTTTGGCTCTGGAGTGGATAATTCACTTTAACCCCCTTAGTGTACTCATATTTTCCAATTCACTCTCTGCTCTGGAGGCACTGAAGTCCCTACAGTCTGGATGTGGGTACGACATGGTTCTTGAGGTCCTACTCATACATCTTATTAATACCGCCAATTAGAGGAGCTCAATCCTTGACCTCTACTGGATTTGTACTCATGCTCATGCAATGAGGCCTGCGGTAAGGCAGTCAAGCAAGTTCTCAAATAGGATTTTGAAACCCAAATCCCTCAGGACCCGTCGGAACGTTTTCACCTAGTTAGAAGTCAGTTTGAAACAAAATGACGATTTCAGTGAGAGACCTTCACCAAGGAGAGATTCTGCTATATGGTGCAGCCAGCACCTCATGGGAAGATGGTTACCGTAGAGTCAAGAAGATTCACTGCACAATGATATGGCAGTGGTGTTTTTATTTCATGAAAGTATCGCAAACTAATTAGGGTGCCTTGATAAAATTATCCACATGTGGAACTGGATACGTGCTTGTTTTTTTTTTGCTTTTAATAACATTGCATTTTGGCTTATACCCAAGAGATTAAAATTCTGCCACAACCTGGGCTTGGAGTTGTTCAGCTGAGAAGGCATCAAAAAGGTAAATACTGCAATTTGTTAAAAACCTATTAACACTTTGAACGTGTTTTCCCACTTATGATTATGACACCATTAGAAATTAGATATAATTTTTATTATGAGTCCATTAAAAATAGGGCAGACTGGTTTTTTTATGCTCGATTTGAAAGCTCCGCAAAAAATAGCTCAACATAATGTGGTACATTGTCAAACATAATGTCAAAACAAATCAGATATGTTCTGCTTAAACATAGATTGAGTCAAGTGATCAATGGTCACCCTGAGTTAAAGTTCGGTGTTGGCTTAATGGCCAAGGTGGCTGGCTTGCAGATCTTAAGAACTTCAGGTCTTGAGTTAAAGCCCCTCTTTTTTACCGTTGAATCAACACCTGATGGGTTGACTCAGCCTGTCATCCTTCTGAGGTCAGCAAAATTAGTACGAGCTCACTGGTAACAGGGGGCACTGCATCAGTGGCACCCCCAGAAAATGATGCAACCAAGCAGCCGCAGGCTGCATATGGATAATAAAACAAGCCCTGAGTTAAGTCTGGAGTCTTATGAGGTAAGCCTTGTGTTGAGTAGATGATTCTTGAGTCAGAATATCATCACACAATTTAATTTTCACGTGTGTTAACCTGGCAGTCACCCTGACCCATAGGTATACTCTTGTGCCCATATTCCCCTCCTCCTTTCAATTATTTTATATTTTTTTTTCCAGGGAGATGTTCATTACTATATGTACAATGAAACTTTCAACAAGAAGAAAATGAAATATCAAGTCACAGATTAAAAAAAAAAATGAATGAATAATAATTAATCTTGATGGTGAAGGTTAGATGAGGTGGGAGTGGAAGGGAAGCCAGAGGTATTCCTGGGGATGGGGGAGCGAGGGCAGTGCATGGTGAGAGGAATAGAGTCTTTGATGAAGAGAGCAACTCCGCCGACAGGATGAGGCTCAGCTCTGTCATACCGGAGGAGGGAGTAACCAGGGAGAATACTTGGGAGTCAGAGACGTCTTGAAGGAGAAAAGTTTCTGTTAAGCAGATTATGTCTGGTTTGTCAGTGGCAACCTGTATGGAAGGATCTGTCAGTTTGAGCGAAGGCCACAGTTGTTTGAGGTCCACACTGTTAAGGAAGAGGGAGGGAGGGAGAGGGGAGGACGAAGGAGGCGGGGGAGGTAAGGAGCGTTATTGAAAGAGTGTGGGGATTGCAGAAGAGCTTGGGTGAGGGCCGGATGAGGAGGAGTAAAGGCTCGTGGTGACAAGTTGAGGTACAGTGGGAGAAATGAGAGGAGCAGAGGGCAGTAATAAGAGGGGGCAGAAGATTGGAGGAGGTGGAGTGATGAGGTGGAAGATTGAGTTAGAGGAAGGAAGCACCTTTGTGGATGTGAGGGGGGCAACTTTGGGGAGGGGAGTGAGGGGGGGGGGGAAGATTGGAGGTAGAAGAGTGTAAGTTGCGTTGAGAGGGAAGCTTTGAGAGGGAGGGAGACGATGAGAGAAGGCACGGCCAAGGTGCGGGAGGGCGAAGGAGAGTCGTGTGGAGAGGAAAGGATGGAACTTGGTAGAGGTTTGGTGAAGAAGGGAGTGGGCAGGGGAGGTACAGATTTGAGGTTGTGGTAAGAGGGGAGGGGGTCGAGAGGAAGGAAGGAGCATGTTTGTGGTGATGAGTGTACTGATTGAGAGAGTGAGATATCTGTTCGGTTAGAGTGGGGCCCACAGATGTTAGAACACCACACACTTTGGGACAACAAAGGAGGAGCTGATACTGAAGCAGAAGACGGTGAAGAGGTAGCAAGAGCAGAGTTAGGATGAAGGGCAAGATGTGAGGGGTAAGGAGAGGGGATAACAGGTGAGGGGTTAGGAGGACGTAGATTTAAGGAGGTGAGGGTGAATTGGCACTAATGTTGGAAAAAAAAGGACAATTGATGGAACACGAACATACATTGCAGACTGGGATTTAAAAATTTTTTTAAGTCAGAGATGTGATTTATGACATTACGTGAGCGATGCAATAAAGGAGAATTAAAAGAATGGAAAAAGGAAATGTTTTAACAATGGGTCGTTTTAGATACAGAATGAAGGAAAGGTCGAATTGAAAACAGCCCGTTGAAGAATAAGTAGAAGAAGAGTAGTGAATTATGACACAATACTGAGAACCACACGTGTGAAAGAGGAAGTTGTAATATTTTAAGAGACCGTTTTTGTTATTTATTTATTTTTTTGATAAAGATTACATCACATGAGGAAAAGGAAAGGTTGAAGAAAAATAGTGTAGGTGTATGGTGAATTTGGATCAGCAAACGCAGAAGGAAGCTGAAAATTCGACAAAAGTTACAGGACGAAGAAGAGGGGGAAGGTGAAAGGTTAAAATAATTTTTTTTTCATTTTCTTTTTTCAACATTAGGTAAGATTGGGTAAAGGAAAGGTTGAAGAAAAAAAATATTGAAGGTGTATGGTGAATGTGGGTTGACAAAAGTAGATGGTAGAGCGTCAGAAGGAGGAAGAAGGGTCGGTCCAGTAAGTCATGTGGTCACGTGGGGTACAACATGAGGTCAAATGTATTTTTTTTACATATTTTAAGACATGAAAACAGAGTGTATATTTGAGAGGGATGGAAGGAGAGTGGAGGGAAAAGTGGAGAAAATAAAAACTGATGGTAATGAGGAGAAAATACAATAAACACGATCGTGCACACAGACGGGAAGAAGGGTAGGCCTCAAGGAAACCCGATATGAAAAGATGTCGAAAACTCAACAATTAGCACGGGTCTTAACACAAGACCGAACTATAAGCACACAGTAAACACAGAGATAACAAAATGACCGTAAAAACGCTTGTGATGAAATGCCTGACACAACAAAGAATCAACGACCAGACAGGAAGTATAAACAAATAACTAGGAACTATGGGCCTATCTCTTCGCCATTGCAGACAGGTCGATGGTCTCTCTGTCTGCTACCACCTCCTTGTTGGTCTTTCTCCATCGGCTCTTTCCATGCTTTGTCCTGCCCAGGTTTCTGCCGGGAATACACGGTCCACCATTAACCCCCTTCTGGTGAAACTACCTAAATCCAGGACCACTGCTCACCTACACTCACTTGTTCCTCTTTTTCCCACCTGTGGAATCAACTTCTACCTTCTAGTCAATCTCATTTTTCCCTCCAGATCTTCAAGATGGCAGTCAGGTCCCCTCCCCTTCCACCCTAATCCCTCTTCAAAATTTCTAGTTTTCTCTCCTGAGAGTTTCCTCCTGTATTCATCTTGTCCACCCCATGTATCCTTTCCTGCCCCCCTATCCCTCCCCACACCCATTGTTTGTCCGCCTCCCTCCGTCTTCGTCTTCAGCTCTGCTGTTGGTGTTTCCAACCTCTCTCTCTACTGCTCCTTTTGTCCTTTGTCCTGATCCGTTCAGTGCACTAATAATAAATAGCTATTCCACGAGCCTCGACTATGGATACAAAAAATAATGACAATAAAAAAAAGCATTCCCAAGAATGGACAAAATTCTGAAATACAAGAATTGTTTGGACATCATCAGGAAGATCTTTTGTATCGACTGAATATACATATTTGGAAATGAGAAAGTTCTTGAAAGAAGATTTAAATTTGTTTACGGGTGGCTGGGCTTTCACTGCTCCATCAATAGCGTTCCAAAGACGAGGGCCGCAACATCTCGTTACATTCATGGAGTACGACGTGCGAGTGTCGGACAAGAACAAATTGTTGCACAATCTCGTATGATAAGTGTAGATCTGTGTCACAGCGTCATGTATTGAAGCAAAGTAAGAAGAAAAAGTCCAAGAAAATCCAACGCTTCATATATATTTCAACACATAAGGGTATATATAATTTGTAAGAAAAATACTTATTTTTCCTAATTATACATACTTATGTTTAAAAAATGAAGAAATAGCACCAGGTCTTGCACTATCCTGAGTAATCTCGTCCGCAGAACCTTTTGAACGCCCCTTGCATGACTAGCTTTATTCAAGCTGAAAAACCTCCACAAGCTGTCCTGTTTTCCCAACAGGATTTCAAAATTTCAAAATTGCAATGTGAGCGAGTTTATTACACGAGTTAAGGTGACGCCTCAAGCATGCCTTTAATTCCACATGACAAATACAGCTTCGCATTCAAGGCTATTCATTTCCGACTGTACGACAACCATTACAACGTAGAAATATTGCATTTATCACTGCTTCCGTTATATATCTGTCCACAACGAGATGTGCCAATACCTAAGGCACGGCACACACAGGTATGTGACAATCAATCCACTTGGCTGGTTTTGCAGTTTTTGTATTCCAGCTGCTTAACCTAGTGCCTTGGTTTTGCTGGTTATTATTTATCCTGGCCATGTTTCAGGCTCTGCCATAGTCACATGATGGGTGATGGGACCTTCAACTCGACTGTTAGTGTGCTGTTGGATGAATGTGGGTTTGGTTTGGTGCATCATGGTGGGAATTTGTAATTTGTTCATGGTGCTGGCTATAACTCACCTCCTCTTTGTGAAAGACAGTGTGGGATCTTCAGTGTACACCGGCATTGATTGCTAGCAGAGGGGGTCTTCCAGCTTAAAATATACCATGCGACAGACGGCACACGTTTTGATGCAATGACCCACCTGTGAAATGCCAGTTCGACAGTTTACATTCGGTTCAGGAATCAAACACAGACCAGGCAGCTCAAAGACATCTTATTAGTTGTCAGCCAGAGTAATTTTGTTATCTTTCTCAAGCATGACAAAATTGTGATAACTTTTCATCCTGAGTGAATCATCAGAAATTTTTACCTCCGCTAGCGAAAGTGGACGGATTGATTTGATTTGGTGACGATCTGGATCTTAATTCAGATACAACAATTTTAAAATACTTTTTCACAATTGAGATATCGGGCCAAAAACAATATCCAAAGGTGGACGGAGTTTATGCTTGCACCCTTGTTTGTCCGTCAATAAGCACAATATCTCAAAAAGTTGTGGACAGATTATGACAAAACTTGGTAAATGAGTTGGGTCCGTCACAAGAACAAGGTGATTAGATTTCGATTCAGGTCCGGATGCAGATCTGGCCCATCAGTGGGATACAAAATGTAAACTGTTCAGTCTGGCGGAGGTATGCGCTCCACTGAGTGCCATTCTATTTCATTTTGTTATACCTTTACTTTACCTTTTATCGTATTTTTTTTACACGACAATGACAACCCATGCCCAGGCAAGATAAATAACTTCATTTAAGAATATAGTCTTTGATCCTCAAATCGAGGATGCTTTCGGGAAAGATACGAGGGCCGAAAAGTGGGTACCTATACTTACCAGGTAGGGTGCACCCAATGGGCAATCTAGATGTGTTAGTAGTATGTCATAAACATCCGATCATGCCTTGTTAATGCGATCTTATGTATGAGCTCAATCATGAGTTATAAGGAAGATAAAGGTCATGTAACAGCTTGTAGTTGTTATCAATGTAAATAAAGCTAGTGGTCAATGTACACCTTTATAACTATGTGTGACCAATGAACACCGTACGTGGGATAGCTGGTGGGTGAGAACGTCACATACAGATGTAAACACCAGCCTTATAGTCTTTGTCTCGGAATTATTTTCTTGTACTGTACTACTGTGTAGTCTATAAAGGTGCTGGCAGGATGGCCGAGACTAGAGGTACGCACACCCACCTCTAAGCTGTCTAGCCTGGGTTTGATTCCTGACCCAGATATGAACTGTCATCCTGGTGTTTCGCAGATGGGGTGATTCATCAATGTGTATGCCATCCTCGGATGGACGTTAAACTTGGCGTTGCATTTGCCGACATTGGTTGGTGGATGTTAAAGATCCCACGGTGTTCTTTGTGACGAATGTGTGAGCTATTGCCGGCACCCTGGCCAATGTCCAAATTTCTTCTGTAACTCCTGCTGGGAAGGCAATGGCAAATTCGCGAGCATAACTATTTTTTTTACCAAGAAACTGCTGCGGCAGCACTGACGCTCGAAAACAGACGATGCTACGTCAGATTCGTAGTCGACAAATAAAGTGTAGAGTGCAGATTATTTACTTTTTTCTTGTTATTAAACTACACAGGGTGGTATGAATGTGGACATTTAGGGAGTGAATGGATCTAATATTTACATGCTCATCTATAACACCATGAGTGAGACTCAGTGACGTAATGGTTAGAGTGTCCGCTATGAGTCGATGAGTCGAGGAGGTTGGTGGTGCTGGTGGTTCAAACTCTGGCTGAGTCATACCAACGACTTCAAAATGGTCTGTGCTGCTTCCTTGCTTGATGTTCAGAATCTCAAATGACAGAGCATGGACAAACTATGCTGGGAAGGGAATGGCAAACCATCAAGTATAATCCTTGTCAAGAAAATGCTTCAAAAGAACCTTCTTGTTCTCCTTGTGTATGGCAGCTTGACTGCCGGGTAGCTATCATTTTGTTTGGGCATGACTATGCTGCTGATGTCATGCCCCTATACCAGTCCACTGGTACTCATTTCGTTGACCTCAGAAGGATGACAGGCTAAGTCAACTAAACCTGGTGTTAATTCAGCAGCCAACAGGGCTAAAACTCCGGATCCTAAGATCCCAAGCCAATCACACTGAGCCAACACCAGGCTGTAACTAGCACCAACGCTCTGTAAAGAGTACGGTACATCATAATTGGAACAGGAGTATGTCTATTAATTACACATGGTACCGCAATCAAAATTAACGTCAAGACAACACCGTTACCTCTGAGATTTGCTCTAATTAGTACTCTTTTTAGAGTTGATAAATCATTTTTAAAGAAGATGATAAGTCGTGAATCTTGATGCATGAACAAGTGATGAAGGTTAGTTGCAGAGAATTAAGAAAATCTATATATTGTAGTCCAGAATATGAAAAATAAAGATATACACACACAAAAAAAAGAACATCTCCAAGGAAGAACAAAAGGAAAACACTACCAGCCTGAAGAAGAAGAAGAAGAAGAAGAAGAAGAAGAAGAGTAAAAATTAGGATGAAATGAAAAGTATTGTACAAGTCAAAATAATGATGAAAATTTCAACATCATGAAACAATTATTATTATTTACAAGAGGAAAAATTAACAGCAGATAAAAAAGCCGCAACAAGATATAACAACTAATTCTTTAGATCCTTTACTGGATGGCAAATTCTCCGCACTGGTGTGATCTGCAAAGGAAGCTTGAGATCCAAAAGGAAAACCCAAGTCTTTCCCTCTGTGGACAGACCATCAGGTGCAACCGCGAAATCGCCTGTCGGCTGGCAGTGATGGATGGCCGGCACCTCCCGCGGTGCTCCTGTTAACCCATCGCATGCTGCCACGTCCACGTCACTCAAGACCGACACACGGCTGGAAAGATGATTATAGCTCCCTCACTCCGGGCCTGCGAAGGTCTCAGCACGCCTTGCCACCGGCCACGGAAAACACGAACCCCCGGCTTTCCAGTGATATCTCTTTTATCCGCTTATCTGTCAATGTATTTTCCCTTTAGCAACAACAAACATAGGTGGTCTCTCTGCACCCATCTGTCTTACTCATTCTATCCGTAGCCTTGGAGTTAGGTCTTCATCTGGGAAACTGAACGCATTATTAAACTAGAAGGGCACTCGGTAGAGCGCACACCTCCACCACGCAACATCGCATCCAGTACAATACATCGGGGCCAAGAAATTTTTGAGATATCGTGTAATATAATCGTTTTTGGCCCCATCTCTCAATGGTGAAGAATCACTTAAAAAATATTTTTAAATAATTCTTGTATCCATAATCCGGATCTTCACCAAAATCGAATCAATTCTTCCTCGTCACACAACCAACGTACTCACCAAGTTTCGTCCGAATCCGTCCGCAAATTTTTGAGATATCGTGCTATATATCAGTTTTGGCCCGATTTCTCAATGGTGAAGAATCACTTAAAAAAAATTTTTATCAGATCCGGATGTTCACTATAATCTCATCAGTTCGCCCTTTTAACACACCCAACCTGCTCACCAAATTTCATTCGGATCCATCGACAACTTTTTGAGATAACCCTGCATACAAATAGACAAACAAACAAACAGAGAGGGGTGAAAACATAACCTCGTTCCACGTTCGGTAGCGGAGGTAATAAAACGAGGAGAACATCCAACTATCACTTGTATCCAAAAAGAGTGAGCAGTGATCTCAAGAATTGTTCTTTACAAACTTTGAAAATTCTGAGCCCATGACGGACACAAGCGGGGTTGGGTTTGGGTCTTTTCTCTTTGGCAACCATTTTCTGTATTTCCTGTTTTGCAAAGAGTTAGGGTTGGTTGTACAAAGGTTGAATGATCATAAATGATGTCATGAGGTGGGAATTCCTGTGACTTCCCGAATCAGGCAGGCTTCCGCATGTCACGTGTGTTGTTGATGGAAATATCCGGATGATTGCTGGATTTATTAAAGCAAATGCAATGTTCACAAAACAATCATTCTATTCTCAAAGCAACATTCGAATGCATTTCTCAACTGCAGGCAATTACAAGAGAGGGTTGCAGGTGTAATTAAATAAAAGACTTCCAAAAGGGGTTTATAAGGAAACACCTGGTCTGAATATTGTTGGCAAGACATGCAACTATTGTTTTTTTTAAATACTGTTGCAGATCTCTTGAGGATGTTCGACAAAATTTTCGCGTTTATCATGTTACTTCAAGAGGAATATATAAGTATGGAGTCCATCCATCCATCGGGACCATACTTTGTGCAGAGCGTTGGTGCTGCCTCAGCAGTCTCCTTGGCTATTGGGCACAATCCCGGACGGGTCGCCACTCCGACACAGGATACCAACAAGCTGGCACTCATTTTGCCAACCTCGGAAGGATGAACAGGCAGAGTCAACCCCACCTGGTATTAATTCAACAGCTAAGTGGGATTTTGAACTCAGGATGCTAGGATCCCAAGCCCACCACCCTAACCATTAAGCCAACACCAAGCATCTCCAGTATGGAGTGCTTCATTTAATTTTTAGCTCGCCTGTTCGAAGAATACAGAGCTATAGCGATACGTGAGCGTCAGCGTGAGCGTGAAAATGTTAAAGTTTTTGGTGCAGTTATTTCCTTTCTAATGTTTTTATCTACCACACTATTTATTACTGATTACAATATACAAATACATATATGCTTTAAATTATTGGATCAGACCACTGCAATGCTTTATAAAAAATATTATTAGACTAGCCATGAAAATGTTAAAGTTTTTGGTGCAAGTTATTCCTTTCTAATGTTTTTATCTACCACACTATTTTTTACTGATTACAATATACAAATACATATATTGCTTTAAAATTATTTGATCAGACTTCACTGCAATACTTTATTAAAAATATTATTAGACTAGCCGTGAAAATGTTAAAGTTTTTGGTGCAAGTTATTTCCTTTCTAATGTTTTATCTACCACACTATTTTTCACTGATTACAATATACAAATACATATAATGCTTTAAAATTATTTGGATCAGACTTCACTGCAATACTTTATAAAAAATATTATTAGACGAGCCGTGAAAATGTAAGTTTTTGGTGCAAGTTATTTCCTTTCTAATGTTTTATCTACCACACTATTTTTACTGATTACAATATACAAAATACATATATTGCTTTAAAATTATTTGGATCAGATTTCACTGCAATGCTTAATAAAAAATATTATTAGACTAGCCGTGAAAATGTTAAAGTTTTTGGTGCAAGTTATTTCCTTTCTAATGTTTTTATCTACCACACTATTTTTTACTGATTACAATATACAAATACATATATTGCTTTAAAATTATTTGGATCAGACTTCACTGCAATGCTTTATAAAAAATATTATTAGACTAGCCATGAAAATGTTAAAGTTTTTGGTGCAAGTTTTTCCTTTCTAATGTTTTTATCTACCACACTATTTTTTACTGATTACAATATACAAATACATATATTGCTTTAAAATTATTTGGATCAGACTTCACTGCAATACTTTATAAAAAAATATTATTAGACTAGTCTTGAAAATGTTAAAGTTTTTGGTGCAAGTTATTTCCTTTCTACTGTTTTTATCTACCACACTATTTTTTACTGATTACAATATACAAATACATATATTGCTTTAAAATTATTTGGATCAGACTTCACCGCAATGCTTAATAAAATATTATTAGACTAGCCGTGAAAATGTTAAAGTTTTTGGTGCAAGTTATTTCCTTTCTAATGTTTTTATCTACCACACTATTTTTTACTGATTACAATATACAAATACATATATTGCTTTAAAATTATTTGGATCAGACTTCACTGCAATGCTTTATAAAAAATATTATTAGACTAGCCGTGAAAATGTTAAAGTTTTTGGTGCAAGTTATTTCCTTTCTAATGTTTTTATCTACCACACTATTTTTTACTGATTACAATATACAAATACATATATTGCTTTAAAATTATTTGGATCAGACTTCACTGCAATACTTTATAAAAAAAATATTATTAGACTAGACTTGAAATGTTAAAGTTTTTGGTGCAAGTTATTTCCTTTCTAATGTTTTTATCTACCACACTATTTTGTCTGATTACAATATCCAAATACATATATTGCTTTACAATTATTTGGATCAGACTTCACTGCAATGCTTTATAAAAAAATATTATTAGACTAGTCTTTTAAAAACGATAAATGTATAAACAGGCGAGCATTGGGTGGCTTTGACACCAACTCTCTGGTTATATAAGTTAGCAAATGTAAGGGAGGTATGACGTCCAGGAGTTAGGATGTAAGAGCAGATTTATTATTTTATTTATTCGTATACGAACTGTGGCTGCATCATTCTCGGGGAACTGATGCAGTGCCCCCTGTTACCAACAAGCTGCTACTCATTTTGCCAATCTCAGAAGGATGACAGGCTAAGTCAACCCACCTGGTGTGAATTCAACTGTTAAAACAGGGACTCAAATTCAAGCCCCTAAGATGTGAAGCCAGCCACCCAAACCGTTCAGCTAAAACTAGATCTTAAGAGGAAATAAGGATGAGGGATACCTTTATTAAACTATACTGCAGGGTTTGGCAATTGCGCTGACGGGATGGCATTTAGGTACACACACTCACCTCGAAGCTGTCTCGCCTGGATTAGGATCTTGTCCCAGCTATAAACTGTCATCCTGGTGTTTCACAGGCAGGGTGATTCATCAATGTGTGTGCCGTCCCTCAGATCGATGTTAAACTGGACGTCATGTCTGCCAGCATTAGTTGGTGGACGTTAAAGATCCCACGGCGTCCTTTGTGAAGAGTAGGCGAGCTATCGCCGGCACCCGAAACAAATTAGAAATTCCTGCAACTGCAGTCCACGTATCCTGCGTCAGTGTCAATACTTGTGGAATGGCCAAAGAACCAGTCGGTCCGCACGAATGAATGATGATAAACTCTGGTCGTGTGCAGAGACCTTCCAACCTGTGAATATAATTTGTCGAAAGTGCCAGTAATTAGAAGTTGAAATGTCAGGAGAGTGCACTGTATCGCTTCTCAAATATTCCACTCAATGAGGCAGCACCTATGGAGCAGTTAACGGCAATGATTGCCGATCAATGGCAAAAGGGGGATTACAATCAACCGGCATCATCACCGTCCTGTAGGAACCTCGTGAAACACGCTGCAAGTGAATCGGTCCACACGTCAAGGAAACATAATGATTTTGTGACGGAGTAATTAGTCAGCGCAGACGCCGATTGGATCCATTTGTTTTTCGAGGCAGAATTGATGGCTCGTGTGACATTTAACAAACAACAAAGTTTTTACTTGAACTTATAACATCAATGGGTGCGAAAAACAAACAAACAAACAACAAATGCCAATTAGATGTTTATAATGTCTTGATTATAATCTATCTATAATTCCAGCAATGTGTGTGTGTGGGTATGTGTGTGTGTGTGTGTGTCTGTGACCGCTGTTTCTCGACAACCGCTGGTCGATGGAATTGAAACTTGCCAGGTATATTGCTGGGGACCTGAGTATGTGCTTTTTAAGGTTTGATATTAATCGGACAAGTGGTTCCCAAGTTATGGCCATTTATTTACAACCAATGACAAGACAGTTGCTGCGTAGGCGTGGCCGATGGGGAAAGGGCGCCATTTAGTTACCGTGGCGTAGGAGTGGCAATGGTCAATGGCAGCGGATGTCATGGCAAGCAAAGACAGGGAGGTAAACTTGATTTTAATTTGGATTTTAATTAACTCTGTGTGTGTAAGTATCACAGCAGTTGTTACTTCAATGCAACGATAATTCGTGAATGCATGTGAACATTCAGTATGGGCACGCACCACTTCCGGATAGTGATGACTCACTGTATTCTAATATTTCTCGATTTCTTATGCGCATTTATAGATAAACACAGGCCCCAATCCAGTCGTCTTTACGAGAGCGAAGGAACGGCCTGTGTGGTTGCTTGAAAGTTTTTTTTTTTTTTTGGTTTGCACTACGGCCACGCATGTACGGGCACGCGAGAGCGAAGAATGGCCTGTGTGGTTGTTTCTGGCACGCGGTTTGAAAGTTTTTTTTTGCACGTACGTAAGGGCACATACGAGTTTATATAATCTGTCCAATCTCGACCTAGCTGTAAACTCCCTCTTGGTGTTTCGCAGTGGGGCGACCGAGCGCCGAAGGACCTGGCTGCCAGCACTGGTCGTTGGTGGACTTTTAACATCCTCGGTGTCTTTCGTGAAGTGTAGGTGAGTTATCGCCGGCACCCTGAACAAATTATCAATTCCTGCCACCTTCATTCGAGCAACCGGTGTTGGAGGTGTCGGTGATTCCAATCAACATAGAAACGCTCCTCGACTTGCCAACATTTGACACAGAGCTCTTGAAAGAGTACGGCATTATAATTACCATTATTTATTGCGAGCATGGATCATAATTAAAAAAAAAAAATCAAAGCAAGAGAACTTATTGACAAGGCTGAAAGTGTTGAAAAAATGATTATCCGAAATGCGTTCATTTAGTTGTTTCGTTGATGCAGAGTTGAAATCCAATGCCAGGCTACGGACTTACCAATGATCCCTCGAACCTCCTGACGACCATCGAGACTTTTAAAAGCAACTCACTTATTTATTTATTTTTTTTACCAAAGGATCTACCTTTCCAACAACTTAGATAATAATAATCCATCGTTACTCGAGTTAAGTTTGAAAGCGTATTGACGAGGGATTGCGAATCATCGTTTTATCAACCATTGTGAGCCTGCTGTCGCCTTAACGGTTAAGGTGGCTGGCAATTAAGATCTTAGGGTCTGAGTTCGATCCCCCTGTCGGTCCATGACTCAGCCTGCCATCCTTCCAAAGTCGGCGAAATGAGTACCGGCTTACCGGTAACAGGGGCACTGCATCAGCAGCACAGCGGGCTTCCAGAAAACGACGCAGCCAAGCAGCCACAACAAGCATTGCCTGCAAGAGAAATGCGCGAGGATGAGAAGCGACCTCACTTATGGACCCCAGACCCCACGAATTTCTTCTCGCTGATGTTAAGCATTCTTGTCGCTACATCTGTTTTAATAGTTACTGTTCGTGCTGCAGTAAAGTAATTTATTAGCCAGGACATGAGTATATACCATGCGGACATCATTGCACATGTCATGATCGTTACGGCTTGTGAAATACGCCGGCGATTAATCGGCGTTACGACTATCTCGAAAGTCGCAATTATCTTAAAGCTAATGGGCTGTCTTGAGCTAATGAAGTTATTGACTTCTGTCGATAATGGTCGCTTCGGTCATGTCAACAGCCACCCCTTTCCCCCTTTGCAAGATGTATAATAGAATTATGCAATTATGGCTAATGCAGTGGAGACAATGCTGTTATAGATGTCCCCCCGCCCACCCCCCCACCTCCCTCCTCCAATCCCCACCCTCCCAAACCCTCGACACCCACCCCGACCACTCACACTCCAACCTCCATCTTCATATAAAACGATACCAATGACTGTATGAGATTATTATGGCGTTTTATCGCTTTGAGGTTCACCCACCGATTATGTCGTCGATAGAGCAAGCGCAGATCAAGTATCAGGCAGGTGATTAAAGGGGGAGTGACAAACACCATTACCCCCACCCATGGGTAATCACCGATGGGTTTAAAAATGTCGAGTCGTTAAATAATAACAACGGGGAGTTGTTCCATTTGCTTAATACGTCGATACAAGTCGAGGCTCATGGAAGAGTCAGTTAATGTTAAGGAGAGCACAAGGAACCTTGGTTTAATGTTCGATATGTGGGTTATCTAATGGTGGCTCTCAGAAGTGAAAGAATACATGGACCAGCCTTTCCCTATTGGAACTCTCATCATACTCAAGGTGTGTGTTCATGAAACCACAAAAAACCCCACACACACACACACACACACACACACACACACACACACACACACACACACACACACACACACACACACACACACACACACACACACACGATCTGCCTAAACAACATGGTGTTGCACAATCAGGTTTCCACGGTGAGTAAGGTAGGACAAGGTAGCCTCCACGCATGTACACGACCTCCTCGGTCCTCTTGTTTGGTGCACTGAAGATTTCTCTTTCAAGAAGCAGAGAACCCTTTGCTGCGGATATTCAGGATACTGAACATATAGCAAGGACTGAGGAGGTCATATATCTTCTTCTTCTTCTTTCGGCTGCTCCCGCTAGGGGTCGCCACAGCGGATCATCCGTATGATCCGCATAGTGATTTGGCACATGTTTTACGCCGGATGCCCTCCTGACCAACCCTGGTCGCCACAGGGATATGATACACCCATTTTAAACCGGGGTATACACCGGCCAGTATACTGTACTCATTTCGCGACCTCGAAGGATGACAGGCTGAGTCAACCCCTGGTGTATTAATTCAGTGGCCGAACGGGGCTTGAATCAGGACTCTTGGATCCCAAGCCGCTGCCCTAACCACTGCGCCAACACAGGCTTGAGGAGGTCATATATAATATGTATATACACAGGGGGCTTGACAGGAGAGACGAGAGGTATGCACACTCTCGCTTTGAAGCGTTCTCGCCTGGGTTCGAATCCCGACCCAGCTATAAACTGTCACCCCGGTGTTTCACAGGTAGGTTGATTCATCAATGTGTGTGTTTACCGTCCCTCGGATGGACGCCAAACTAGGCATCCCATCTGCTGGCATTAGTTGGTGGATGTTAAAGATCCCACGGTGTCCTTCACGAAGAGTAGGCTGGCTCTCGCCGGCAACCTGAACAAATCACAAATTCCTGCCCGATATTAGTCGAAGACTTGGGCCAAGTTTTTCCTGGCCAACCCCACAAAAGCGTGGGAATAATTGCAGTCGTTGAAGAAGAAGAAGACGAAGAGAAAGAAGAAGAAGAGGACGAGGTTATACAGGGAGAGGGACACTTGTCCTAATAGGTTACAAAAGGTGGGGTGTGACAGAGGGAGGTAACGGAGGAGTGGGGAAAGCTTGGTCACCTTTCCTGCCAGGTACATCTTACTACACCTTGCTCCACAATCATCGAATGTGTGTGTGTGTGTGTGTGTGTACAATATAATATTATATATATATTACATATATATATTATATATATATATATTATATATATATATTATGATCTACCTGTAAGTTGTAACACATGAACACAGAATGATATTTTTCTAAGCAACGAGTAATCATGCACCTTCCCTGTAGGTACACTTTATAATGATGGGTATTTTCAAGAACAATGTTTCAAAAATGTTTGCATTTCATTACTTGCGATGAAATTATACAACACACTATATCATGTATATTCTATCTGTCTATATTATATTCATCTATATATATGATATATATATATAATATATATATATATATATAACACACACACACATATATCATTATTCTATCTTATATATATAACACACACATGTAATCATAATATCTATCTATCCATCTATTCTTCATTATATTATCTATCTAGTCTAATCTATATATATATATGATATACTAATATATATTAGCACACACACATATATCATTATGATATATATATTTCTATATCATATATATATATATCTATATCGTTATATTATATAAATATATATATACAGTGGGGAGAACAAGTATTTTATATAACTGCCGTATTTTTGCAGGTTTTCCCTTAACAAAGCACGTTAGAGGTCTGTGAAATTTTTATCATAGTAGACTTCAACTGTAACAGACGGAATCTAAAACAAAAATCCTGAAAATCACATTGTAATGATTTTTAAATAATTAATTTGCATTTTAATTGCATGAAATAAGTATTGATACAATCAGAAAAGCAGAACTTAATATTTGGTACAAGAACCTTTTGTTTGGCACATTCAGAGATCAGACATTTCTGTAGTCTTATCCAGGTTTTCACAGACTGCAGAGGGATTTTTGGCCCACTCCTCCATACAGAATCTTCTCCAGATTCCTCAGGTTTCGTGGCTGTCGCTGGTCAACACAGACTTTCAGCTCCCTCCAAAGATTTTTTCTATGGGTTCAGGTGCTGGAGACTGGCTAGGCCAAACTCAGGCCTTGAGATGTTTCTTACGGAGCCATACATTAGTTGCCCTGGCTGTTTGTTTCAGGTCGTTGTATGCTGGAAGACCCAGCCACAGCCCCATATTCAAGTGCTCTTGTTGAGGCGAAGGAGGTTGGTTGGCAAGATCTCGTGAATAACATGGCCCAATCCATCCCCCCTCAGATACGGTGCAGTCGTCCTCGTCCCCTTTGGGCAGAAAAGCATCCCCAATAGAATGACGTTTCCACCTCCATGCTTCACGTTGGGAATGGTGTTTCTTGGGGTTGTACCATCCTTCTTCTTCCTCCAACACGGCGAGTTGGAGTTTGAACCAAGAAAGCGTCTATTGGTCTCATTCAGACCACATGCCTTCTACATTCCTCCTCTGATCATATCCACATGGTCATTGGGAAACCTTCGTACGGCGCTGGAATGCGTGGCTTGAGAAAGAGGGACTTGCGTGCGCTGCAGGATTTTAATTATATTTATTTTCCGCGCCGCGCGCATGACCGGCGTAGTTGTTGTACTTATGGTTTCTTTGATACTGCTGTCCCCAGCCATCCCCAGCTCTCTTTCAGGTCATTGAAGCCAGGTCTGCCGTGTAGTTCTGGGTGATCCCTCACCTTTCTCATGATCATTTGAGGCTCCACGAGTGAGATCTTCATGGAGCCCCAGACTGAGGAGATTGACTGTTATCTTGAACCTTCTTCCATTTCCTAATAATTGCGCCAACCAGTTGTTGCCTTCTGCACCAGCTGCTTTGCTATTGTCCCTGTAGCCCATCCAGCCTTGTGCAAGTCACAATTTTTCCTGAATGTCTTAGACAGCTCTCTGGTCTGCTCATTGTGGAGAGGTTGGAGTCTGATTGATTTGGAGTGTGGGACAGCTGTCTTTTATGCAGATTAACGAGTTCAAACAGGTGCAGTTAATAAAAGGTAAATTGAGTGGAGAAATGGAGGGCTTCTTAAAGACGAAAATTAACAGTGCTGTTGAGAAGCCGGAATTCTTACTGGTTGGTAGGTGATCAAATACTTATTTCAATGCAATAAAATGCAAATTAATTATTTAAAAAAATCATACAATGTGATTTTCAGGATTTTTTGTTTTTAGATTCGCGTCTTTCACAGGTTGAAGTGTACCTATGTAAAATTGACAGACTCTACGTGCCTTTGTAAGTGGGAAAACCTGCAATAATCGGCAGTGTATCAAATACTTGTTCTCCCCATGTTATATATATATATATATATATATATAATATATATATATATATATATATATATATATATAATGTATATACACACACACACATATATATATATATATATATATATAATATATATTATATATATATATATATATATAATATACAGTGGAAATGCGATATAACGCTTTAAAAGGCCAAGCGTTATAGCGCTTGTACTGATAATATACGCTCATTACAACCTTGAGACCCCAAAAAATACTACTATTTCATGTTTAAAGCAAAAAAGTGGAGAAAAATAGAGAACAAAGTTAGTCAAAATAGCGCTAAGTGGCGAAAAAAATTAAGCTGTCATCGCCTGTGTTGATGTTGACATGTGGTGGTGAAAATACTCATGAGCTGTCAATGTTCTCGCACCTTTCCCCGTATATGGCGAAGCTGAGAGAACAAAATCAATTGCCAATTCAAATCATCATAGCATTCCGTATCCTCCTGTACTCACTGTGACCGCTTCCGTCAATTAACCCGCTTACAATCCAAGATGGCGACGTACATGTCCACGTGTTTTTGGCTCTGGTTTGTATTATAATATAAAATATTTCACTGCATCAGTAAGCGTGTATCATTTATAACGCCCTAGTCGCTTTGGACTCAACCGGTGTGTTGAGCGTTATACTCGATTTCCCACTGTATATATATATATACACACATATATCATTATATCTATCTATATATATACACACACCATATATCATTATATCTATCTATCCATCTATCTATTCATTAATATCTATTATATCTAATATTATATCTATATATAGTATATATATACTATATATAATATAATATATATATATATATATATATATATATTATATATACACAACGCCATATATCATTATATCTATCTATATGACAGTGGGGAAGAACAAGATTTTGATACACTGCGATTTTTGCAGGTTTTTTCCCACTTACAAAGCCACGTAGAGGTCTGTACTTTTTTATCATAGGTACCTTCAACTGTGAAAGACGGAATTAAACAAAAATCTGAAAATCACATTGTATGATTTTTAAATAATTAATTTTGCATTTTAATTGCATGAAATTAAGTATTGATACATCAGAAAAACAGAACTAATATTTGGTACAGAAACCTTTGTTTGCAATTACAGAATCAGACCGTTTCCCTGTAGTTCTTAACCAGGTTTGCACAGACTACAGCAGGGATTTTGGCCCACTCCTCCATAGGGATCTTCTTCCAGATCCTTCAGGTTCGCGGGCTGTCGCTGGGCAACAACAGACTTTCAGCTCCTCCAAAGTGATTTTCTATTGGGTTCAGGTCCTGGAGACTGGCTAGCCACTCCAGGACGCTTCGAGATTCTTCTTTACGGAGGCCACTCCGTAGTTGCCCTGGCTGTGTGTTTTCGGGTCGTTGTCATGCTTCGAAGACCCAGCCACGCCTCCATTTTCAATGCTCTTGTTGAAGGAAGAGGTTGTTGCCAAGATCTCGCGATACAATGGCCCCATCCATCCTCCCTCAATACGGGTGGCAGTCGTCCTGTCCCTTGTGCAAGAAAAGCATCCCAAAGAATGATGTTTCCACCTCCATTGCTTCACGGTTGGGATGGTGTTCTTGGGGTTGTACTCATCCTTCTTCTTCCTCCAAACACGGCCGTGGATTTTAAACTACCAAAAGCTGCTCTATTTTGGTTCTGCAATAGACCACATGAATTCTCCATTCCTCCTCTGGATCATCCAAATGGTCATGTGGCAAACTTCAGACGGGCCTGAACATGCACTGGCTTTGAGCCCAGCCAGGGACTTTGCTGCACTGCCAGGATTTTAATCCAAATGGACGGCGTAGTGTGTTATCTTATGGTTTTCTTGATACTGTGGTCCAGCTCTCCTTCAGGTCATTGACTCAGGTCACTGCCGTGTCAGTTCTGGGCTGAAATCCCTCACCTTCTCATGATCATTGAGGCTCCACGAGGTGAGATCTTGCATGGAGCCCCAGACCGAGGGAGATTGACTGTTATCTTGAAATTCTTCCATTTTCTAACTAATTGCGCCAACAGTTGTTGCCTTCTCCACCAGCTGCCTTGCCTATTTGTCTGTAGCCCATCCCACCTTGTGCAAGTCTATCTAATTTTGTCTGATGTTCCTTA
>CM068960.1:91120536-91133518 GCA_035128595.1 Eptatretus atami
ATGAATCAACGGGCAGGCGGCGCCCCCTTTTTGGGGGGCGCGGTTTTCGCCCCGAACCCCGCCCCCCCCCAGCGGGGGGGGGGGAAAAAAAAAAAAAAAAAAAAGTCCGGGGTGGGAATAACTTGGGTTTCCCCCCGCCCCCCCCCCCTTTTTTTAAAAGCCTTCCCTTAGAAAGTTAAGACGGACAGGCAGGGTGGGCGTGGGGTACCCCTCATGGCGGGGAGAGTGGGATTTGCAGTGGTGCGGGTGCAGGCTGCGGTAGGGAGGTTGGAGTGGCCGAACAGAATGTGCCCGGGGAAGGCGGAGCGGGCTTGGCTATTAAGAGGAGCTGTTTTGGCACGAGGGTGAAAAAGCCTTCACAAATAAGAGAAGCGTTTTTAACGAGAAAGCTGCTTTACGGGCTTTAAAAACTGTGTTCATCTGACAATATATTTCACCGTACGGGACTACAGCAAGTAACTGTCTGCTTATTGACACGGATTGAGAGGCGAGCATGAGAGCAATTCAAAAACTCCTCGAACGAGATTAGTTGTGCGAGTCCCGAAGATACGCCAAGTTTTGTGATTTTTCGGAAGTACAAGAATTTTGATGAAGGCATACGTATTAATAGACGTTTCACGGTTCGCATCAGATGTACCATACTCTACAGAGCGTTGGTGCCGTTGAAGAGTTTCTTGGCAAGGGTTATACTGGCAGCGTTGTTTTGTCCATGGTCCTGGTCCCTTTGATGATGAGTGTTCAAGCAAGGAAGCAGCGTGTACCACTTTTAAAGTCTTTGGAATGACTTCAGTTGAGGTTTGAACTACGACTTTCCCAGACTTAGAGAAGATGGCCTGTTACCCTTATGCAACCTGAGCTGGTTAACATAAAGAATAAGCTTAATCATTCCGTGAAGAAACTGTTTTTTCTTTTTAATTTTACCTGTAAAATGTATTGAAAAACAAAATTGGAAAGCATCTGAAAATGAGAAAGCCCGTCCGCCTTTGTATTTTCGGACCTCTCCTTCTCTGTATCTAAATGTACATTGACCTTTTAACCATATTATTATTTGTCTTCTCCCTATTCTCATAATAAAGCTTGTTGAAATTTGGAAAACAAAAAACTCAAAATGATCATTTAAATTTTAGATCAATTGAATGAAAAATTGAGATTTTATGTCCTCGCTGACCTTTGGACCTTTTGACCAAATTATTAATTTGTTTTCTCCATATTCCTCATAACTAAGCTTTGTTTGAAAATTTGAAACAACACTCAAATGATAATTAAATTCAGGTCAATTGGATGAAAATTTGACAATTTTATATAATGCTGACCTTTGACCTTTGACTCCAAATTATTATTTGTTTTCTCCATATTCCTCATAATAAAGCTTTGCTGAAAATTTTATTCAAATCTCAAATGGTAAAAAAAGTTTGTGGCACGGAACAGACAACACAGACACAACACAGACACACACAAACCAATTGCAAACCACGTCTCCGGCTGCGCGGGTACGGCTAAACAACAAATACCGCAACCTCATTGGCAGTTCTTGCCGTATTGCGAGAGGACCGATCGTTCACGAATATTGAATGTGGCAATTCTTCCCTGCGAGCAAGCTCAAGTTATCAAAATGAAGTGTCATCATTCAATGTCAATCGGTTCATTGCTTGAGCATGAGGATGTTGGTCAACGAAAGGTGTGAGCCCAAAGTTGATTGATGTCATCAAGCGAGAACGCATTAAAGTTGAAGCCAAACGGAAGACAAACTTGGCATTGATCACAACGCTACACGGTGTACTTGACTGCAAACGGCGATCTAAGTCATCATGGAGACTGCGCGACAAAGTCATAAAGAGAAAATCAGACAACATCTTTTAACACGGATTACGAGAACATTAACAATCATAACAGTATTTGGGATTCGACCGGGAATTCTGCATCTTCAATGGACGTTTGCAAGATGGGAATGCCAAACAAACCACGCAGAACTGAGGACCTCGAACATGGTTTCAGTCCATGACCGACGCAAGTAGCATCACCCAGAACAACTGCAGATACTACATTGTTTTGTTCAATCTGCTGGAATCGAACCTTCCGAAAAAAATACCGATTACATTCACGAACCACCTATTCAGAACAAACACAAAGCAGAAATTGAAGTTAAGAAACACAGAAATTCTGAAATGGTGGACTGTTTAAATTGACGAAGCATTGATAATGAAGACTATTTTTTGATGTTGTTTTTTTTCCTACGACAAAAGGATGTGGTATGTTAGCGTTAGTGCGTTGATCTGAGAGCCAGCCAAGGGAGTGGATTAGTGCAATGATGTAGTTTTGACCCTTTCCCAAGCCGCACAATTGGAATCACCGGTCCTGGCCACTTGCCCGAATTCAGAGCGAGAGGGTAAGGGAGGGCTATACGAGCGGCTTGCGGAGCATATTCTGGAGCAATTTTAGTGGCGAGCTTAATTTGCAACGCAAAACAATGCACTTTGTCTGATCTGATCTTATCTCCCTTTGGAGACCAAACAATCGAGTTTACAGCACAAATGTTGGCATTTACCAGCTCTGGAAAAAAAAGAGACCACTGCAAATTATCAGTTTTTCTGGTTTTACTATTTAATAGTATGTTTTTGAGTAAAATGAACATTTTGTTTATTCTATAAACTAGTGACACATTTCTCACCAAATTTCGAATAAAAATATTGTCATTAGAGCATTTATTTGAGAAAATAACAACTGTGCAAATAACACAAAGATTCAGTGTTTTTTCAGACCTTAAATTAATACAAACAAAACAATTTTCATAATTCATTTTTAAACCACACAATACTAATGTTTTAACTTAGGAAGAGTTTCAGAAATGAATCCTTTTGTGGAAATAACCCTGATTTTGCAATCACAAGCATTCAGGCATCTTGCATGCTCTTCCACCAGTCTTTCACATTGGCTGTTGGGTGACTTTATGGCCACTCCTGGCACAAAAATTCAGCACGCTCGACTTTTGTTTGATGGCTTGTGGACATCCATCTTCCTCTTGATACATTTCCAAGGTTTTCAATGGGTTTCAGGTCTGGAGATTGGGCTGGCCATGACAGGGTCTTGATCTGATGATCCTCCCATCCACACCTTGATTGACCTGGCTGTGTGGCCTGGAGCATTGTCCTGCTGGAAAACCAATCCTTAGGAGCTTGGGGAAATTGGTCCAGAGCAGAAGGAAGCAAGCGTTTCCAGGACAACCTTGTCATGGCTTGATTTCATGATCTTCACCAAGACAAAAATCTCCATTCCAGCCCTTGCTGAAGCACTCAGATCACTCACGATCCTACCAACCAAATTTACAGTGGGGTGCGAGACACTGTGGCTTGTAGGCCTCTCCAGGTCTCGTCTAACCATTAGACGACCAAGTTGTGCTGCATAAAAGCTGAAATTGGACTCATCAGAGAAGATGACCTTGCCCAGTCCTCTACGGTCCAATCCTATGGTTCTTTTGCAAACCTCAGCTGGGTCTTCTTCGTTCTCATTGATGAAGGGCTTTTTTTTCTAGCTTTGTCACGACTTCAGCCCCTGCCCCTAGGAGCCTGTTTCGAACCGTCTGCAGCCGTGCACTTCACACCCAGCTGCCGTTGCCCATTCTTTTGTAGGTACTTGAATGTCATCCTACGGTTGTTGAGTGACATTCGAGAGAGTTGGCGGTCACTCCCAGTCAGTGGGAAAGTCGTTTTCGCCTCTGCCAGTCTGTTAGCTTTGTTTGTCCCCTAATGTCTGCTGCTTGACCTTGTTCTTATGAACCGCAGTCTTTGGAAATTTTAAAGGATGGAAGCAACGTGACGCTACTGTAACCCTCTGCCACGTAAAGCCAGAAATTGAACCCTTTCTTTTTCCTCACTCAAAACTTTTCTTTTCAATTTTTTGACATGGTCATAGTTATTTTTTATGAATTCCAATCACTTTTGAGGTACTATACTAGCACTGTTTTTGCATCCAGCTGTCCCTATTGAAGAGGATAGTGATGAACAGCAGATGGTTTTTTAATACTTTTTCATTGTTAATAAGATTCGTCACGTGATTCCCTAATCAGTACCTCACTAGTAAAGAATGCAGGTGTGCCTGTGTTTGGAATTCACAAGACACTTGGAATGGAATGGCTTGCCATACAGTAGAGTGCTGATTTAATTTTTTTGGGAGTGGTCTCTTATTTTTTTTCCAGAGCTGTATCATATCAGGAAGTTCTCAGAAAGGAAGTCGCAACCCTAAAATGGATCTTTACAATGGCTTACTAGGGGAAGGTCGTCAAAAAGCAACTCCCTCCTCCCACCAATGCCAAGAATGATTGTTACAACCAGCGTTTTAGTCGGGAACGTCGAGTTCTTTTAATTGGTAGTGTCATCTAAACAAGTGTCAACGGCCTGAACTTCCTGTAGGTATTAGGAAAGCAGTATATTTTTAGCTCTGAACATTTCGAAAAAGCATGACCTCATTCTGCCTTCTACATGGTTGTGCATAACTTATCACATAAGGTGTTTAAAGAGGCTTGCATGAGTGGTTAATGCATGGTCTCTCCGGAAAAGGTGGTGGCAGCGGGAGGGGTAGATCGTTTTAAATTGGAATTGTAAGAACCTGGAAATCACTTGGAAACAGATTGGGTATGGCATATTGGCAGGACCTTCTAGTGTGTGGATGGGTGATGGATGCTTGGCGGTTGGTGGCAGCACAGGCAGATCGACCAAAATGGCCTCCTACCCCAAAGTTTGCTAGTGTGTGTATCCTTGTGGTGCAACTCTAACACCCCCAGCATTAAAGAAACCATTGTGATGGGTTTCCTAATTTCTAATTTTTTTTATGCTCTAGAAACATGAGAAACGAACAAAACCTGAAAATCTCACCAACATATTAGGAGACATTTCAAGAAAGGTTTCGGAACAAGACACGATAATTCAAATTCAAGCAAATGCCAACTTTCAAAATTAATTTCAGTCTCCCTGGATTCAAATGCACTTGCTCCATTTGCAATTAAAGTGTCTAAGGAATCAAGTAAATATAAGTTTCCTAACCCTCTCCCATTTATCTTATCCCTGCTCGTTCATTCCCTTCGATGTTTGTCCCACCTTGTCAAGTTATAGCTTGCTCTTCCATGAGCCTTGCTTCTTCAAAGAAAAAACATCTAGATAGTTTTCCAGATTGGTTTCTTTGAGGCTACAGCTGGTTGCTAACCAGTTAGTCCTCATTGACTGGTGAATTGGCAGCCATGCGGGTGAGATTTCAACAGACCAAACAGATACTAGTCACCGGGGGACACAGCCGGAATATTGGATGGTGATATCAGCTGATCAGAACCACAATCACGAAATGGTGGCTGTGCATACACAGAAAGCTCGTCACAGGCAATGTTCTTGCAAAGGAGTGGTAAACCTTTGGCCAACATCCATTGGAATTTGTCTTGATGGTCTGGCCAATTTTTCCAGGAAGCTGATATGAATACCTGAGATCTTGTGGATGTTGCGTTTTGTGAGGCATTTAATTCCTGACAAGTATCACATTGGCTTATAGAAAAAATGCATGTCATTTTGTCGGCTGGGGTTTGGGAGTGGGAAACTTCTTGGGTCGGGCAAGTGATCCACTGTGCTTCTATCACTTTGATTCCACTTTTGGTTTCAATACCCCAAGTGGGTGAAGCCTATGTTTCATCATCAGTTCATAGATGGTATTAAACTAGATGGATCTGTGATGACAGTTCAAGAAGTTACACGGTAATGATGACATCTTTTTTTGCTGAGACCGTGAGTTGGTAAAATTTTGGAAAACCCAATCTTTTTTAGACCTTGGACCATGCACCAAATGTTTGTGAAATCTGCCTCAAGAAATTTTCACTTATGCAGATATTAAAACCGCTGGCACTCCCTTCATGATTAAACTTTTCGACCTGGCACAGTTTCGTGGGTTGGTACGTCTGTCACTCGTCCTGACCTGGAGGCAATCTTCAGGCGACCACATCTCTGCTAAAAAACAAACTTGGTCAATTTTCTATCAAGATCCTTAATTTGTATGATCTAGCAAATTCTGAATAATACTTTTGAAAACAACAATATCAGATTAATGAAAGGCAATAGCAGATACCAACTGATACATGCAAGTTGCTTATGATGTAACAGAGACTGTGGGCGCGCTTTAGGAGCCAACAATAATCTGTGTCTTTGCACTTTTGAACAACCCTCGTACCTGAGGATAACCTTGCACATTCCTAAGCGAGCAGGAACGTAAAGTCATGAATGAAAATTGGCCATCAAAGATGAATTGGAAAGTTGCACGACTTTAAGGGTGAATAAGCTATGTTTTGGAAGAAATAAAGAGATCTAAGCTCAAATCACACTCCTAAAACGCTCAGGTAACAAATTAAGAAAGTAAATAACAAAATCCTCACAGGAATAACATAGGATGTGATACCATTACCGACTGCAAGACAAGCTGGTTTTAAAAGAATATGGCTTCAGGCCTTGAAACGAAAGAAAAACAACACCAATCACTCCCTTTTTGGTGTTTTGAGTACTTTTGTTGAGAGACTTCAAGAGCAATCTCATGCAAGAATTGTTGTTGCTAATTGGCCATTCCTAAAGGCGAGCAAGGGACGTAAAGTCAATTGCCAGTGGAAACAACTTCAACTTGCTTGTGAGAGCGTTCTTCAACATTCCTTTTCAAACTGTCCAAAAAACGAATACTTTCATTCTTCATCTTCTTTTATAACCTTTTTTGTCGCTTGATAGTGTGGCACGATTTACGCAGGATGCTGATAGTGATATTGCTCTAATGGATGTAGCTTTTTGACATTTATCAATTAAAGATAAAATTATACTTCCATTCTTCACCCTGCTGTTTTCTAAAGGACTTCGTTTGCTTGGCATTTTAGTACGACGACGATCATAAATTGTACGGTGTTACAGATGCGACACTGGTTATTCACAAAAAGTCTTCTTAAAGTCACAAAAGTCTTTCGCTTTACAACGAGTTTCGACATGGTATAGAAAAAAAATAAGTCAAAGCGAATGCCAACGATGTAATATTTTTCCAATCTGCATGTTCAGTATATGTACTTTGATAAAGGAATATTTTGAAACTTACTGTGAGAAATTCAAAAATTTATCATGAAAATATCACTTCATCTTAAGAAGTTTATTACAAACACAAAGGAGACTAAACAAAGTTCCGGAACTTCGCAGGGAAAGGACATGAAGCATTTTGTTAATTTAACCACAATAAATCGATCTTTAACAAACATATGTGCGGTGAAACTCTAGAAGACATTTCATCGACGACTGAAATTGTACTCCAAATTTTTCAATATAACATTATTGGAAGTGGCAAATTAACTGCATTGAAATATTAGATAAAAATAAACAACGCGCCTTTTTAAATGTCATAATAGATGAAAACATTGCACGTAAACAAAATGTTAAAACAATTAATCACTTTGAACACCCCTGGGAAATATGTGGTCCGCAGGTGAACCGATTTTGGATTTGATTTGATTGTGTCAAGCATCGGAGCAACACTTACCATTTTTAAAGTCTTCGGTTATGACTCGGCCAGGGTTTGAACCTGGTCAGTGAACCATAAGTGACTAATTATGTTGGAAGTTCAGTGTTATTGAAGCAGCATGGGAAAATAGTGGTAACCTCCTTGTGTACTTGTGTGAATGCCAGATAACTGGGCCCCCTTAAAAACAAAATAGTTTTTAACCAATTAAACTTTTGGTTTTTGAATGGGCAATATGCGTGGGCCAGTATAAACGAATATAGAGTAGGCTGGCCACGTGTACAGGGATCCAGTCCAATTTTTGCATCATGTCTCGTTATAATCAACTATTTATGATTGCTCGCAATTTCACTAGCCTGGGGGGTGAACTGACGGCCAAGGGGATGCGAGGGGGAGGGGTGGCGGTTGGGTCAAAGCCGTGGAGGTCTTTCAACTGGGAGAGGCAATGCTTTGGCGCTCCATTGAAAAGGTGAGGGTGAAGGGCAAAAACCAGTTGGACTTGGTGAGTAGAGAAGGGCGAAGGTGTGCAGCCAAGCTACCTTCTGAAATTTTGATTTTTTTTAAATTTGCGTTGGTTGGTACATTTCATAAACGAATGGTTGTTTAAACGCAGGAAGGGAATGCCTGCTCAAGTCAGTGCAGGGGTGAAGATTTTACTTTGCCTAGATTTTTCCAAGTTATTTTTGAAGGTTGTTACGATGTGGATTCACAATGGGAAGTTGAGAGGCTGTTACAATCCTCGATCACTCATTGACTACTAAAGAAACTGTTGTCTGAGAAGTTAGCCTACACTGGGCGTGAAAACACCTTCATAGGATGAACTTTTTGTGGAGTTGGTAATTGCCACGATTGAAGTTGTGGGGGTTGATGCAGTCGGTTCTTTTATGATCTGGAAACCTGCAGCATGTCATCTCACCTGCATCTGTAACTTAGAGAGTGCATATTCAGGTGTCTCGGGTCTCTCTTGGTAGAGATGACTATTCGTCATGGGCGGAAATTTCTGCGTAGCCAATGAGACCCCGTTCGAAGGGCAGCAATTGGCATATATAGGGGGCAAAAGACCAGTAAATTTGCCATATCTTGTGGATTCATAACTTATAAAAATTGCCTCCTGTGGTTCACACAAATGTAAACTTCTTGTAAAAGCTTTCCAAGGCATGGTGGTAAAGTGCTTTTTGTGCTTCTGAAATAACCGCTGTTGACATCAGCAATAAAAATCAGCTTCCGATTCAGATGCGGATGGATGCGCTGATGTCAAGTAGCCGATTCGCGCTGTGATGTCGGCAGCTGATTGCGCCGCTCCCGGAATCTGTGGGCTGCGGGTGGTCATGCGTGCCTCACGGCAAAAAGAGTGTTAAGATTTTCTGAATTCATAATTTTGATAGGGGGGAGGGGGGAAGATAGTTTTTCTGTAAAGTTATACTGTACATAGTTTATTTGTTGTTTTTGCTGTGTAGTCTGAGTACAGGTCTTGTCATGTTGTGGCTTGTCTGTCTGTTATTTAGTACCAACATTTTTACCTTGCCCCGCACATTGCAAATTAACATTCGGCCTTGAATAAAATGAAGATCGCTGGAGGCCGAAAATTCAAGTCCTTGCCATCTTGGGAAAAAAAAAAAAAAAAAGCTGAGCACTACATTGGAACGAAAGAAAGTGCAGGCACAGATTCGGAAGGTGCAGAAACAGCATGACAATTCACTGGCCTCATACAAGTGTGCAAACAAATGAAGCATTTGTCATCGTCGGTTTTCACAGTCTTAACAACACCCACCATCCAACCCGGATTTGACCCATCAAGATTTTCTCTCTTCCTCAAAGATGTAAGGCTGCTGTGAGCACTGGGTTTTTGTAATCTGAATCGTCACAGTTCTATGTTGTGTTATCACAAAACTAACTTGAACATTGGCAGAAATGTTCGATCGCAGTGGTAGTTATGTTGAGAAGTAAATAATGCCTTACAGGGGAATAAAGATTGTTTGCAAGTATCTGTCTTTGTTTTTTCAATAGCCCTTATCCGTTTTCAAGTAAAAAAACAAAAGAAAAAGTATGAGGCATTACTTAGCATTTCTCTCACTAGCACCTGTAAAGTGAAAAAAAACATGCAGCATCCAGCACCCAAAAGACTAGAATTGATCTAGTTTTGTAAGGTAGATTGTGGGTTGGTGGGTTGTTTTTGAAAACTGGCCGAGGGTGGCACAGAGGTAAGCAGGCATGGCAGCGACTAACTGTTTCCCTTCGCTGTACCTTCTCCCAAATTATTGCTGTCTGCTACATGTCTGGGATACCAGGCAATTTGCCGTCCACCTCCCAAGATGTGGCGGATCAGAAACCGAACAGCAGTGGTGATGCAAACGTCACCCAAGGTATGTCTATCCCGTGCTGAAGTTCTGTCAGTGGAGTACTCCTCTGCGTTTGTAATATGTATTGAGCTGAAGCAAAGTTTTTCTTATTGTTATTAAATTGTGTAGCATGCTCATTAGCTTTTGCATTCTGTTCTGTCATTTTATGGGAAAGCTCCACTGTCATAGCAAAGCTGGGGTGGGCCAGCAAGTGAGAAAAAAACTGCCCCAGCGCCATTTTAAGCACCTCCACGTTTAGCCTTTTCACCTCGATACAGCTCAGCTAGTGGGCCAGAAGCGTTGAAGCTGCTTCATGGATATACACGCCCCATCTGCTCTGCTCCAGCAACAGGTACATCATGTAATGCCTTCAACATAACTTTTAACCACCTCCACCAGTACTGTGGAATTTTATTTAGCACAGCTTCTTAACATACGCTTATATAGAAGACCACTCATTCCTGGGATAATCCAGCCATTGCCTCTTCAAAAACTCCTCCATCCTCCGGACCACCTTGACTTCGCTATATCAACGGAATGCTTGACTCTGAGGCATCGTCACCCTTCCATTTTCTCGGCATCATCTCACTTTCCTTGCATCTGAGTACCGTTTTTGAATGTCCGTCCCTGCAAGACAAATTATACAAAAAGCCAAGTGAGTATCACTATTAATATAACGCTTACTGAAGGCTGGAATCATTTCATTTCTCAATACGCCTGTGAGTTGCACCTTTTGTGGATTGTATATAACATGGCCAAGTACACTTATATGGAGTTGGGGTATAGCTAAGTACCCAAACGCTAGCAAGCCTTTTGAGATGTTCTAAGAACCAGGCCGACATTAAGACGAAACTGTTGCGAACAAGTTCAGATACTACACTTTATATTGGTTTCAATCCTCTGCGCCACACAATTGCATTCAAAGAACCCCATTTCAATGCTTGCAGCTGGGGGGGGGGGGAGGGAGAGGTTGAGATTTATAAGCAGCTTCTTCCACCCACCAGATGAAAAGAAGACGCCTTGCCCGTTGCTACTTATTTTGCAGTCTCTTCAGCCGTAGATGGGGATAAACGAGCAAGAAGATGGCCTATTAAATAGGGCAGCCATGTTATAAGTGCTGCCGGAATATCGCGCCATCAGAACCAACCTTAAGCCCTGTTGCCAAGCCCATTCTGGCCATTTCTGGCCACAGTTTCAATGTGGGCAGCGGCTTTTGCGTAGCAGCCTTTCATGTGCCGAGAGATGTAGCTCAACTTGGATCCTTGCCAGCGAGACTGTTTATGATGGCAGTGCTGCAACAGTGCTATTTTGATTGTCAATTCGACTCGAAAAACTTTCTTGAGAGTCCGCATTTACAATGGAATTGGGAACAACCTGCAAGAATGAATCAAAAAGTTATTGACATAGCCACTGCTTGCCATTCAAAATAATCGGCTGCCCACTATCAATATAGCATTAATTAAGCTTATTTACAACATTCTCTATTATATATATAATTATATATTATTTCAATCAAATATATATATATCATACACACACACACAACACACACACAAGGGCCACACACACAACACACATAATGTACTATACTCTGTGTTACAGAAGCATTGGGTTCTGCCAAAGTAGTTTCTGGGCACGGATCATGCTTGGGTGGTTTTGCCATTTTTTCCTCAGCAGTCATACGGATTTGGACTTGGCATGTCCGGCGAATAGCTCGCCTACTCTCTTCATGAAGAGCACGTGGGAACTTTCATAGTCCACAACGATGCTGGCAGACGGATCCCCATTCAATTAAATCTATCCAAGGGACGGCAGACACATTGAACAGATCACCCTGCCTGTGAAACACCAGGGTGACAGTTATAGCTGGGTCAAGGATTGAAAACCCAGGCAAGATTGCTTTAGAGAGGTACATAACTATGGGCCATCCTAACAGCATAAATACATATACATATATTTTTTTTTTTTCCCAATAACTCTATAATTACAACAGGCGTAATCATTTAGTTCATGCCTGACATAAAAGTCGATCTTTGTCATTCAACTGACCATTGCCTGTCTTCAATGCTTTTACAAAAACTTATACCAAAAAGTCTTGACATGTTTTTTGACACATGTTAACCTTTTTTACTGAATAAAGTCACATATTTAATTTTGAGTCTACGCATACAAGTGGCCTCTGATCAATCCTTGTTTAATTTGATTACCGCCGATTACAAAAACCAAAAATTATGTGAATTAGTAATATTTATATTATTGTTGTTTAATTTATTTATGACTGAGCATTAAAATAAAGCAGAATGTCGCATTCACCTAAAAGAGTATGCCCATTTCATTCCAGCATAATTTGTTTTGTATTGTTTTAACCTCTTGTAAAACTTTTGTTTTGAATGTCACTTGCCTCCATTATTTATTTTTTGTCAAGGGCAGCAGACTTACTGATCAACCAATCTGTTCTATGATTGATAATCACAAATTCATAATCCTTTTTTTTAAGGAGTGTAACTGTGTACAGTAACTATCATGATGATGTACAAGTATGTGTATTAAAGACAACAAATACATACATGTGTAGAACTACTGAAAATTTTTAATGAATTCCATGCTATTTAACCAAACTGTTACTGTTGCACTCGTTATCCTGGAAATATCTCATTTTTAATCAAAGTCATGCAAAGAGTAATTGTAAAAAGAAGTTTCAAAATTTTATTTTAATTAATTTTTAAATTCAAAAATCAAATGCTAATTTAATCATCTCTGGATTTGCAGAAAGTACATTGCAGAAACGATTCCAAATTATTTTTATTCTTGAGGAAGGAACGTTTATTGTTTTATTTCGTTAATGGTAATTACGTGCTGATACAAATCTTTGGGCGACAAAGTTTAACTTAGTCTAAATATGTGCTATCAACATTACAAGGTATTCCAAAGACATTTGAAACCGTGAGCGTCGTGGGGCGGCCATGTTAAAATTTGTTGCTCGACGTGTGAAATCATTTGGTACACTGTTTCCCATTACATCCCCTTGAAGTACCTTGGTAGCTAGCACTAACCACATGCATGTTGGTGTCTTTCAAAGCTCACCTGGGGTGAGAGGAACAGCTTTATTATGTTTTTTGGACTCAAAATAA
>CM068960.1:91134518-91150136 GCA_035128595.1 Eptatretus atami
AGCATGAAATAAGATTGAATACAGCAGAAAAGCAGAACTTAATATTTGACAGAAACCTTTGTTTGCAATTACAGAGATCAGACATTCCTGTAGTTCTTATCCAGGTTTTCACAGACTGCAGCAGGATTTTGGCCCACTCCTCCATACCAATCTTCTCCAGAATCCTGTCAGGTTTCGTGGCTGTCGCTGGCCAACACAGACTTTCAGCTCCTCCAAAGATTTTCTATGGCGTTCAGGTCTGGAGACTGCTAGGCCACTCCAGACCTTGAGATGTTTCTTACGGAGCCACTCCTATAGTTGCCCTGGGCTGTTTGTTCAGCGTTTGTCATTGCGGAGACCCAGCCACGCCCATTATTTTCAATCTCGTGTGAGCGAAGGAGGTTGGTGGCCAAGATTCTCGTGACTACATGGCCCATCCATCCTCCCTCAATACGGTGCAGTCGTCCTGTCCCCTTGCAGAAAAGCATCCCAAAGAATGACGTTTCCCACCTCCATGCACTTCACGGTTGGGATGGTCGTTCTTGGCGTTTACTCATCCGTCTTTCTTCTTCCAAAACGGCGACGTTGGAGTCTGAGACCAAAGCTCTGATTTTGGGTCTCATCATGACCAACATACCTTCTCCCATTTCTCTGCTGGATCATCCACATGGGTCATTGCAAACTTCAGACACGGCTCTGAGAACATCGCTGCTTGAGCAGAGGGACACTTGCGTGCGCTGAAGGATTTTAATCCATGACGGCGTAGTGTTGATGGTTATGTCTTATGGTTTTCTTCTGATACATGCTGTCCCACTCTCTTCTGGTCATTGACCAGTCCTGCCGTGTAGTTCTTGGGCTATCCCTCACCTCGTTCGCATGATCCATGAGGCTTCCACGAGGTGAGATCATTTGCATGGAGCCCCCCCAGGACTAGGAGATTGACCGTGTTTATCTTGAACTTCTTCCATTTTCTAATAATTGCGCCAACAGTTGTTGCCCTTCTCACCAAGCTGCTGCCTATGTCGTAGCCCGATCCCAGCCTTGTGGCAAGTCTACAATTGTTGTACCCTGACTGTTCTCCCTTAGACAGCCTCTGGTCTTGCCCATTGTGGAGAGGTTGGGATTCTGATTGATTGATTACGCTGTCTTTTTTAATGCAATAACGAGTTCCAACAGGTCCAGTTTAATAAGGTACTATGATGGAGAATGGGGGTCTAAAACAAAATTAAACAGTCTGTAGAGCCGGAATTCTTACTGGTTGGTAGCTGATCAAAATACTTATTGCATGCAATAAAATGCAATTAATTATTTAAATATCTACAAATGTGATTTTCAGAATTTTTTTTAGACTATCGTCTTTCACAGTGAAGTGACCTATGATAACAAATTACAACCAGACCGTCTAGTGGCTTGTTAAGTGGGAAACCTGGCAATCGGCAGTGTAATAACATTCAAAATACTTGGTTCTCCCCCACGTAGATTATAATTATTATATTAAATATATATATAATATATATATAATATATATAAATATAATACCACACACACATATATATATAAATATATATATATATCTATATATATATATATATATATATTATTACAGTTCGGAAAATCATATAACGCTAAGCGTTGAGCGCTTGTACTGAAAACGCTCATACACCTGGCCCCAAAAAATACTTACTATTTCATGTTTAAAGGCCAAAAAAGTGAGAAAATAGAACAAGTTAGTCCAAAATAGGCTAAGTGGCGAAAAAAATTCAAGTGTAATCGCCCTGTGTTGAGTTGAGCATGTGGTGGGAAAATACTCATGAGCTGTTCATTCTCGCACCTCCCGTATATGCGAAGCTGAGATGAACAAAATCAATTCAATATCAATCATCATAGCTCCGTAGCTCACTGTAACTCACTTGACCGCTTCGTATCAACCCTTACAATCCAAGATGTGCGGACGTACATGTCCACGTGCTTTTGTCTGTTGTATATAAATAAAAAATTTTTCACTGCATCAGTATAGCGCTGGATCATTATAACGCCCTGTCGCTTTGGACCCCACCGGGAGCGTATATCGATTTTTCCACTGTTATATATAATATACACAATATCATTATATCTATCATATATTACACACACATATATCATTAGTATCTATCTATCATCTATCTATCATTACTTATCTATCTATTATATATGATATATCTAATAAATATAATATATAAAGTATTATATATATATATATATATATATATAGTATAATATTACACACGCACATATATCATTATATCATCTATATACAGTGGAGAACAAGTAGGATACACTGCCGATTTTTACAGGTTTCCCACTTACAAAGCACGTAGAGGTCGTACTTTTATTCATAGTACACTTCAACTGTGAAAGACGGAATCTAAAACAAATCCTGAAATCACATTGTTGATTTTAAATAATTATTTGCATTTATTGCATGAAATAAGTATTTGATACATCAGAAAAACAGACTTAATATTTGGTACAGAAACCTTGTTGCAATTACAGAACAGCGTTTCTGTAGTTCTTACCAGTTTGCACAAGATACAGCAGGGATTTTGCCCACTCCTCCATAGGATTCTCTCCAGATCCTCAGGTTTCGGGGCTGTCGCTGGCAACACAGACTTTCAGCTCCCTCAAAATTTTCTATTGGGTTCAGGTCTGGAGACTGGCTAAGCCACTCAGGACCCTTGAGATCTTCTTACGGAGCATCCTAGTTGCCCTGGCTGTGTGTTTGGGTCGTTGTATGCTCGAAGACCAGGCCACGCCCCATTTCATGCTCTGTTGAGAAGGAGGTGTGGCCAAGATCTCGCTACATGGCCCCACCATCCTCCTCAAACGTGCAGTCGTCCTGTCCCTTTGCAGAAAAAGCAGCCCCAAAATGATGTTTACCACCTCCATGCTTTCAGGTTGGAGGTGCTTCTTGGGGTTGTACTCATCCTTCTTCTTCCTCCAAACCACGGCCCGTGGATTGTAACCAAAAAGCTCTATTATTGGTCCATCAAGACCACATTTCCTTCTCCCATCCTCCCGATCATTCCAAATGGTCATGGCAAAAACTTCAGACGGGCCTGACATCACTGGCTTGAGCAGAGGGACCTTGCGTGCACTGCAGGATTGAATCCATGACGGCGTAGTGTGTTACTTATGGTTTTCTTTGATACTGTGGGTCCCAGCCCTTCAGGTCAATTGACCAGGTCCTGCCGTGTAGTCTGGCTGATCCCTCACCTTTCTCATGATCATTGAGGCTCCACGAGGTGATATCTTGCATGGAGCCCCAGACCGAGGAGATTGCTGTTATCTGAGAATTCTTCCATTTCTAATAATTGCGCACCAGTGTTGCCTTCTCACCAAGCTGCTTGGCCTTTGTCGTAAGCCATCCCAGCCTGCTGCAAGTCTACAATTTTGGTCCTTTTGATGGGGGTCCCTAGACAGCTCTCTGGTCTTCCCCATGTGGAGAGGTTGGATCTGATTGATTGTGTGCAGGTGTCTTTATGCAGATAAACCGCAGTTCAAACAGGTGCAGTTAGACAGGTAATGAGTGGAGAATGGAGGGCTTCTTAAAGGCAAACGTAACAGTCTGTGAGAGCCGAATTCTTACTGGAGGTAGGTTATCAAATACTTATTCATTCAATTAAAATGCAAATTAATTATTTAAAAATCATACAATGTGATTTTCAGGGATTTTTGTTTTAGATTTCCGTCTTTCACAGTGAAGTTACATGATAAAAATTCAGACCTCTACTGCTTTGTAAGTGGGAAAACCTGCGCAAAATCGGCAGGATTCAAATACTTTTCTCCCCACTGTATATACACCACACATATATCATTATATCTATCTATCCATCTATTATCATTATATCTATCTAATCTATCATATCTATCTATCTATATAATAATATATATATATATATATATATATATATATATATATATAGATATAATATATATATACTATACCCTGGTGTTGGCGCATGGTTATGGGCAGCGGCTTGGATCCAAGTCTTGGTTCAAGCCCCGTTGGGCCACTGAATTAATACACCAGGGGTTGACTCAGCCTTGTCATTCTTCCGAGGTCGGCGAAATGAGTACCAGTTACGGGCCGTGTATGACCCCGGGTAAAATAGGTGTATCAATCCCTGTGGCGACCAGGTTGCGTCAGGAAGGGGCGATCCGGCGTAAACATGATGCCAAATCACTGTGGGATCATCTACGGATGATCCGCTGTGGCGACCCCTGCAGGGGAGCAGGCCGAAAGATAGAAGAAAAGAAGAGATATCTATATATATATACACACACACATATATCATATATCTAATTATTATATATATATCATATATATATATAGAATATATATATATATATATTATATATATATATTTATATATATATACACACACACATTATATCATTATATATCTATCATATATATATCACACAATATATCATAATATCTATCTATCCATCTTATCTATCATTATAACTATTATATATATATCCACCATATATTATATATATATATATAGTGGTAATATATATATATATATCATAATATATATATACACACACACACATACTATCATTATATCATATATATATATATATATATCATATATATATACCATAATATATCATCTACATATATATATCTAGTATCTATATATAGTAATATATATATATATATATATATATATAGCACACACACATATATCATTATATCATCATTTATATATATACATTATACACACATATATCATTAAATCACTATATTATAATATATATCTATATATATACTATTATACTTAATCAATAATATAATTAATCCCCCAATATTATCTAATATATATTATATATATAATATCCAATATATATTTAATCTACAATAAAACCACACTTATCATATATCATCTATCATCTATCTATCATATACTATATTTCTACGTCATAAAATAATATAATATATATATATAATATATATATATATATATATATATATACACACACACGACATATATATATCTATATATATATAATTATATAATCTATATATATACTACTATCAATACATATATCATATATATCTTAATATCTTTATATATATATATCACACCACCATACTAATATTATCTTTTAAATTACAACACTAATATCTATCTTATATAAACCCACATCTATATCTATCAATTATCATATAATATATATATATATATATATATAATAAGAATATATATATATACACACGACACATATTATCATTTATTCTATCTATTATATATATATAACACACATATATCATTTATCTATCTATCCATCTATCTGATCATTATATCTATCTATCTATTATATATATATATATATATACAACAACATATTATATTATTATATATAATATATTATATATATATCTTATCTTATATCTTATATATATCTATATCATCTAATCTATATCTATTATATATAATATATATAATATATATATATATATAATATATATAATGTATATACACACACACACACATATATATCTTATATATCTATCTATATATATATATATATATAATATATATACATATACACCAATATCATTATCTATCTATCTACTATCTAATATTAATATATTACCAAGCTAACATATATCTTAAATTATATATATTATACACACACACACATATATCATTATATCTAACTAATAATTATAATTTTTATATATATATATACACACACATATATCATTAATGTCTATCTATCTCATATATATATATTATATTATATATATAATATATATATATATATACTATAACACATATATCATTATATCTATCTTCTATATATTATATAATATATAAATATATACACAATCACACTAATATATCATTATATATATGATATTATATATACACACATAATCATTATATATCTATCTATAACCAACACATTATATCATTATATAATCTTTATATTACTATATATATATATATATATATATATAGTATAATATATATATATACACACACATATATATTTTATATATTTATATAATATACTGTATATACACACATATATTCATTATATATCTATCTATCTTATATATAATATATATATATATAATATATTATATATATATATTATAATATACACACACATATATTCATTATAATATCTATTATTTCTATTATATATATATATATATATAGTATATAATAATATATAATCACACATATATGCTTAACATCTATCATATATCATATATATATCATATATAGTATATATATATATATATAATATATATTACTTAATATACACACACACACATACATATATATATATCTATCTATCTATATTACTGTATATTACACACACACACATATGAATCATTATATCTACATCATAGAAAAGAACTAATATATTATCTACTATATATTATATATATATATATATATATATATATATATCAACACACACACATATATATCATTATATCATATCTATCTATATATACACACACAACATATATTCATTATATCTATTAATCTATATATATATATATATAATATATATATATATATATATATATATATTATATATAGTTACTACATATTACAACACCACTATCATATACTATCAAAATCAAGCACGACTTAATCATCTATCCACAACAAACATTCACACAATTTTAACCCATATCATATCTATCATCTATATATACACACACACACATATATATCATTTATCTAGTCTATCTATATATACACACACACACATATTATATCATTATATCTACTATCTATTATCACCACAACATATATCATTATATATAATTAATATATAATAATATATAATATATATATACTTATACACACACACATATATCATTATACTATCTATTATATATATATATTACACCACACACATATATCATTATATCTATCTATATATATTATACTACAACACACACACACATATATCATTATTCTATCTTATCTATATATACCACACAACATATATCATTATATCTATTATATATATATAATATAATATATATATAATATATATATTATATTATATAATAATATACACAACACACATATATCATTATATCTAATCTATATATATATATTACTGATTATATATATATACGTATATATCCAATATATCATTTTATATTATCTATTATATAATATATACACACACACACATATATAATTATATATATCTTATCTATTATGATATATATATATATATATTATATATATATATATATATATATAACAACACATATATCATATAGTCATAATATATACAACTATATATTATATATATATATATATACACACACATATATCATATATCTATCTAGTCTATCTTATTTATATATAATAATTATATATATTATCCATAATATATCATTATATAGTATTATATATATATATATATATATACATATTCATATAATATATATATGTATATATTCATATACTATGTTGTGTGTATAATTGTCATCGCAAGTAAAATAAATGCAAAACATTTGTTGAACATGTTTATGAATTAATACCTATCATTATAAAGTGTACCTACAGGAAAGGAAGGTGCATGATACTCGTTGTTAGAAAAATATCATTCTGTGTTCATGTGTTACAACTTACAGGTAGGCGACTATGGTGGCCAAGAGTGACTGCCCTGCAGGAATAGCGTTTTGGCATTGAGCAGTGAGCACACGAAAGGTAACACACAAACGAAACAATGACGGCCATTCGTCAACGATTTGAGGAAAGATTCGGAATACCTGTAAAGGCTGCAACACCTGTAATAGGCACATTGTGCTGGTAAGAGAAACCTTAGTCAAAAAGTGAGCAGACGTGTTCAGGTGTGAACTTCAAACGAACAAAATAATACATAAATAATAAATACAGGTGGGTAAACTGAAGACATGTATGATATACGCCACCTCTGAGACAGCTTCGTTTACGTTTGTTCATCGTTATTGTCAGAATTTTGAGAGAAAGGGGAGTGGAGATGGTGGAACAAGATCATTGAGTGGGATGTGCACTGGACAGGGCTAGTTTTGGAGAATTGTATTTTAGGTGAAAAACAGTTTCGGAGAAAAGCGACAGGTACTGCCGACCTTAAGTTTGCCTGAAGAAGGTGTGTGTGTGTGTGTGTGCTGTGTGTGTGTGTGTGTGTGTGTGTGTGTGTGTGTGTGTGTGTGTGTTGGTGAGGGGGTGACCCGAGAGCAAAAGATAAGCAGAAATGGAAGAAACGGTTTGCAAGCAAGGCAGAATCATTACAGGTGCTGCGGGCAGCGGGCCAGCAAGCCGGGCCATCTTATGGAGAAAGACGCAGGGAGAGCCCTCGTATATATCACTGTCAGGGCTCCCGGCGAGAGAGCGCAGGCAAAATCGATTTGCTGGAGAACCGCAGGATAAATAACGCCTGCCGGGGAATGTTTTGGGCATATTAACAGCGAGATAAAAAAAAAGAGAGGGCTGTAAGGGCCCATCCATCACGGCTGAGTTCTAGTCTATAATAACTAGCGCATCAGGATAATTGGCAGCGCCTGACTAATGCTGTCACAAGGAAACGAATGTCTTTACTATTTACTGTGCCGAACAGATGTGCCCGGGGAAGGCGGAGGCGGGCTGGCCTATTAAGAGGAGCTGTTTGGCACGAGGGTGAAAAAGCCTTCAAAATAAGAGAAGCGTTTTTAACGAGAAAGCTGCTTTACGGTGCTTTAAAAACTGTGTTCATCTGACAATATTATTTCACCGTACGGGACTACAGCAGTAAGCTGTCTGTCTTATTGACACGGAGTTGAGAGGTCGAGCATGAGAGCAATTCAAAAACTCCTCGGAACGAGATTAGTTGTGCGAGTCCGAGATACGCCAAAGTTTGTGATTTTTCGAAGTACAAGAATTTTGATGTAGCATACGTAATTAATAGACGTATTCAGGTTCCAATTCAGATGTACCATACTCTACAGAGCGTTGGTGCCGTTGAAGCAGTTTCTTGGCACGGGTTATACTGCAGCGTTGTTTGTCCATGGTCTGTCCTTTTGAATGATGAGTGTCAAGCAAGGAAGCAGCGTGTACCACTTTTAAAGTCTTTGGAATGACTCAGTTGAGGTTTGAACTACCGACTTCCCAGACTTAGAGAAGATGCTGTTACCCTTATGCCACCGAGTCTGGTTAACATAAGAATAAGCTTACATCATTCCGTGAAGAAACTGTTTTTTCTTTTTTAATTTACCTGTAATGTATTGAAAAACAAAATTGGAAAGCATCTGAAAATGAGAAGCCCGTCCGCTTTGTATTCGGACCTCTCCTTCTTCTGTATGCTAAATGGTACCTTTGACCTTTTAACCATATTATTAATTTGTCTTCTCCATATTCTCATAATAAAGCTTTGTTGAAAATTTGAAAACAAAAACTCAAATGATCATTTAAATTTTAGGTCAATTGAATGAAAATTGAGGATTTTATGTCTCGCTGACCTTTGACCTTTTGACCAAATTATTAATTTGTTTTCTCCATATTCTCATAATAAAGCTTTGTTGAAAATTTGAAAACAAACACTCAAATGATAATTAAAATTTCAGGTCAATTGGATGAAAATTGACAATTTTATATAATGCTGACCTTTGACCTTTTGACCAAATTATTAATTTGTTTTTCTCCATCATTCTCGATAATAGAAGCGTTTGCTTGAAAAATTATGTCAAATCTCAAATGGTAAAAAAAGTTTTGGCACGGACAGACACACAGGAACACACACACACACACACAAACCATATTGCAAAACCACGTCTCCCGCTGCGCGGGGGTATGGCTAACAACAAATACCCAACTACATTGGCAGTTCTTGCCGTATTGCGAGAGGACCGATCGTTTTCACGAAATTATTGAATGTGCAATTCTTCCTGCGAGCAAGCTCAAGTTATCAAAATGAAGTGTCATCATTCAATGTCAATCGGATTCATTGCTGAGCATGAGGATGTTGGCAACGAAAGGGTGTGAGCCAAAGTTGATTGGATGTCATCAGCGAGAACGCATTAAAGTTGAACCAACGGAAGACAAACTTGGCATTGCTCACAAACGATACACGCGGTGTACTTGACTGCAAACGGCGATCTAAGTCTCATGGAGACTGCGCGACAAAGTCATAAAGAGAAAAATCAGACAACATACTTTTACACGGATTACGAGAACATTAACAAATCAATAACAGTATTTGGGATTCGAACCTGGGAATTCTGCATCTTCATGGACGTTGCACAGATGGGAATGCCAAACAAACCAACGCAGACTGAGGACCTCGAACATGGTTTCAGTCATACCGACGAAGTAGCATCACACCAAGACAACTGCAGATAACTACATTGTTGTTCAATCTCTGGAATCGAACCTTCCTGAAAAAAATACCGATTATCATTCACAACCACCATATTCAAGAACAAACACAAAAGCAGAAATTGAAGTTAAGAAACACGAAGTTCTGAAATGGTGGACTTTTAAAATACGAAGCATTGATATATGAATGACTATTTTGATGTTGTTTTTTTTCCTACGACAAAAGGATGTGGTAATTAGCGTTAGTGCGCTATTGATCTGAGAGCCGAAGCAGGGAGTGGATTAGTGCAATGATGTAGTTTTGACCTTTCCCAAGCCGCACAATTGGAATCACCCGGTCCTGGCAACTTGCCCGAATTCAGAGCGAGAGCGGTAGGGAGGGCTACGAGGAGGCATTGCGGAGCATATTCTGGAGCAAATTTAGTGGCGAGCTTATTTGCAAACCCAGACCAATGCACTTGATCTGATCTGATCTTATCTCCCTTAGCGAGACAACAATCGGCTTTACAGCACAAATGTGGCATTTACAGCTCTGGAAAAAATTAAGAGACCACTGCAAATTATCAGTTTTTCTGGTTTTACTATTTATAGGTATGTGTGAGTAAAATGAACATTTTGTTTTATTCTATAAACTAGTGACCACATTTCTCCCAAAATCCAATAAAATATTGTCATTTAGAGCATTTATTTGCAGAAAATGACAACTGGTCAAAATAACAACAGAGTATTCAGTGTTTTCAGACCTTAAATAATACAAACAAAACAAGTTCATATTCATTTTTAAACAACACCAATTACTAATGTTTTAACTTAGGAAGAGTTCAGAAATGAATATTTTGTGGAATAACCCTGATTTTCAATCACAGCATTCAGGCATCTTGGCATGCTCTCCACCAGTCTTTCACATTGCTGTTGGGTGACTTTATGCCACTCCTGGCACAAAGAGAGTAAGATCCTTCACAAGAACAATCTGCCCGATTCCAGCCTGCTGAAGCACATCCAGATCATCACCCCTCATTAAATTCCCCCCTCACCTTCTCCCACCTTTCATCCCCCTCACTCAATCTTCTCAAAGTTGCCCCCCTCTCATCCACCAGCTGCTCCTCCACTGCCTCTCACTCCATCTCTTCACTCCACCTCCTCAAATCCTCAACTGCCTTCTTCTTGTCTCTGTCCCCTCTCCCCCAGCACCACAGAGCCTTTTCTCCTCCATCGGCCCCTCCTCTAGCTATTCTGCAATCCCCCACACTCTTTCAACAACCCTCCTTACCTCCCCCCCCTCTCCTTGTCCGTACCCTCCCCCTCTCCCCCCCACCCCTGCACCCAAAGCTCCTCCCTACCTCTTCATTAAAAGTGTGACCCTCAAATACGGGCCTCGCTCAACTGTTCAGACTTTCCATACAGGCTGCCACTGACAAACCAGAATAATCTGCCTAACAGAACTTTCCTCTCCCATGACGTGTCTGACTCCCAGTATCTCTCCCCGGTTACTCCCTCTCGTTTTGACAGACTGAGCCTCGTCCTGGTGAAGGTGTTGCTCTCTTCATCAAAGACTCTATTCCTCACTCTCTTGCACTGCTCTCACTCCCTCCACACCCCCAGGAATACCTCTGGCTACGGCTTCCCCTCCTCCCACCTCATGTTTATATGTGTACTGTACCGTCACCGAACAGTGATGACTCCATCTACACCTCACTATCCGAAAACGTGGACCATCTCATCTTCTCATCCAAATCTCTCTTCCTCTTATGTGGTGACTCATTGTCATCACGCCAGTTGGCTAGGTGTGGTACTCTCTCACTGTCATGGTACCTCAGCAAAAGCTTTCTGTGACTCATTGGGACTGACTCAATCGGTCATTTCCCGACCCGGATCTCAACCATGGTACTATCTCTTCTAGATCTGATTTTGACAAATTTCCCTGACAATATTGCTGGCTCTTCTCCGCTCCAATCGGTTCTTCTGACCACGTCTTGTCAAAGTGACACTCTCTGGCTGTTATCAGAGAACCACCTCACGCGTCGAGTCTGGCATTTCAGCAAGCCGACTGGCAGGGTCTCCAAGCAGCTATCAAACTTACAGACTGGTCTCCTATCACTACTTTCTCAAACATCAACTCATCCTGGGAATTCTTTCAAAGAAACTTGCTCTACTCATGCAGATTTATCCCTCTCGTCTTCAGTTGTCCTACCCTTCCTCCGCCCTTGGTTTACTGAAGCTTGTGGCGAGGCAGTTGTCCTGAAACACTTGCCTTTGCCTCATGGAAAGGCAAACCAACTGTGGCAATCTCAGTTCCTTCCAAAGCTCGGAACAAGTGTGTATCTACCCTCAGGGAGCCAGAAAACAACATCTTTCTCATCTCAAGTCTGAACTCTCAACCTCTCTCCCTCCTCAAAATCCTGGTGGCGTTTAATCAAATCTGTTTCTGTGTATGTTCCCCTCCATCCCCTCCCTTACCTCAATGGCTGCACTGCTGATACCGCACGTGATAAAGCTGAATGTCTAAACTCGGTGTTTGCAGATAAATCTTGTGTCCTAAACCCATCACTTTCTCAACCCACCTTACCCAGTCGCACCCAACTGTCCCTGGACTCTGTGTCCTTTTCTTCTAACAAGGTGGAGAGATTGCTTTCAAACCTCGACTCAGATTCTGCAACCGGTCGCAGACGGCATCAGCCCACGTGTCCTCAAAGCCTGCTCTTCTGCCCTTGCTCACCCTCTCTCTGTCTTATTCACTCTCATTTGCTCAAGGTCATCTGCCATCTGCTTGGAAATCTGCTAACATCACTGCCTGCATAAAAAAGGTGCAAAAACAGATCCCTGTAACTACAGACAATCAGCCTTCTCCCAATCATCAGCAAGGTTATGGAATCCATCATCGCTTCAGACATGAAATCCTTCCTCTTCTCCAATGGTTGATTTCCGATCATCAATTTGGTTTCAGACCAGGTCAATCTACCCTGGATATGCTGCTTCTCTGCTCTCCATCATGGATGGAGGTCCTCAATGCCAGACAGGAAATCCGAGCCGTATCCTGGACATATCACGTGCTTTTGACACAGTCTGGCACCTGCACTACTCACCAAACTCTCTTCCCATGGTATCCAAGGCCATCTCCACTCATGGCTCGCAGACTTCCTCTCCTGTCGCAGTCAACGTGTGGCCCTAAATGGAGTTCTTTCATCCCCTCTTCCTGTGCAGGCTGAGTCCTCAAGGTAGCGTTCTGGGCCTGTTCTTTTTTCTGGTTTCATCATGATCTCTCCGACTCTCTGGAAAATCCTCTATATCTCTTTGCCGATGACTCCACCCTCTGCCGTACCATTTGTCATCCCTCAGACCGGCAAGCAGCAGCTTCTTCGCTCACTGCAGATCTGGATAAAATCACAAACTGGTCCAACACATGGAACATGTCTTTCAATCCAGACAATCTCACACTCTCACTATGTCTCTTCGAAAGGACGGTTTAGAAACCCCCCATCCACTTTCTCAACAATCCTCTGGAAGAAGTCTTTTCTTCAAGCTTCTGGGTCTCACTATCTGCCATGACCTTTCCTGGGAAAGTCACATTTCCAACCTCGCCTCAAAAGCCAGTCGCCGACTGGGAATCCTCCGTCGTGCAAAGTCCTTCCTCGGCCTCTTGAGCTCCTGACCACTACAAAGCTTTTGTCCGTAGCCTGATGGAGTACTGCTCTCCCCTCTGGGCTGGTCTCCTGCCTCCCACCTTTCTCGGCTTCACGCTGTCGAAACCAGGGCATTTAGGATCATCGGCATTCTCCGCAATGAAGCTGAGTCTTTGGGCCTCTCACTCAATCACCGCAGGTTGGTCGTGGTCTTTCTGTCTTCTACCGACTCCTCTCCAGCCTTGCCTGCTCCTTCTGCCATTTTGTCCCACCACATTTGCACAGGGCGCTCAAGGTCCGCCAACAACCCCCTTCTGGTAAACTACCAAATCACGAACCACTGTCACCTTCACTCCTTCATTCCTCTTTTTTCCCGCCTTTGGAATAAACTCCCTCACTCTATTCTTTCCCATTCTTCCCTCCAGGCTTTCAAAACAGCTGTTCACCACACCTCTTATCATCCCCATCCAAATCCTCGATCTTTTCTACCCCGATAATCCACCCAAGCCCACTTCCTTCAATTCCCCTGCTTTCCTTCCTGAAAGTCCTGTAATGTCCATCTTCTCTTCCCCATGTTCCCCGTCCCATCCCATCCCTCTCCCTTCCACAGATCACCTAATGTGTCTGTTCCCCATGTTTTGTCCCTTCCACTCCCGCCCTCTTGTCTCATGCCCCCTTGCTGTGCGTTGTGTGTTAGCTCTCATACGAGCCTCGACATGGTATACAATAATAAATAAATAAATAAATAAATAAATCACCGATCCTCCACCAAATTTCACAGTGGGTGCGAGACACTGTGGCTTGTAGGCCTCTCAGGTCTCCGTATAACCATTAGAGACGCAGCGTGTGGCAAAGCTGAAAATTGGATCATCAGAGAAGATGACCTTCTCCAGTCCTCTACGTCCAATCCTTATGGTGTTTTGCAAACCTCAGCCTGGGTCTTCTTCGCTTCTCATTGATGAAGGGCTTTTTTAGCTTTGCACGACTTCAGCCCTGCCCCAGGAGCCTGTTTCGAACCGTCCTCACCGTGCACTTCACCCCAGCTGCCGTTTGCCATTCTTTTTGTAGGTCACTTGATGTCATCCTACGGTTGTTGAGTGACATTCGAATGAGTTGGCGGTCATCCCGTCAGTGGAAAGTCGTTTTCGCCCTCTGCCAGTCTGTAGCTTTGTTGTCCCCAATGTCTGCTGCTTGACCTTGTTCTTATGAACCGCAGTCTTTGAAATTTTAAGGATGGAAGCAACGTGACGCTCACTGTTTCCTCTGCCAGTAAAGCCAGAATTGAACCTTCTTTTCCTCACTCAAAACTTTTCTTTTCAACTTCTTTTGCATGGTCAATAGTTATTTTTTTGATTCCAATACTTTTGAGGTACTACAGCACTGTTTTTGCCATCCAGCTGGTCCTATTGCAAGAGGAGAGTGATGACCACAGCAGTGGTTTTTATACTTTTCCTTGTTAAATAAGATTCGGTTCAGGTATCACCTAATCAGTACCTCACTAAGTAGAATGAGGTGTGCCTGTGTTGGAATTCAACAGACACTGGAATGGAATGGCTGCCATACATGTAGAGATGCGATTTAATTTTTTTGGAGTGGTCTCTTATTTTTTTCCAGAGCTGTATATATCAGGAAGGTTCTCAAGAAAGGAGGTC
>CM068960.1:91154730-91164785 GCA_035128595.1 Eptatretus atami
CTGTAAAGTATATACTGTACCATCGTTTATTGTTGTTTTGCTGTGTAGTCTGAGTACAAGGTCTGTCCATTTGTGGCTTGTCTGTCTGTTTAATTTTAGTACCACATTTTACCTTGCCCCGCACATTGCAAATTACATTCGGCCTTGATAAATGAAGATCGCTGGAGGCCGAAAATTCAAGTCATTGCCATCTGAGCTGAGCACTACATTGGAACGAAAGAAAGTGCAGGCACAGATTCGGAGGGTGCAGAAACAGCATGACAATTCACGGCCTCATACAAGTGTGCAAACAAATGAAGCAATTTGTCATCTCGGTTTCACAGTCTTACAACACCCACCATCCAACCCGGATTTGACCCCATCAGATTTTCATCTCTTCCTCAAAGATGTCAAGGCTGCTGTGAAGCACTGGTTTTGTAATCTGAATGCACAGTTCTATGTTGATGTTATCACAAAACTACTTGAACATTGGCAGAAATGTGTCGATCGCAGTGGTAGTTATGTTGAGAAGTAAATATGCCTTACAGGGGAATAAAGATTGTTGCAAGTATCTGTCTTTGTTTTATTCAAATAGCCTTATCCGTTTTCAAGTAAAAAAAAAAAAGAAAAAGTATGAGGCATTACTTTTCAGCATTCTCTCTCACTTATGAACCTGTAAAGCTGAAAAAAAACTGCAGCATCAGCACCCAAAAGACTAGATCTGATCTAGTTTGTAAGGTAGATTGTGGGTATGGGTGGGTTGTTTTGAAAACTGGCCGAGGGTGGCACAGAAGGTAAAGCAGGCATGGCAGCGACTAACTGTTTCCCTTCGCTGTACCTTCTCCAAATTATTGCTGTCTGCTACATGTCTGGGATACCATGGCAATTTGCCGTACTCCAAGATGTGGCGGATCAGAAACCGAACAGCAGTGGTGATGCAACGTCACCCAAGGTATGTCTATCCCGTGCTGAAGTTCTGTCAGTTGAGTACCTCCTCTGCGTTTGTAATAATGTATTGAGCTGAAGCAAGTTTTTCTTATTGTTATTAAATTGTGTAGCATGCTCATTAGCTTGCATTCTTGTTCTGTCATTTTATGGGAAAGCTCCACTGTCATAGCAAAGCTGGGGTGGGCCAGCAGTGAGAAAACTGCCCCCAGCCAATTTTAAGCACCTCCACGTTTCAGCCTTTTCACCTCGATACAGCTCAGCTGAGGTGGGCCAGCAGCGTTGAAGCTGCTTCATGGATATACACCCCCATCTGCTCTGCTCCAGGCAACAGGTACATCATGTACATGCTTCAACATAACTTTTAACCACCTCCACCAGTACCTGTGAATTATTACACAGCTCTTAAATACCTTATATAGAAGACCACTCATTCTTGGGGATAATCCAGCCATTGCCTTCTTCAAAAACTCCTCCATCTCGGACCACCTTGACTTCGCTATATCAAACGGAATGCTTGACTCTGTAGGCATCGTCAACCCTTCCATTTCCTCCATCATCTCATCTTTCCTTGCATCTGAGTAACACGTATTTGAATGTCCGTCCCTGCCAAGACAAATTATCACAAAAAGCCAAGTGAGTACTCTATTTAATATAACGCTTACTGAAGGCTGGAATCATTTCATTTTCTCATACGCCTGTGATTGCACCTTTTGTGGATTGTATATAACATGCACAAAGTACACTTTATATGGAGTGGGGTATTAGCTAAGTACCCAAAACGTAGAAAGCTTTGAGAGTGTTCTAAAGACAGGCCGACATTAAGACGAAACTGTTGCAAGTTCAGATAATAACACTTTAATATTGGTTTCATCCTCTGCGCCACACATTGCATTCAAAGAACCCCATTTCATGCTTGCAGCTGGGGGGGGGGAGGGAGAGGTTGGAGATTTATAAGCAGCTACATTTCCACCCCACCAGATGAAAGGAAGACGCCTTGCCGTTGGCTATTCAATTTTTGAAGTCTCTCTCAGCCGTAGATGGGGATAAAACGGCAAGAAGATGCCTATTAAATAGGGCAGCATGTTATAATGTGCATGCGGAATCATCGCGGCCCATCAGAACACACCTTAAGCCCTGTGCCAGCCCATTCTGGCCATTTCTGGCCTGACAGTTTCAATGTGCAGCGGCTTGCGTAGCAGCCTTTCATGTGCCGAGAGATGTAGCTCAAATTGGATCCTTGCCAGCGAGACTGTTTATGATGCAGTGGCTGCAAACAGTGCTATTTGATTGTCAATTCGACTCGAAAAACTTTCTTGAGAGTCGCATTTCACAATGGCATGGGAACAACCTTGCAAGAATGCAATCAAAAAGTTATCTTGACATAGCCACTGCTTGCCATTTTCAAAATAATCGGCTGCCACTATTCAATATTGCATTAATATAAGCTATTTTACAACTTCTATTATATATATATTATATTATATATATATATATATATATATACATACACACACACACACCACAACACACACACACACACTAATGTACTATACTCTGTGTTACAGAAGCATTGGTTCTGCCAAAGTAGTTTCTTGGCACGGATCATGCTGGGTGGTTTGCCATTTATTTCCCAGCAGTCATTACGGATTTGGAACTTGGCCATGGTGCCGGCGATAGCTCGCCTACTCTTCATGAAGAGCACCGTGGGAACTTTATAGTCCACCAACGAATGCTGGCAGACGGGATCCCCAGTTCAATTAAAGTCTATCCAAGGGACGGCAGACACATTGACGAATCACCCTGCCTGTGAAACACCAGGGTGACAGTTTATAGCTGGGTCAGGATTGAAACCCAGGCAAGATTGCTTAGAGGAGTGTACATACCTATGGGCCATCCTAACAGCATAAATACATATACATATATTTTTTTTTTCCCAATAACTTCTATAATTACAACAGGCGGTAATCATTTAGTTCATGGCCTGACATAAAAGTCGATCTTTGTCATTCAACTGAACCATTGCCTGTCTTCAAAATGCTTTTACAAAACTTTAACCAAAAGTCTTGACATGTCTTTTGAAAAACAATGTTAACCTTTTTACTGAATAAAGTCACATAATTATATTTGAGTCTACGCATCAAGTTCGGCCTCTTGATCAATCCTTGTTTAATTTGATGTACCCCGATTACAAAAACTCAAAATTATGTGATTAGTAATATTTATTATTTGTTGTTTAATTTATTTGACTGTACATTAAAATAAAGCAGAATGTCGCATTCACCTAAAAGAGTATGCCCATTTCATTCCAGCATAATTTGTTTTGTATTGTTTTAACCTCTTGTAAAACTTTTGTGTTGAATGTCACTTCTGCCTCCATTATTTATTTTTTGTCAAGGCACAGACTTACTGATCAACCAATCTGTTTCTATGAATTGATAATCACAATTCATAATCCTTTTTTTAAGGGAGTGTAAATGTGTACAGTAACTATCATGATGATGTACAAGTATGTGTATTAAAGACAGAAAATACATCACATGTGTAGAACTACATGAACAAGTTTTTAATGAAATTCCATGCTATTTTAACCAAACTGTTACTGTTGCATCAGTTATCCTGGAAATATTATTTTTAATCAAAGTCATTGCAAAAGAGTAATTGTAAAAAAGAAGTTTCAAAATTTTATTTTATTTATTTTTAAATTCAAAATCAAATGCTAATTTAATCATCATCTGGATTTGCAGAAGTACATCTGCAGAAACGATTCCAAATTATTTTATTCTGTAGGAAGGAAAGTTATATTGTTTTATTTCGTTACTGGTAATTACAGTGCCTGATACAAAATCTTTTGGGAAGACTAAAGTTTAACTTATGTCTAAATATGTGCTATCAACATTACAAGGTTATTCCAAAGACATTTGAAACCGTGAGCGTCGTGGGGCGGCCATGTTAAAATTTGTTGCTCGGACGTTGTGAAATCATTTTGTACATCTGTTTCCCATTACATCCCCTTGAAGTACCTCTGTAGCCTAGTCACTAACCACATGCATGTTGGTGTCTTTCACAAGCTCCTGGGGTGAGAGGGACAGCTTTATTATGTTTTTGGACCTCAAAATAAGAATAACATGGGGTCTCGGTTCGACGTGTCAAGAGGTATCGTTGCTTCAACTCTCTCCCGGCAGCGTGTGCAACAGCATGGGTTCGGGCCAAATAATGAACACGGGTACAATGAACCATTATGTTGACCGTATTGAAACGTTTACTACAAATATTATTTTGTTGCATTCAGATGCAATAATGTTTGGACTGCTCAGACGGACCGTCTTTGAGGTCAAAACCTGTGATCCCACAAAATCGGAACCAATATAGCTCAACGGTTCCTACTGTAGAACGCTCTGTCTGTCCATGTCTATTTGCCTCTCTCTGCAAAATTCCAAAATTATTCACACATTAAATGCTCAGTTTTGATGGGGTTTTTGGAGTTAAAATTTTTGCATGCCATGTAAAGTTGTCAGCAAGCAGTGAGATGATGGATTGTATATCAAAGTGAAAGAAACTGCATCACAGAGTCTCATTGAATCAATACAAGCAATACAAACTAAATCAGTTTTGAAATCTAAATACAGGCAAGATTTAAGAAAATTATACAAAAACGGATGATCTAAAAATAGGAAAGCTGATCATTTATTTAAAACAAGCAGACAAGACAAGTGCAAATAGATGCAGACAACCAGAATAAAAAAATTAACGTGCTAGTAAACTTAGGGAGCTCATCAAAAGGATGTAGAAAAAGGGATGGATGTGTTTTGGGGACTCGAGGTTGGAGGGTGGGGAGTTTCAACAAAAAGGTTAATGTGGAGACAGCTGTCTGCACATTTGAAGCATCAAAACAAACAGACTTATTATGCTTTAGAACTTAAAAACTAAATTATATAGAATACTACACCTCAATCATTTTTCTATTTCTGACTTTCAAAAGTTTTCCTGGTCTCACTGATGTTTATAAATGGAAAAAGCAAAATATTATCAATCTGCTTTGCAGTGCTCTCATTACATTAAACATTTTGAAACATTCCGATGAAGGTCTTTTTCCGATATAAGCTTACATACGTTTCCTCCTAATGAGGTTTAAAAAACAAACAACAACCTTGGAACCAACCAAAAAGCTTGTTGCTTAACTAGATGAGCCTTCTTCTTTGCTAACATACTTATTTACTTTAAAATTATCCCCAAATGAAGAATAAACCTGAATTGATATTTTTCTAAGAGTTTAAAGCCTTTGTACAATTATAAACATTGGCATCATTGGATTTATTTCCAGGAAGTTGAGGCTCAGGACTTGGTCTTCTCTTCTAACAGATAGGTTAACGACCTTTCAATCCTCTACCATCTACTTTTGAGCCTTACACCATTTCCACCCATGTACCCAAACACATCCCAAGCAGGCTCCATGCATTGTTGCTCTAATCCATTGTTTGTTGACGTCTCTAAGGCCAAATCTTCTGTTGAACTCTCCTCTTTTGTTTCTGTTTATAATGCTTTAGTGACCATCTACACAGTTTAGGAGAGCTTAGGGATTAAAAAATGAGTGCAAGAGTCGGAGAGTTGGGGAGGATGAGGGTCGAATGAAAACAAGAATTTCTGGAGGAACCATCTTTGTAGTTAGAACTGGATGCATGTACACAAAGCATTTGTCTGACCACCACTGTGATGGCTGTTTACACATCTCGGGCCTAGGCATCTGCTTGCTTTTTTGCACCTGCATGCTTTTTCCATTTAATAGTACAAGCTCTTCCATTTTTCTTGGAAGTTTAAATCCACTTTGGGTTATCATCAGATTCATCTTTTTGTTATAAACTTCTTTAAAAACAAACAAACAAAAAACATTGATAGATTTGAATTAAAATATTGTTAAAAGGTTTTCTTTTGAGATTGATCAGTCATTTTTTCACCTAACTTTTTGTCAACTTATTAATCAACATGGGAGTTAGAGATATTGATGAGTTTATTTATTCTACTTACTTTATAAACTCCAATCGGCATATTCCAATGAACCAATATCTTTGATAAAATGTGACATTTATTCATCCCAGTACACCCACTCCGGCAGGAAGGGTCATGTTATTATCCATCTGGGGTATATAGATTACAGTATATCTCGGCTTGGGTCTGTTAGTTTGTGAGGGATGCAATAAGCATATAATGCATCAAGAACGTCAGAATTCCTCCCATTTAGTTTAGTGTTAAACAGCAGTAGCAACTGTTTAAAAATGTAATCATACGTGTTTGTGGTTTATAATATTTTTGCTTCTCGTCGGGGCAATGCATAAAACGCTGCAATAAGCTATTTATACATGTTAATATGGAGTTTCTCCAAGGAGGAAAAACCCCTTATATTAGGGATGAGGGATATTATTCGTTTAATATTGTTTTGCAACAATGTTAATATTATGCTATTATCATTAGTGTTGTTATTACCCCACACATGCGAAGCAAAAAGTGGGGATAAGCAATTGGTTCATGTCAATTTGTCCATCTTATCAGTTTATGATCGAGGAACAACATATTTAAATTGAATGTGATATTTTGAACACAAATAGGAAAACAAGTTTGCCGTTTTACAGTACTTTGCCTCTGAATTTGGCCCGATTGCACATGCAGAGAGAGGAGTTAGATAATATTATTACTCTGTCGACCTACCTGGCACTCAAACAAAATTGAAAATCATTCCAAACAAGAAACTTCCTGTTTTTAAGGACATTATAAAGGACGCAACCAACAGGCACGAATAACTCATGTAACATGGCAGATAGGGTGGTGTAATAGACTGGGTAAAACGGTGGTAAAGCCTGGAATTAATTTATTTAGACGCCTTTAGTACTTGAACTTGAACACAAATTTGAACACCGTAGAACATAAATTGCCTTCATAATACTTTCAAGAACCATGCTACATATTAATAAAGCATGAGAGGGTGTGGCATGTGAGAGGGGACAGTACAGGGTGAAGAAGAGGCCACTGAAATGGATAGGTACAATGCCGATTAACGCTGCGTTCTATGGTGATCACTACAGCCTCCATTTACTAAACTGTGACTCAACACTGTCTTATTACAGTGTGTAAGGGTGTGTAAGGGTGATCATCAGTCATGCTAAACTTCTGGATTATTTTTTAATTATCTTTATAATCATTATTTTATTATAATTTAAGTATATACTTAAACACTGCAGAGGTATCGTGGTCTATGAACTCTCGAGTTACTTTATGAAGTCTTTCAATCTCTTGTGTGACCCTTTGTACTGCTAAGTTTGGTTGAGATTGGATAAGTAAAGGCGGTCTGTCCCGAGGGACCACGGACACCGTCTACAACCCTTAGCTCGGGCTGGATATTTGCGCCCAGAGTTTACATTGCCAGTGAGTTAAGTATGGTAGACAGGGAACCGTGTCAGCGACTAGTTGGCGGTTCAATAGCTCACCGAGCGAAACAACGCCGCATGCCACATTACAATGGCTACCATTACAACTCAAGTCTCGGACCAATTGCCCCCCGGGAACGCGATCTTGGACCAAACACAAAGGCAGGATACATTAAGACATGTATCAACACTTTCATTAATTTATTACACAGGCTGGTGAAGAAATGAAAGAGCAGAAAATGATGGGAGTCATGATGGGGAGATGATCAGGTGAGAGAAAATGATGGGGAAATACAAACATCAAAAATGGCATGTAATTCAACTCAGATGAAACACAAATACATTTGCCCTTACCCTTACATGTTCATACCCATCCCGGAGCATTTATGACAATCACTTGCCACAAAATACAACACTGGATCCATAAGTGTGAGGAATGACACAAAGAGGAGGGGAGAGCTTAGAGATCATAGAGGAAGATAAGAAACGAATGGGGACTATAGCATGCCCTCAACGAACCTGTGGTCACCCAAGGTTGCAGCGACCGTCACTGCATCCCAGCACCCGAGCTCACTCCTCATGCTCCTCTCGTGTGGCAGAGCCCCGATGGTCCTGGGGTCCATACCGGAGCCCGTCCAACCTGCGTGATGTTCCGCATCTTCAGGCGGTTCGTTCTGTCTGAACATATGGGGATTTGCATTCGGAGACGGTGATGTCCTAGCTGTGGTGCTGAAGGCACCGCATCATGTGGAAGCTGCCACAGAGAAAAGCAAACGGGAGGAAATGAAAGAAGAAGAAAACATGTGTGGGGAAATGCATGGAATGTGAAAGAGAAAAGCATGAGCTGTAAAGAAAAGCGTGATACTCCGTTCTGTGGACATGAACTGTGAGTGGGGAAATCTTTGGGGAGAACGACTCTCTCTATTTCTTGCTATGGTCCTTTTGGAGAAAGGCAGAGATAGATGAGTGGAGTCTGCCCCTTTTTTCCTACTCCAGTCCGTGGGCGGGCACTCCCTCGAAGCTGCTAGAACCTCCAGCGTCGTCTCCTCATTGGCTCAGCTGTGCCACATTAGCTAACACGTGAGAGAAAAGGACCATCCTAAGCGTATACCTTATTTTTCAGCAAACAAGTCGATAAGTCCAGGCCTCGACTTATACTCAGAATCCACTTAGCTATGCTTTAAGATATTGAATTGCATAAATGGGAAAAAATTGCAAAGTATGTTATTTTCTGAAATAAATTGTATAATTGTTAATTTAAAACACTACAGCAAGTTCCACTTAACGCTGTAGATGCGTTCCGAGAAAATGTGATGTTAAGCAAAATGACGTCAAGTAGACGAGATATTCCCATGTAGTGTTATAATGGGGGCAGGAGGATGCGTTCCCAGGGCACATTTTCAGTCACCATAACATAACTTTAACCTCACTTAACGAATATTAAATACAGATATTAAATAAATCAATAAAGAACACAAATTAAATACACAAATGGGCAAGTAAATGAACAGTTACAAGGGGACTCTCCAAAATGTAGAGCTGAGATTGCTTGCCATTGTAGGAGAGGTGCGGGTGTGGAGTGGAGGGGATGCAGAGAGGATATCGTGTCTCATGTCTTGACGTCTCGGACATGTGTATGAGACGTTTGTTCATGTCTTGGATGGACAGCTCGAAGACTTTGTGGATTGGGAAGGCAAAGGTGAAGGTAGCCCGGTGCAATACGGTGCTCCCTCACCATGATTATGCTCTCGGGTGAGTCACAGGGTGAATCTGAAATCGAGAAGTCTTCCATTGAGCCATTGAATGGGCCACGCAGCAAATGTGGAATGGAGGAATCTCTGATCGAGCTATCTAATGAGCCAGGCGGTGAATCCGGAGCGGCGAAGTCATCACCGAGGTGCCGTGCGATGGTGTGATCAGAGTGCCAGAAAAATACGAATACAGTGCACTGTTTGTACGAAGACAAATCTTGTGTTGAAAAGAAAAGAGTACTTAACATTTTCAATTTTAAAAATGTGGTACACTCTGCTGTGCAGAAATCATTGTCTGGAATGTTTGCGGATTGGGTGAGCAAAATGTTCCAGACTGGTGTAAAGCAAAGGATATGTTTCAGACAACCATGAAAAACAAAAATGCTAATTGCAGCTCCAAAGCTCGGTGGACAAACATTGAGTGCTTGTTTTAAAATAAGTGTCAGGTGTTCATAGTTATTATTGAAGAGTGCTATAACTGTGACAAAATGTAATGTGCTATGAGCCAGTGCTAATAATGATTTTGTCACTAAGTGTTAGTTACTAAATACACTTGCTTGTTTCAAAAAAAATACCCGAGGGTATAGGCAGCAATGCATTGAGTGTCAGGGAGGAATTAACACCTCTATTGTCCTGACTGATTGGCAGTTTTTCTAGCTCCTGCAGTTGATATAGTTTCATCTTGTATTTCAAATTGACTTGTCCATGAATGAAGGAAAGAAAAATGGGGGAATTCGCTATTTCGAATGATACTCCATATCGTCATAAAGGCCAAAAAATACGGTAAGTGTAACATATTGTTGTGGGCCGGGGATCGGTGACGAGAACGGCCGCTAGGTGGGGGAGGTTATGCTGTCTCCCACCAGACTCCCCGGGATTGTAGGCCATTGCTCCGGATAATTCAGTGAGCTGGCGGGTTGATGAACCGACCGTGGACGCCAATATCTCAACCACATAGCGT
>CM068960.1:91189419-91203106 GCA_035128595.1 Eptatretus atami
AAACAAATGATCTAAATATATTCTTCTCCTTTGTCCGAACATTAATCGGTGATGTTATGTAAGGAAGGTATGTGAAGCAATTTTTCTCAGCAATCTTTTCATTTTTGTCTCATCTGAGTACTATCATATATCATAAAATGCAGGACAGGTTGAAGGAGTTTGAAGCATGTTGGTGGGAGTGGTTGGGTGGTGGTTGAGGGGGTGGCAAGGGCTGGGTTGGAGTATTTATTAAACTTTCCATTACCTTATGCAAAAATAAATTTCTGAAGGGGTCTTAAAAGACAAGTTGCCTTATTGCAAACGCAGAAAATATTCATAATGATTATATCAGGGTGTGATGGGTACAGAATAAGCTGTGGAATAGCATGGTGGATTATTTAAACAATAGTTCCAATGTGAGATATTTTGGAACTTTGCCATGAAAGCAAATACCACTTCAAAGATGCAGTCACAAAATTACAAACAGGATTTTTTTGTTGTTGTTGCTGGTTGTGTATGTTGGTGAGGAAGTTAGGAATGGAGCTCAGTGATGAGACAAAAGAGAGGAAGTTTAAAAATGGAGGAGGTTGAACTTGAAGTCGTTGCATAGAAGATTTCTTGGAAAACTTTCTGACACAATGAGACTTGAAGATACTTTGTATAATTATTCAATTAACACACATGCAATGTACCATACCATAAAAGTAAAATCAACATTTTGATATATTCATTGACAGTCAGTCTTTTCATTTAAGTAATTGCTGCTGCAAAAATATTTCACTGATAATCAAAACTGAAGGCACCGCCAACTAGTTAGCTGCTCAGGAACAAGATTCCTTTTCTTACTCGTGATACATACCGTCACGTGCTCGGGAGTCACGCGACCACCCACAGGGAACTGACGTTTTGGGGATTTACCCTTCCTTAGAACAATGGAGTTAACCCCTGATGAAGGGATAATTACAGAAAAATCAACTTCTTGCTTCCCACCTTCTGTCGTCATGGAAAGGAGGGTGGCACGTGGGGTAGGGGCAGGGGAACGAGTGATGATATTAATGTAACTGTGGCACTGATTTTATGTTGCTTCCTCTAATGGTGATGGGTAGCACTCTCCTGAGGGAGAAAAATGTAACGGTGGTGGGTTTTCTTTTACAGTTGTGTAAAGCCATGTTACATTCTCTCATTCACAAAGCAAATGTGGGGCCTACTTCAAAAATGGATGCGGATAACTTACCTGTAATGTAGACATGAAATCTGGGGCAATCAATTCAACACCCAAGTCATATTTGCGAGAGTTCGCTGCTGCTCTGTTTCATGATGATTGGAGCCTCCATATTGTCATTCAGACTGCAATTTGCTGGGTTCGACATGTGGTGAATGGGTGAGGAGAGCCTGACCTGCAGCACACTCCTAGAAAGAAAAAAAAACCTCAAGATTTTTGTCTGTCGAGATACTTAGACTCGTGATTGTGGCTCCGCAACCTCGCCGTGCCATAATCCTGAAAATAAATCACAGATAAAGCTTGATCAACTGACTTGAATTGAAGGCAATTTTATTATTTCAAAGCATCTTTTCATGCGGAATTACCTTTTTCGAATTCATGTTGTTGCACATCTCCTATGATGTCGGCAAACCAAAGACATAAATGATGTGTTGAACTTACTGACTTGAGCATTGAACTGAGTCCCGGACATTTGTGCCATGAGATAAGTACATCTCAATTCTGCAGCAAAGCTGGAAATTGTACGTTGCAAAGTTTCAGGTGCCTGGAAGTTACAAGCTGGCAACCTCGCTTGACACAGCTTTATTCAATAATCAAGAATCTCTTACAACTCCAACTTGCCTTTGGCTTGAATGCATATCATAAATAAAGGCAATGAATTTTTGAGAGAGGTATGCTAACTGCCGTGGGAAAGGCAGTGAAGTGGTTAGCATATCCCTCTCAACATTCAGTTGCAAAAATTCATCGTCCCAATTTTTCCATCGACGCAGACCGACTCTAGTCTTTATAAAGACTCATTTTTCCATTGCGTCGTAAATAAAGTTTCATAATGAGTCTTTCTTTTCACATGCAATTCTCACATCATGCTTCACTGCTGAACATTTTCCTCCGAAGTAAGCATCTTGCATTTTCTGTGGTAGCCTCTTGGGCACGCTCAGCCGACAGCTCGAGGCAATTCAAATGTAGAAGGATCCTAATGAGGCTGGGTGGTCAACCTTATGTTTGACACACATACAGGAATGTTGCCATAAATTGCATAAAAGGCCATGTTAAATAGGTGGGACTGCTTGGCGTAGCTTTCAGTGTGCTTGCGTCATGGTGCAGAAAGCAAAGTTTTGAATCTGATATGCCACCGCATAAGGTAATTCATTCATGCATCCTTCATGTAATTCACTCCGCATGTGTTATAGCACACGTACAAGCTCTTCCATGGATAATAAACTGCATAAAAGCCACACAATGTTTAATATCCACACGAACGTGCAGGATATGGGGAAAGCGAGCTGAAGGGGGGAAAAAATCATTTTCCATCATGCAATTTCCTGTTTGAAAAGCACCAAGATGACAGCTTGTAATCAGATCACATTTCCTCAGGAATGAAACCCACACTAGACAACCCATGTCTCGTCTTCACCATCTCGTCTTACCATGGTCTTGTACTTATAGCAACAAAAGAATGAGGACCGAGAACCTACACATTTCCAGAGGCTTGCTCCTGATACAAATATGTTTTATGAAATAATTTTTCCAACATCTCCTTCCGTGTTCTGCACAAGTACAGTAATTATTTTAGCAATGATGACGCTGCAAGATAAATTCAACGATTCTCGAACTGCGAGTGCTGACTGAGTTGATTGATGCCTTGTTGTCTTGGTGACTAAGCATGACACATCACTGTTTTTAATACGTGGGTAACATAAGGTGACGTCAAACTACTGAACAGTCCTCATCTTCACTTGCTAATGAAGACAGACATGATGCAAACAAGCCGCCCGTCTAATTTATATGTATTATCAACATGAGCTATATCGATAGGAAATGTAATTTTATTTCAGATTTTCATTTTCATTGTCCGAAGCAGTGATGCAATGCCAAACGACATTTCAAGTAATTTTTATTTCTTAAATGCTATTCAAATTGTTGGCCACACCAAGTACCTCGGCATGGATGGTATAAGAAAACGGTTAAATTGAAGGCTTATTGTCTGTTTTTGAGATGCATTTTTACCTCCGCCACCGAAGGTGAAGGTGGTTATGTTTTCACCCCTTTCTGTTTGTTTGTTTGTCTGTGTGCAAGATATTTCAAAAAGTTGTGGACAGATCTGAATGAAATTTTGTTGACAGGTTGGGTGTGTGACAAGGACAAACTGATTAGATTTTCATGAAGATCCGGATCCGGATCCGACTACTAGAATTTTTAAAGTGATTATGCGAAACTTGTATATAGAGCACGATATTTCAAAAAGTTGAGGACGGATTCGGATGAAACTTGGTTGAAAGGATGAATTGATTCGATTTTGGTGAAGATCCGAATCCGGATCTGGATACAAGAGTAATTTCATTTTTAAAGTGATTCTTCACCATTGAGAGATAGGGCCAAAAACGATATAGTACTCTATAGCATGATATTTCAAAAATGTAATGAGCCCGATATGTTCTCATGGATTAGGCATTGCATGGCGGAGGTATGCGCTCTACCGAGTGCCCTTCTAGTTTTGAGTTCGAGTTGCTGCATACCCATTTTCATGTTAGAAGCTTACGTAGGATAAAATATTATCTCAAGGTTTGTTTGACTACATAATGGGAAAAATTATTTAGAAACAAGCATCTTCTTTCAGACCTGAGCCCTTAACTTCATCCAAAACAGTATAGCGCACAGCCTGGACATTCCACCACACATTGTCCTGTCACCATCATCGATTAGATGAGCAGAAATGCAGAAAATGAGCCCAACATTAAAGCGATTGTATCTACTGATTGTAGTAGAGCCTTTGATAGAGTCGATTACATGATTATCATTAAGAACTCGTTGGTTTTGGGGTAAAACCATCTAATATCCTTGGGATCTGCGATTTTCTTACCCTTAAGAAGAACAGCAACTGTTATCAAGAAGTGCTGTTCACATGGAAACCAATGCAAGCAGGTGTACCCCAAGACACGCTTGGTCTTTGTTGTTTCTTGCTCTGGTAAATGATCCGTTGATTGTGAAGCCGTTAAAAACATTGGAAATATGTATATGACATGTCATTCGCTCTTTCTTAGGACAGGAACAGTATCAGACATGTCTGGATACATAATACAATGTCCATTGCTTGATGTTTGGTGTGAAAACAGCCATGTTTGCTTAAATCCTGATAAATACTGTGTGACGATTGTGTCTTTCGGTAAAGGACCCCAACCCAATTTCCATCCTACATTACACTGTGCAACAAGGGTATGAATGAAGTTACCTCTGTAAAGTTCCTTGGTGTTCAGATTCAAAACAGTCTGAAATAGGTAGTGCACATTCACATTGGTCTCATGCAAATTGCCACCTGCACATGCTCCGAAATCGTAAGCCTTCGGAATGACAACCCAGGACCTGGCTACCGTGTATATCAGCTTCAATCGACCTCATCTAGAATATGCATGCCCTATGTAGCATTTCAATGTTCGTTTCCCAGGTTAAAATGTTAGTGTTTAAAAATGAGCAATGACATTGATAATGCAATTTTACTCTTTGGACCTCAAGCCTGAAGTGAGATACACTAAAAATCTCTCCTCTCATCATGAGGAGATCTCACTTAGCTTTGCAAAGAACTTGGCAAAATCTGAATTTTTTTTCCAAAACCTAGTTTTCTCCTCACTCTCCATTTTATCTCTGAGACAGACGATGCCTTACCCTGAACTTAAATATCACACTGAACATTGTAAAAACAGTCCTATACCCTTCTTTACTCGGCTTACTCTTTACTCTAAAAATGCAATTAAGGTCATTTATACTTGTCGTGTTTTTGTACATGTAGTGTTTTAAAATTACGCTTTTTCGTGCTATGAACCATCATATCCTCCTGTCTCATTGAATATTTGAAATAAAATAACTCCAGCCCATCATTTTTGAGGGAAACTTATTGATTAGCTAGATATCCCTTATTGTCGGGTTTTCCGTGTGTGTGTGTGTGTGTGTGTGGTGTGTGTGTGTGTGTTGTCTGCAACGCGAGGCACAGCACAAACAAGCAAACGATTTCGATGAAACTTGGCGAACAGGTGCCATATGCGCTGGGAGTGTGCGCGTTTGAGTTTCGTTGCTAAGCAACCACCCGTTGCTATGCAGCGGCGAAAACCGCGTACGGTATTTTCAATACTGTCCTACAGTTTTAATGTGGAGAAACGAGACTTCGGAATTAAACACTTCGAGATATTTAGAAAATTTACTTGAGCCGATTTTTGATTAGGTTTTATTTTTCAAATGGTAGTCCTTCAAAATAGGTGTCTATTTACCGTCATTTTTTATGAGGGGCTTAGGAAAGTGGGCGGAGCTTAGGGAAAGTGGACGTGGTTGATGAAAAGTGGGCGTGGTGTAGGAAAGTGGGCGTGGCTTATAAAAAAAGTGGCGTGGCTTATGAAAAATAATGTGTGGCTCAGGAGGTGGTCAAACAAGAGCATTGAGAAGAAGTTTATCGGTTTTCCGTCTGTGTGTGTGTGTGTGTGTGTGTGTGTGTGTTGTGTCTGCAACGCGAGGCTCCACAGCACAAACCAGCAAACCGATTTCGATGAAACTTGGCGAACAGCGCCATATGCGCTGGGAGTGTGCGCGTTTGAGTTTCGTTGCTAAGCAACCACCCGTTGCTATGCAGCGGCCGAAAAACCGCGTACGGTATTTTCAATACTTGTCCTACAGTTTTTAATGTGGAGAAACGAGACTTCGGAATTAAACACTTCGAGATATTTAGAAAATTTTACTTGAGCCGATTTTTGATTTAGGTTTTATTTTCAAATGGTAGTCCTTCAAAAATAGGGTGTCTATTTACCGTCATTTTTTATGAGGGGCTTAGGAAAGTGGGCGGAGCTTAGGGAAAGTGGACGTGGTTGATGAAAATGGGCGTGGTGTAGGAAAGGTGGGCGTGGCTTATAAAAAAGTGGGCGTGGCTTATGAAAAATAATGTGTGGCTCAGGAGGGTGGTCAAACAAGAGCATTGAGAGAAGTTTATCGGGTTTTCCGTCTGTGTGTGTGGGTGTGTGTGTGTGTGTGTGTGTGTGTGTGTCTGCAACGCGAGGCTCCACAGCACAAACCAGCAAACCGATTTCGAAGAAACTTGGCGAACAGGCGCCATATGGGTGGGATGTGCGCGTTTGAGTTTCGTTGCTAAGCAACCACCCGTTGCTATGCAGCGGCCGAAAAACCGCGTTCACTATTTTCAATACTTGTCCTACAGTTTTGAATGTGGAGAACGAGACTTCGGAATTAAACACTTCGAGATATTTAGAAATTTTACTCGAGCCGATTTTTGATTTAGGTTTTATATTTCAAATGTAGTCCTTCAAAAATAGGGTGTCTATTTACCGTCTTTTTTATGAGGAGTGCCAGTTGGCAAAATACGCAATAGGAAAAATTGCCAGGCAGAGGAACAATTGTATGTGAACCAATACGTCTTGGCAATGAATCTTCGTCGGTGGATCGGTCAGAATGAAAGCATCGTATCCAGCGCTTCGATCCTAGCGATCCCTCGTCGCCTACCGGCTTGTTCTGGTATCTGCCTATACAAAACAGTGTGTTTGTCTGTCCCTTCATAAGGACGACTTGAGTAAGGTTTTAAAGGCCAATCTTTGACAAGAAAAAATAGACCGGAGTGACTGTGTGTTCACTACGGTCTATTTTTGAGGATAAAAAAACTCTAAAAACATTTTCATAAAATAATTCCGAATTATGTGTCTTCTCTGGAATTGACTTGTAAACCGAGACTCAACAGCGTGCACAGAAGTTTTCTTTCAAATAACAATAAATACAAGGTGCAGAGGAGGTGAAATTCACTGCACGTGATGGACAACACACGCAGAGTAAAATGAGTGTTCATTTCCATCTGTAGGATGTCTAATAAATATAGAAGATATAAGCACACGTGACACTAGGCCGAGGCTTCAGACTTTGGCACGCTCACAAAGTGCCAAGTGTCCTTGCCACTTTTTCTTGCTACGAAACATCTTATCTTCCAGTCTCCTTGAATATTTGGAATAAAATAACTCCAACCTGCCATTTTTGATGGGTTTTCATACTAGTATATATATACATATGACATGGTCTCTTCTCCATTTCAGAATGTGAAGACAGAAAAAAAAATAGCTGCTGAGATGTCCTTTGAGGATAATGGTGACAGCCAGTGCAGAAAAAATAAGCAAAGATCAGCTCGAATGACCTGAAGAGAGAAATATGCAATGCCAAGTCAAAGATTATCAAACTGGAGAGTAGTGGTAAAGCAGTATGGGTCCGAGGCAAAAGAAGGGCTACTTTCGTAACAATCCTCCTGACGAAGTTCAGTCACTCAAGCCTTTGGGTCTCAATATCAGTCATGATCTTTCTTCAGCAAACCACATATCTAAGTTGGCCTCCAAAGCTAGTCATGGACTTGGCATCCTCGTCTTGCAAAGTCTTTCCTTGGCACATCTAAATTTGTATCTACCGCCAAGGCCTTCATCTTGGTCAGCTTGATGCCATGGAAATCTACTACGATGAAGCCGACTCTTTGGACCAATCACTCTCACAATGCAGACAGGTTGATGGTCTCTGTTTTCTATTGCCTCTTTTCTTGTCTTGCACCCTCTGCCCAGCTTCCCATGCTCTTTTCCCCCTCCCCACTGTAATGTATTAATGTACATGGAATTCGAATGAACTGGCATGTGCTGATGTCAATTCCTGCCAGGTGAGTAATAATCTTGGACTGAGAAGCCGTTTGAGTGTTGAGTTTACCTGCTTCCTTTGTAATTCTTATAATCTAATGTCGGTCTTTGACAAAAGCCGCCAATGCTCTCCGTTCCTTTTGCTGCTGATACATGACATATTCGGCAATGATGATGGGATATATTTCTTCAGTAATACTTTTTTTTTGGTGCTATGATGACCTATGGGAGAATTGAAGAATGATTTTCATGATGAGATTAAATGCCGAGCCATTCTTCTACGCTTGGTTGGTGAGAAGGCCTACTCACAAATATGCAGTTTGGTGGCGCCCGCCAAACATTCAGAGAAGACGTACGCTTGACAAACTCGTTCAACTCCTGGAGCAGCATTACAACCCCAAGCCATAACCCATTGTGCAACACTAAATTCATAATGTGCATGCGTAAGCAAGGTCAATCGATCTCTTCTTTTATTGCCGAGCTTCTCTGGCTCATTGAATACTATGACTGTGGCTCGACACCGTCGGAGATGCTGAGGAACCATTTGGTGGCTGGTACACTGTAAATGATGAGGCAATCCAAAACGTCTGTTTACTACAGACTCCAGGAGCTTGGATTTCAATAAGGCACTTCAGGTCAGTATTGGTATGGAATCTGCTACACGCAGTGTGCCCGGGATCTTCAACACAGTGCAGCCTTGAGCAACAGCAAAGGAGGTACTTCCTCAGAGCAAATTTATAAGACCCCCTTCCGAACAAGCTGACATGTCAGATAAGTCCACTGTGAATCACATTCCGGTCAGCATCACACCTTTTCAAATCATGTGAAGAAATGGAAACCTTGTTGCCATTGTGGCAACCTGCACGACTGTCGTACCTGCCCATACAAATTACATTCCGAGTGCTAGTTGTGTGGAAAGACAGGTCATTTTTGTCGAACGTTTGCAAAAATGGAGTTGATAAGTGTGCCCAGGAAAAACCGCAGCCAGTCAACATCGTCTGTAAGCCATGGTCTTCTCTCAACGTTGACATCACCATTTACGATATGCTCATTGTGGCACCATGACGACCATTGTATGACGTCGTGATGACAGTGGACGGAGATGACATTGCTTTTGATTTGGATTCTGGAGCGTCAGGTAGCAGCCTGTCTGTGACTAGCTTCCACAAGCTATTTTCAGTTCAAAAGCTTGGTAAGGAACATGCACTTTTGGGCACTTACATTGGACATAAAATACCGGTCCTCGGTTTGCTCAACGCCAAAGTCCATTACCAGGGACAAACGGAGGTGCTACCTTTGTTGTCGAGAGCAATGGCCAAAATTTACTCCTCAGAAATTGGCTGGAAAAAATTAAACTTACCTGGCATGAGATTTACCATTTCAAGTACAAGCCAGGATGCTGATGTGCTGAGGAGCTGCATTCGTTCACGAGACCCCAGCCTATGTTCCCATTCCAGCCGAGACAGCACATCTTATGGAATTCCTGCCCAATACATGTGTAGATTCAACAAGTCACATCCTATACCAAAAGAGACAGTGCTGAGTAAGGTGATGATGTTTCTATTGTCTTGGTGGCCTAATAAAGTTGTGTAAGAATTACGTCCATTCTTCAAATGAGGTTTGGGATGCTAGGGATCCTGAGTTCAAATCCCACTCGGCAGTTGAATTAATACTAGGTGTGGTTGACTCTGCCTGTCATCCTTCTGAACTCGGCAAAATGAGTGCCAGCTTGCTGATATCCTGTGTCGAAGTGACGACCTGTCCAGAATTGTGTCCAATAGCCAAGGATTCGTTACAGCTGCTTCGTCCACAGCACAAGGCTGCGGGTAGCATCATTGGCTAAAGGCGTGGCTGTGCTCTCTGCTGATGATGGCAGGAATTTGTAAGTTGCTCACGGTGCTGGCAATAGCTCACCTAATCATCGCAAAGAACACCATGGGATATTTAACATCCACCAACGAATGCTGGTAGATGGGAAACCTGTTTGACATATATTGAAGAATCACCATGTCTGTGAAACACCAGAATGACAGTTTATAGTTGCACCGGGATTCGAACTCAGGCTAGACAGTTTAGAGGCAAGTGTGCGTATTTCTGCTGACTTGGGTCTTCCACTTTTCATACTCCTTGTTTTTTTTGTTTTTTTAATTTCAGCTTTCATGGCCGCAAGGCTATAGTTTAAATCCTGCTATTCCCACATTGCCAAACACGATTGCAGTGCAATACCATTAAAATGTACAAAGGAGAGAAGCAACATTGAACATGCCACTAAATTATTAAAAAAAAACTGTTATCATACTCAAGCAAACAAAAATATCCTTTAAACTCAAGCAACTCGTCCAATGATGCAAATCTCAAGGAACAAGTAATTTTTGAAGAGTTAATGCAAAGTAAAAGAACAAAGCAGCAGCTGTTGGACATGTGTGCTCTGATGACATCACACCTCAATTATTATCAAACCCAAGTTACACTGTGTTTTCAACTTTGCTACACAAACAACTTTGTGCATTCCATGCAGGCAGTGGGGTTGTGAATAAATGAATTGCTATTTAAAGGACATTATGTCACTTTGATGAAGATGCACTCCAAACCATTTGAAAGTAAACAATTTCCACTGGAATGTAAAATCTTGCAATTATATACAGGGTGGACTTGGGCGACAATTGATCAGGTCGAATTTCTTTAGTAATATGGTGTGAATAAATTTCAAATTTCCTTGCATGAGTACATCGCGGGGGGGGGGGGGCCATGGGGTTTCAGTTACCAAGTTTCTTGTAGAGCACTTGTCAAGTGGCTTAAGCACTTAAGCAAGCACTCATTTCAAAGCTAGTTGATAAGGAATGGCTGGCTTGGCAAATGCTAGCTAAGTGCTGGGTAACTGAACCACACCAACGCTTCCTGCAGCAGCGGCAGGAAGGATCATGTTATTATCCTCTCTGGGGTCTACACAGGGTGTTCACATTGAAATGAAACAACTTTGAAGCCTTATAACTTTTGATTGAATAATGCAAACAGAGGAATATTCACACAGCTCAGAGTCAGTACGCTTAAGTTTCATTTGGTATATGGGTACATATCATTCAGGTACATTAGGGTACGTTGGAGTAAACATTCAACATGTGCACCATTTGTAGCACGGATTAAGTTACAACAGTACTCGTTTTCCTTGCATACATTTTCTAACATCTTGGGGGTTGCAGAGGCCACTGCCACTGTGATTCGCTCTTTCACCTGAACAATGTCCTGCACCTTTGTGCGATGCACTTTTCACTTCACATATAAAATTTATACAAAAAAGTTATAAGGCTTCAAAGTTGTTTCATTTCAATGTGGGCACCCTGTAGATGACAGTAAATCGAGGTTTCCATCTGTTAGTCTTGCGCGGGACGCAATAAGCATATAATGCCTCAAGAACATTGGGTTTCTGTCTTTTCGAGTCGTGATAAACAGCAGTAGCGACTGTTTAAAAAGGTAATCATCCATGTTTGGAGTTTATAATGTTTTCTACTTCTGGTATGGGTGCCCCACGAAACGCTACGATAAGCTATTTATACACATGAACAGGGCATTTGTCCAAGGACGAAAAACTCCTTGGTGAGAGGGATTATAACATTATTAATATTAATTTTTTTTTTAATAACTTAATATTATGCTATTTTCATAAGTGTTGTTATTACTTTTGGTATTAGAAATGGCCTTGGGAAAACGCCACGATTAGCTATCTTAACACCTTAACACGGATTTTGTCCATGGCGGAAAACTCCCTTGGGGAGGGAGGCAAATAAAGTCGCTACAACCTTCATCGTGTGACCATTAGTCCTCCTGTCAAGTTTGGTTGAGATTGGATAACTAACGACCGAATGTATCTTGGTCAGAGAGACAGACAGACAGACACCAAATTGCATATTTTGGTATGACTAACAAGTTGCCCGTGCCCACAAGGGATTATAAACGGGGTAGGGATGGAGACGGCAAAAATTAAAATGGCTTCTTCTGCTGTCAACGAGCTGGCAAGCTGGAAGCAACAATGGGAGCAACAAGTAACAAAACAATAAAAACAATTTATTGCCACATCTGATGCATTTTAAATGCTCTAATGGCATTGAAGTGCTCCATTTGAAACTGTTTGTTCAATATATTGTTATGTTTGTGGGGTAGGTGGAGGAACTTCAAAGTAAAGGTAGGATTGTATCGAGTAGCATGGCCCATAGACAGGTAGAGGACATTTCGATGTAAATTAAGTTGGGAAACTGTGAGCTTATGTGTTACGTGTCACCACATGTGGGATGGTGCTGTGTTAAATTAGGTAGGGTCTAAGGCTAATTTATCCCAGTAGGTGATTGCCCCCTTGACCTTTTCCTATGTTTTTGTATTTCAAGACCGGCGATAGAAAATAATGTCCTTAAAACAACAACAACAGAGCCGGGCATTTCCAAGGAGTCGAAAACCCTGCCTCCAGGAATGACAACTAGTGAGATCATGCCCCTGGGGGGGAGGGGGGCGGGATGATGGATGGGGTGACGTCAGAGAAGTTGGAGGGAGAGGAGAGGATTGAGTCACGATCGTCAGTTGGGCCACAAACTGGAGAGAGAAGGGAGGCTCTGTGAGGTACGCGCTTGGAGACGGAGGTTTCATTTTTCTGTCTTCTCCTCGACACAGTGAAGAAGGCTGCATGATCCTCGTGTTCGTGCTGAGGCTGATTTTCCCATGAGATGGAGCAAGACGCTAGCCATTGACTGTTCAGATGGGTCGTGTGAGACCGCACCTTGGAGCCTCGTGGTGTGCCATCGGGGAAGGCGGCGGCGCCAAGTTGCAGAGGAGTGGCGTCGGCAAGTGCGATTGTGAAAAGGAGCTGCACGGCGGTTTCTCAGCCCTGGTGTTGAATAGCACCGCCCGAACTACCTCCCATACACTTCCCGCCCAGAGAGCAGCTTGGCGCCATTTTGGGCTCATTTTCCTGTGCAGTGACGACGCGGTTTGGCGAACCCCAAGCTTCAGAAACTCATCTCTGGGCACACAGTAAAGTGCCGGGAGAATGGGAGGATTATTCTTTTATTTATTCTGTCCCCTTGTCTGTATTAAAATCTGTGTGGAGGCGTCTCAAATAGTAATTTAGGTGACCTCACATTTCATTATTATCGTGTGTTGATTTATTCCCATTATGAATGTTTGATTTCTGTTTATTAAACCACTACTTATTAACTTTGCTTGTGTTGTCTATTTGTCATGGGTTCGAGTATAAACTGTCGTGCTGAATGCGTCTGGTACATATCCTTGCCGTCCCCGTCCCATGCACGCCATAATCTCCAAGGATCACATGTTCACCTCCAAGGGAGAACGGTCTGGGTATCTGTCCAGGTCGGGGCTAACCTCCCCCACCCCAGACATGACAATATGTAAGTAATGTCGATTTTTGATAAAAATTTGGATTGGTTTGCAATCTTGAGATTTTTTTGAGATTGTTAAAATAACAGAAGATGGTTTGAGTTTTGTATCTGCTTTTCTGAAGCACTGGAGAATGAAGACGTCAGTATTGATGACGTCATTTTCTTTGATGACTGACATATTTACATGAATCGGATTGCAGATATTACAGATTAAAAAGCCACCAGAACATGAAGCATCCATCACTTCCCGCTCAGAAAAATTCCCATCTGGTGTAGATTGAGCTTGTCCCCAATCTATGGTCTATTCGTTTGAACACCCTAATACTGAAACTGCAGTAACTGACATCAAATTGTTATCTACATATGCTAAAGACTTACCAGGAGAACAGTGTGAGATATAATAAAAAAGCTGTGGTTTCAACAAGATGGAGCCACAACCCACACCT
>CM068960.1:91208131-91218114 GCA_035128595.1 Eptatretus atami
TTATTATTAGAAATGTTCCCTGCTCGTTTTTGTCTTTTCTTTCATTGATCCAGCATGGTCCGAATCCTAGATGAGCTGGGACTTTATTCCCAACGATCTGTTCCTTTTAGCCGGTACGTCCTTGGCAGTGTCGCTCGGCTGCATCCGATCCGGTAAAGTGATCCGGTCCGGTAAAGTGATCCGGTTCGGACAAGGTGTACCGAGGGCGTGTTCCCCGGTAATTAAATCACGTGATTAATTAGGTAACCCGGTTAACCCTTAGACGGGAGGACTCTAGGTCACGCGGTTGAGTTATTGGCGTCCACGGTCGGTTAGCGACCCACCGCATCACGGAATTATCCGTGTGTGACGGCCTCCAATTCTGGGGAGTCTGGTGGGGGAGCCGAGAGAGCTTACTCTCCCCCCCCCAGTACTCTTCTTCACCTGATACCCCGGCCTGCAACATATATATATGTTTTTCAAGCCACGTTATAATGTGTTGGTATTTTTGGAGATGACTTTCTAGCTTGAGCAGCTTGGTGGTAGAGCGAGTAAAGCCTTGTTGCATCATCTTCACTGTTGTGGGTTCAATTTGCACAAGTATTTAGCAGAGAAATTTCCACAACCTATGATGGAGAGGCAACTTGACAAGAGTTGGCTTTTAGCCACAACATACTTTCACAACTTGTCACGTGTACCCTGGTGCTCACTCAAGAGTGTGGGCTCTCCAACACCACAGGTTTGTGAGAATATTACTCTTTATATAAATCAAGTACAAAGAGCAGATAGAAATTTGCTTCCCTAATATGAAATGGATTATGAAATTCGTCAATAAACGAATTTTAGATTTTTCAAACTCGTTTACACAATAATTTTAAATGTGTTTTTCTACTTCCATGTCAAGCCAGAAACTTTAACATAAGTCCTTCATAGAGCTTTCATTGTACGTCTCTACTTTGCCAATGCTTGGGAAAATGATTGGCACTGGCAAAGTGAAAACCTTCTCCAATCAGTCAGTTTGCCAATTTTCAATGCACTGAATGCATCGTCAATATATTTCTTAAAAACATAGATTGTAAAATACATAAAGTTCTGCATGATCATACATCCACGTGCATGAAGAAACGAAATCTCTGTCATTTACATCCACTATATTCTCTTTTAATACATGATCAGTTTCTGACGCCACCTATTAGCTTTGTACATCAAAGATAGGCCTAAATTTTTTGATGTGTTCCTGAAATGTTTTAATGTCAATATATAAATATATATATATATATATATATATATATATATGTATATGTACTCTCACACTCTTTTGTTGATCAAAGTACTATAACTTGAAAAAGAAAAGTTTTCATTAATTTGAGTGCTTTCGGTTTCACCAAGATAACAAAATTGTGAGGTGTACAACAGTCTCTGGCATATCTGGTTACCTGGAGAAACCAAACTATGCTGTACTATGACACAGAAAGCAATTTGCTGAAATGTGATCAACTTCATACATCTTTACAACATGCACCTTGTTAAAGTATCTTGTTTGGTCCCACGTGACATATTGCCTTCAAAACAGTCACCATTTTGAGAATGATGGAGGAATGTGATGAGTTTGATGTTCAGTTGTAATGGTTGCCCTGGTTCGGGAGTTCTTGAAGAAGAAAAGGGTGAAGATGAAGGAAGGTGAGATTGGTGTAGGCCCACTTTTAAAGAGTCGTTGATCCAAGTTTGGTTGTTGCAAGAGACCCAAATGGAAGACCCCAGGGGTTTGTAGCAATTTCCTCTGGATGGAAGAGAGAGAGAGAGAGTTTTTGAAAAGTTGGTTACCCAAGTGGAACCCTTCATCTGACCAGAAGGCATCACCATGTGGCAATCCACTCATTTAGAGAAATTGGCAACTGCCCTGAGGTTCTTTGTTATAGGCAAGCAAAAAATGTTTTTTTTGTGTCATGACTGTGAAATGTGAATTTCTACTTTGATACTGGATTTTTGTTCTGTCCGAACTGTAGGGATACTTACCGGAGTCTCAAGACCAGCCTTGCTTGTGTGGTCAGGCATGATCAAGACATGACACATCACATAGGCTCATGACTAAGAGGTTGCCACCAAAATGAGTGTGCCCAATAATTGTACGACAGACGTGCCCAAGTTAATAGTCAGCATTTACGCAAGCAAGAATGTATTGCATGCTTTAAAAATCATCCATATATGCCATTTGTATTTGACTGCAAGTGGGAATGTTGCATGGAGGAGGAAGGAGCTATAATTTGACAACATTAGATGTGTCTTGTCATAAAGTTAGTGCTTATTATAGAAAGCTCAGATCTTATTTCTTGAGCTGTGAATAAGATTTCAGTATGAGAATGCTCTACGTTGTGTGTAATGAGTCATGGGATGCACAGCTAAACTTGCATCATGTACAGATAAAACTGTCTTCATAAAACATGGTTTTTTTCTCCTTCTGTATTGTCCAGGTTGAAGAATATTGGCAGGGAGGATGAAATGGTAGGCACGTAACCAAATATCATTGACATAGTGTTCGGGTGCTCATAGGTCATGAATGAGTTCATGGATGAGAATCAACCCTGGACGGTGAACCACTCCATCAAAGAATGCTGTAGTTTTTTGTATGAATTTGAAATTTGGCCAAAGTGCTGGCACATAATGTCCTACTCTTATGAAACACACCGTGGGGTCCTCAATGTTCACCAGCAAATGCTCATGGATGCGATACCCAGCTTAATGTCACTCCAAAGAATAGCACAACTCTCTTCACGTGAACCATCAGGGTGACAGCCTGTAGTGGAAATCAAACCAGACTTGACGGTTCAAAGGTGAGTGCGCTACCTCCGAGTTATCCTGCATGCCAAACCTAAGACCTAATGCGTAATAAAAATAGCAAAACAAAGCATAACGTGCAAAGAAAATCGAGTAAAATTTATTATCCCTTCGGAGCTCCATGCACAAGCCAAAACATCTAAAAGAGAGAGCGCGCTACACCACCAGGGAATTACAGTGCAGCAAAGGCGAGTTCGATAACTATCACAGCATATTAATACCACATGGCTCCTGGAATGCAAGCACTTAACTCCTTAAGTTTTTGCAAATAAACTGGCTTTTTTCAAACGCTCCACGTTTTGTGAGACTCACGTAATGGATCCCCGCGGGTCCATTCATATCTTTTCAAGGTTGTTTTTCAGGGGCATCGTATTTAGCTGGTCATAAAAAGGTACCTCTCGCTTCCTTTTTGACCAAGGTCTAAGGTATCCGACAATGTTAAACTCCTCTTTCAAGTTCAGTTCCACTGGGGAAAGCGAAGGCAATGGTGACATATCACCTTTCAGAATATGAAGAGAAACATATAATCATGGCTGAAATTTGTAGCTGAAGACGACCGTTCACATATGACATGCAAATAGCATAGGTATGTAAATTTGTTTATCATGCAGAAGCTGCTGCCCAGGTAGCAAACACACACTGAGATAGCAAGCAGTGTAATCTGCCATCAAGGCATAACCCACAAGACCAGATCACTTGCTACGTGCAGTACAGGCAGGAATTTGGAATTTAATCAGTTTGCAGCAAGCGGTAACTTGCCTACTTTTCATGAAAGACAAAAGGGAATCTTCAAAATTCACCTAATAGTGCTGGTAGATGGGTGCTCTGGTTTCACGTCCTCCTGATGGACGGCGGACACATTGATGCCTCACCCTGCATTGTGAAACTCCAGGATGACAGTTTATAGCTGTGTCGATATCTGAACATAGGCGAGACAGCTCAAAGGCAAATGCACAAACCTCTAAGCTCTTCTTTAAACATATATATATATATATCTGTTTTTTTTCATGTTTTCTTGCAATTTAATTCATATTATTTAATTTCATACCCAAACACAATAGCACACAGAATACATAACGTTTTCAACAAACGGCTAGATTAATTCCTGGTGTGGTGTGTATTCTGTGCGAGTGATTAAAGGATGTGGTGTTTCGCATATAAACTTTGAAGTATAAAAGGTTATCACATCTGTTACACGTTGGTGAGAGCACCGAGCCGCGAATTCTCCACTCGGCGCCTGACCGCAGGTAACATGAGAAAGTAAGACAACCTAGGTGGCTCCTACAACAGATGCCCGTTCACCCTTTGTCTGCTTGAGACAGAGGAGTTGTACACAAGACAGAAGACTTGCAAAGGCATATTGTCGTGAGTACAAGTGTCACGACGAGTAGAAGATGCACGTGTCAGCAGGTGATTAATGAAAGGAGACATCGCAGGACATCCATGTATCGCACAGAGGACAATCGCTTGAACTCTTGATGACATGCCATGCAGTGTGATCGCATTTCGGGCTCAAATTGTGACAACGAGAGCCGGAGAGGCACACAATATGCATCAATATTTTATGGTAAGGCTATAGCCGTGCCGCAATAGACAGGAGAACACGAGATATCTGAGACAACCGCTGAAAAAGCCATGCGGCCAGCGCTCCTGCAGTCAGACTAATGTGCACAGGGCATCTCCGATTGAGCGACACTTGTTCTTTGGTACCGAACGTGCTTTGACAGATGTTTATCACACGACTCGTCCTACTGCGCGCTCCGGTCCTGTCGTGGAACAAAACGAGCCTTTAACAAGAAGTTCAATCAATGTAAAGAGTTCAATCTTCAAGCTCTATCAAACTATATTTACACCTTTTAAAAAAAGTTCATTTGATAGAGAGACATTTTACTTTTCAAACTTTGTTTTGAATGTTGGTGTGTTTCTTTGTGTTAAAGTACAGTATTATTCTATACATGTTCATTGTTTTTCAACAAGTTCAAATAGTCCTAACAAATGTATAACAGGTTTGGCAAATTGCTGGACTTCAAACCATTGCTTGTTACTCTGGACAATGCAGTTTGCGGCTTTGATGTAATTTTGCTGATCACTGTTATATGATTTTTGGCATGGATTACCGCTAAATTTACGCCTATTATGAGGACTGATAAGCAAGTCCATGGTGTACCATTTAAGTGGGAAATAAAATTGACTCAAAAGTTTAAAATTTCCTTTTGAATTCAAAAAAGAAGAAGAAATTTTGTTCATGTTGTCATTGTAGATTTTCCTGCCATACTGTGAGAAACCTCTTGTATTTATAATAGCAAAGTTGTGTCATGGCGTTCTATCATCTATTCTCTCGGAACAAGAAACTCACCTTAATGCAAGACACAACTAGAAGTGGATATATATATATATATATATATATATATATATATATATATAATTATATATATAATATATATATATATATATATATCTCCTGTGTCGTAAGAGGCGACCAGGGTTGCGTCAGGAAGGGCATCCGGCGTAAAACCTGTGCCAAATCATTATGCGGATCATGAAGGATGATCCGCTGTGGCGACCCTAACGGAGAGCAGCCGAAAGAAGAAGAGAAGATATTATATGTATATATATATATATATGTATTGTTGCAGTTCTACAATACCGCATGCCTCTCAGGCAATGGCACCCAGCATAATTGATCCCAGGCAGTTATTTCGTTAGTCTTTGTGCAGTTAGAGCCCCTCATGTCTCTTGGGTTAATGAGAACGAAGTGATTTGCATGGGTCTTCTCGTTAGGTCTATTAACTATCTCTTTCTCCTATTCTGATTTCCACTCCAACCCTTTCCTTTTAGCCTTGGTACAAGCAAGCAAGCAAGAAAGCACACACGCCATGCAAAATGTGATGAGTCGTAAGCACACTACGATGCCTCCCGTGGCTCTGAACCACCATCACATACCTAGAGATTTTATAACTAAGCAAGAAGGACAGCTCAACACTCGTGGTCTTTCTCGCCCCGACCACGGCTCCGCAAACAATATATATATAATTATATATATATATGTGTACACACACACACACACACACACACACACACACACACACACACATCACAATACTGGCGCGATGTGTCTCCTCCATAACTCCAAAACCAGGAAACCTTGGGGTGCCAAACTTTGCATTCATACGAAGGGAACTCCAAGGAAGTGCATGGATGAAAATTGTGGGTCTGGGTCAATTTAAACACCCATTTTTGAAGATAATTAATGGCTTACCTCCATGAAAGACGGCTCCTCCCAATTTGCCTCGCAGGGGACATAATTCGGCCTAATTAAACATGCCTTGTCTCGGAAACTCGATCTACTCTCATGGACTAATTAAAGTGTATAATCAAAATATTGTCTCAGATTTGAGAATCACATCTCGAGGACTAAATCCTGGAGTGAAATCTGAAAATTTTAACAAATTGGCGATTTTTATAAGTGTATTTATTTAAGCAAAGCATTAAGGTTAATTTTTCCCACTGTTCGGACGATTATATTTAATGAAGAAAACATTGAAGAATGTGCAGAAAGTGCAACTTCATTAAGTGCAATGTTTATTAACCTGCTTTTGCAAGCCATGATGATACAGGACACAGGGGTCCTTCTTTTCGGCAATTCCACACGCAGTTATATTTTTACCATTTTGTGCGATCTGCTTTCATGACAAATTATTAATATAAATATACAAATAGTTACTGCAATAGATTAATAGTTGACAGTTGCTGAAAACGAAGAGGTAAGAAGACAGCACATGTGAACATGGTCCTAATGGGTACAAATGACTCTCCATGGGTGTGTGCATGCCTGCATAAGAGGAGGTTGGAGGAATGTATATGGGGGAAGGGCTATGCATGCAAGCAAGCGTTTGCCATGTAAATTGCATTGGGTTTTAATTTTTAAATGCTCCCGCTCGTTTTTACATAGAACACTGCGGTGAAAAAGAAAACGTTGCTGTTTGGGCACGTTTTATCACCCTGGGAATGCCTTGGTATGCTGCATTTCCTCTCCTCACACATCCTTCCCTTCCCCTTATGCTTCCTTCCCTTCCCCTTATGCTAACTTCCCTTCCCCTCACACTGCCTTCCATTTCCCTCACGCTGCCTTCTATTCCCCTCACACTGCCTCCCCTTTCCCTCACAATGCCTTCTTCCCCTCCTCCTCATGCTGCTCCTCCCCTCACCTGCCTGCCCCCCCCCCCACTTCATGTTACCTTCCCCTCATGCCTTCTTCCCTCCCTCTTGCTGCCTTCCCTCCCATCTCAATGATTTCTCTTCCTCCCCTCAAGCTATCTCTCTCAACACCCCTCCACACCCCCCTCATCACTAGACAACTCTCCAGAGGTCAAGGAGAGGAAGGGGTGTCAAAGAATGTGCAATTGGACAAATGAAAGGTTTTTTTCTTTTATAAGCAGTCGGAACTTCTGCTCGGATCAGTTCTGCAATTTGTCTCAGGGTAGGACATTCCAGAGCTTATCTCAGTGTGGAAATTCAATAAAAGGCACACACACTGGCGTAGTTTTTTCGACGATTGAACGAAAATGCCTTCCTTCCCTTCCCTTCTTCAGGCTTAACCTCCTCCCAAAGCCCTCTACCCCCCCCCCCCCACAGACGTCTTTGGGCAGTGGCCAGGCGTTGTTTAGTATGACCCATTTGAACGTGCTGTTTAGTGTACCCAATTTGTTTCAATCCTGTACAAATGCCGGCTGAAGGATCCCCTCCCTGCTTTCACTCAAGTCCCCTTTCAAACTCATGTCAAGACCACCCTTCTTCCCTTCCACACTATCCCCCATCCTCCTCACTCCTCCTCCCTCTTGGAGTGTATAGCAACATGTGGTGAGGCCTTGCCCCCCCCCTCTCGACCTCCTCCCCCCTCCTCGATCTTCCTCCCCCCTTCCTCGATCTCCTCCCCCCTTCCTCGTTCCCCCTTCCTCACTCTCCCCCCCCCCTCCTTGCTCTCCCCTCCCTTCCTCGCTCTCCCACATCCCTTCCTCACTCCCCCCCTTCCTCGCTCTCCCCCCCATTCCTCACTCTTCCCGCGTTCCTCGCTCCCCCTCCCATGGATGTCCTACTATTCCTGTCAGTGAAGCAATGGGTTGTATTTGCTAATACTTATATATATACCCATGTATTGAAAAATAAATAAAAACGTGACCCCATCATACCTTTCACTATCCGAAAACCTTTTCAACTCATCACGTGTTCAAAACCATTGAGAATGACTTTGTCATCTGCTGTACAGGGGGAGTTACCTGATTGTCTGCAGGTACAACTATTTATACTCCAAAACACCCATGGTGGCTTTACCTTTAAAACTGGTGCCTGAAAAATTTATTTTTTTTAAAAACAAGAAGGAAGCTATCCCTTTTGCTTTTATCACATCCACAATAACATTCACAGTGATTCATGGTGCTTTCATATTTCATGTTCTCAATGACAATTAACATGATATGCACCATTTCCTGTATGTTCACTGCACTCACACAAAGACTGTACATATATGTTCGTAACCTGTTTATAGCTTTACACACAACATTAACAAAAGTCGAGAGACTGCGAGGACGATAACACGATGCACGTGTAACCGACAAATCAATTTTGGTGTTTTATTTAAATGAATAAAAAAAGACTCGAGGAGCTTTGCTTGAACATATATCACGTGAAAGACAGAACATTTGGACACGTCAGTGGACTTTCACATGAATTACAATGCCATTTGTAAGCAATGGACAAATCAACACAGCATGTGGGATGGGATCCCGGCATCATGAATAACGTTGTTCTCAGCTGGCAACACCACATGAAGCGTGCCAATGACAGACTTTCAATGATATCATTCTAAGTATTCGATCGATGAAACTGGACGGTATTAAAAAAAAAACAGGATCATGTTTGTATAAATTTTCTCTATGTTGCTTAATCTGACATTCAGGCTTTTCAGCAACAAAAGTTGTGCCGAATAACGTGCTGAGAGTGAGTGTGAGTGTCCAACGGAGTGACAGGACTTTCATGGATAAGATAATAAATTAAATAATTAAATAAATAAATGCAGTACTTGGTACTCACACCAGCATGAAGAGTGCAGTTGCAGCGCCATCACCGGTTCACTTGTGCATCGATTGCTCGAACATGGAGTTGAATCTCAGAGATTTTGCAACAACATGAGACGTCCCATGTTTTGATGGTTGCTCCGCACTTCGGTACTGTGGCCACGTTGCGTTATTTCAGAGAGAGGGAGAGAGGGAGAATGTTGTAACTATTTGTGAAACGTGGCTTAAAAAAAAAATGTGGGGAATGCTGAAAACCTCAAAAGTGAATAATTTGAGAAACTTCACGTGGAAAACGTGACTTTAAAAAAGTGCTTATCCAAACACTGCAACAAGAGAATCACTGTCGTGCAAATTATTAATAATCTTTTTCTTCAAACTCCAACATCCGTCCCATTTCATATTCACAGACTACAAGAAATGGAGGAGACATTTAAGATGAGTAGCTGGGTGATATAATTTCTGAACAGTATTTTACAGACACGAGACACAAGACACCCTTCAAGTGACCACTGTTTTGACTATGCTTAACACATGCAAATCATTATACATACACACGGACGGAAACGTTTTAGAACACCCCCATTTTTCAGTTTTTACTGAAATTTAAGCAGTTCAAGTCCAGTGAATAACCTGAAATGGTACAAAGCTAAGCGGTAAACTACCAGAGGTTAAAAAAAAAAGTTTAGGTGACCAAAAACTGAAAAATGATGTAAACTTCAGAGTTGTTAAAAAGGCCCTTTTCAGGGAAAAAGTAATGGGTGAGCAACTGCAGCTGTTTTGCAGCTATGGAAGTAAATTAAGCCTTGAAAGTTGATGCAAACGATTACAAACCCTCTGCTGTATAAAAGCAGTGTTGGAACAGACTGTGTTGCTACACCCTCTGAAACATTATTTGGACAATATTGCACTGCAGGAAGTAGTATATTGCTATCATAATGGCGAGAAAAAGACAATTAACAAAGAAAGACAGACAAACCATTATAACCCTTAAAAGTGTTGGTCTTTCCTTTAGAGAAATTGCAAACAAAGCCAAGGTGTCAGTGAGTACAGTTTCCTACACCATTAAAAGGCACTTGGAAACTGGAGGAAACTCTG
>CM068960.1:91237364-91254952 GCA_035128595.1 Eptatretus atami
GGGGGGGGTAATCCCACCCCGACCCCTCCCGTAGACCCACTCAGACGTTCTTTTTTAATGATGTAAACAAACTTTGATACGTCATGGGTAATGAAGGTTGTCGTCAAGTTTCATCGGAATTGTGTGTGTTGTTTCTGAGAAGAAAGGAAATACCTATTATGGTGGGCAATCCCCATAGACCCCCTTAGGGCCCGATTTTTTAGTCAGTTCCGAAGGAATGACTTATAAAATAGGGGTCCATGTCCGTCAATCCGTCCGTCAGTCTGTCCGTCCATCTGTCCACAATCAATCTTTTGATCATTATTCTGCAACCTGTGATCAGAATGACTTGAAACTCGGAGAGATGATACTTGGGGAGATGCCACAGAACCTCCCGCAATAAAATTTCAGATTTGTCACCAATTGACTGAGTTAATTAGTATAATCAATTAATCTTCAAAGTCCTAAAACTCGTAGACTATTCATAGTTTTTGCTTCTGGTTTGGTATAATGGTTCTATGGAACAATGTCTACAGCTTGTCTGAGCGTTTTTTCCGAATTTTTGTCCAGGAGGAAAGATAATGAGTCTTAATGAGTATGAAGTTCATTAGGGCCGGAATAAAAACAATGAATGTTAATGAATATATCCAATATCGATGAAGTCAGAAACTGACCAGGGCCCATGGGCCGTATTTCTTTTTTTAATGTTGCGAACAAACTTTGGTACATACACGTTGATGAACATTTTGGTAAAGTTTCATAAAAATCGAATGTGTAGTTTCAGAAAAGCAGTTACAAGTATTTGTGGACGTGTGGACGGACGACGCGCCATCCTATAGGCTCCCTGGATCTACGTTTCAGGTGAGCTAAAAAGCAAGAGAGGGATCATACCGACTAGAGGTAGGGGAGAAACATACCAAGGGAATTCACAGTTTCTGTTATTAGCTTGTATACATAATATGACCTCAACATACGATCTTCAAAATACATATCACTCAATTGCAGCCGTGTGCAAGTAACATATGTGCTCGAGGCCTAAACACGGAAGTGTTATAATCGACCTGTGTAAAACAATCTTTTTAATAACAGATGCCCGTGTAAACACAATAATAATTAATAAATATATGTTGTTAACAAATTACTACAACTCAACATACGAGCTTCACAATACATATTACTTGATCGCTTCCAGGAAAAGAAAACGCAGGGAGTGTATTACCACAAGACCCGATCAGGGTCTAAAGGCAAATTATCTGATTAAAAAATAATATATATATATTTTTACTTTTTTAAGCGATGAAGCCGCTTCAATATTTGACGATTTCCATCCGTCCGTCCATCCATCAAAAATGAAGAAGAACAACCTTTCTAACATGTGGTGTTTCTATGACAAATGGATGCTTTTGACCATTTAGTGCACTGAGACCCCTTTGACCTTTGAAGACCCTTTAAGACCCCTAAAGACCCTTAAGACCCAGAGAACCCAAAAGACCCTGAGGACCCAGAATACCCTGAGGACCCAGAAGACCAAATTGTCCCCGAGGACGCAAAAGATTCTGAGGACCCAAATGACGCAAAAGATCTAGATGACCCAAAGGACACAAAATACCCCGAGGACCCAAAAGACACAAAAGTCCGTGAGGACCCAAAAGCCCTTGAACACCAAAAGAACCAAAAGTTCCCAAGGACCCAAAAGACCGTGACCAAGGTTGTGGATCTGCCGTTTGGAGAGGTTCTGGGCTGAAAGGATTGAAACCTTGAGGAAGAACGGTGCCCAGCTGATATCCGTGCAGTCGGGAAACCATTCATTTGCTTACAGGTTAAGGTTCGTACTTTAGGTGAGGAACTGTGTTTTGAGGTTAACATCATTTACAGCATCCTTTCAATTATATTAATTTCAGGAATAGCCAATACTGTACATTTGATTGTGTGTGTGTGTGTTAGTGGTGTGTTGTGTGTGTGTGTGTGTGTGTGTGTGTGTGTGTGTGGTGTGTTGTGTGTGTGTGTGTGGTTTGTGTTTGTAGTGTCGGCGACATGTTTCTTGTTGAGTTCTACTGGAGTGTTTGATGTGGAATGTGATAAGCAAAATGATCGTCATCATCTCCTGAGTTGATTTGGCTAATTAACTACAAAGAACCCGGAAGAATTCCCATGTTTTAAATGCACGCCATGTTAAGGTGTACAGACAGGGTAGCTTAATAGGTCCTTCCATGGCATGGCATTCTATTAACAAAATAACAAAAATAATGATAACTTTGTAACAAACCACATATTGATGAATACAAGTAATATTAAAAATAACAACAGCAGCAGTGTCATTTGGCAATAATGATAACGAACATGTATAATCTTGCCCTGGCCCAAGCACATCTGGGCTTGGTGAAAGGTAAACCAATGCTCAAGCAGTACAGCAGGCAGGTATGCAAAAAGGCCTTGAAGACCAATGAAAATTTGGTCCAATGGATCAACGGGCCCACAAGTAATTATAAAGGGTTCTAAAGGATAATTGTAAAAGGTAGTTCTAATGAATTCTAAAGGGTAGATCTAATGAGTTCTAAATGGTAATTCTAAAGGGTAATTCCAAAGGGTGATAAGTAGTAATTCTAAAGGGTTCTAAAGGGTAATTCTAAAGGCAAATTCTCAAGGGTGATAAGTGGAAATTCTAAAGGGTTCTACATTAAATATGCCTGGTGTTGGATTAATGGTTAGGGTGGCGGGCTTTGGATTCTCGGGTCCTGAGTTAAAATCCCGTTCAGCTGTTGAATTAATACCAGGTGGGGTTAACTCTGCCTGTCATCCTTCCGAGGTCGGCAAAATGAGTGCCAGAATGCTGGTATACTGTGTCGGAGTGGCGACCCATCCAGATTGTGTCCAATAGCCAAGGAGACTGCTTAAGCAGCAACAACGCTCTGCACAGAGTATGGTCCCAATCTCCTCCTCCTACAGTAAATGGTAATTCTAAAGAGGATTCTAAAGGGTAATTCTAAAGGGTTCTACAGTAAAGGGTAATTCTACAGGGTATCATTCGTTTCTAGGCTTTGCCCATTTCATATTAAAAATGCCAAACTGAACTGCTTCCTTTGAACACGGGTGCGATTTTTGTATCCAAACATAGCCCTAGATCTTCCTCTGGATGAAAGACGAGGCCATGCAATGTTTGGTTGGATTGGTTCCTGCAGGGGCTGAATGCATAAATGAACAAACAAGCAGTCATAGACTGGTACTTACGAAATCGTCAACTTGACCTCTGACCTTGTCTAATAGAAGCTGTCTCTAGAGAAGGTAGCGACACAAACCAGAAGTATCTACGATGATTCTGTACCAAACCATCAAAAATCGAATGTTTGACCTCACCGTGACCTTGACCTTTGACCGATTTTGACCAAAATCTAATCAGCACTAGCCATCACCCTCCTGAATCACGTGGTGTAATTTGACATTGGTAGCTTCTTCCGTTCTCGAGTTATCGTGCCTACAAACAAACAAACACACACACAAACAGATGACGGAAGTCATCAATATACTTACGAAATCTTTAGATTTCGTAAGTAACAAACACACAAACTTTCTTCTTTATATATTATAATGTGAAAAAATTCTGACTCAACCCAAGGACATCATCACTTACACAGCAACAGCCCACTGAAATACTGTCTTCGGGTTAACCTCAGAAATATATATATATATATATATATATATATATATATATATATATATATATATATATATATATATATATATATATATATATATACAGTATATATAAATATAATACTTATTGACGCAATAAATTTCAGCTTTTTTATGGGGTATTTTGTGTAAATCGGTGACAAAAAAAATAAAATTTAATCCATTTTAAATTCAGGCTGCAACAACAAAATGTGACAAAAGTCAAGGGGTGTGACTACTTTCTCAAGGCAATGTACACACATACACCACCTGACCAAAAGTATGTGCACACCTGCTCGTCCAACACCTCATTCCAAAATCATGGGCATTAATTTGGAGTTGGTCCCCCCCTTTGCTGCAATAACAGCCTCCACTCTTCTGGGAAGGCTTTTGTGAGAGTTTTGATGATAGAGAGACAAAGAAAGAAATCCCAGCAGTGAAAGAATTTATATCACTGAAGAACCACTGACCCTTCATTAGCCTTCTCCATTGGGCTTGGGCGTTCAGATCTCCATGTGTTTCTTGCAATAACAAGCCATCCGAGTGCAAACGTCTTGTCAGGTCTTTTATTGAAACTTTGCGTTCTAAACTAGCACCACCGTTAATGTTTAGACTGCCAAAACTAACATTCATGGACTCAGAAAGGGAAAGAAGATGAATGAATAAATTAACAAGAAAAACATACCAGAAGGACCTCATGAAAGAACCTTCTGCTGAGCTTTCTGTATCATGTTTTTTAACCTGTGCTTCTGAGCCTGAGTAAAATTTAGGGTGTCATGGTTACGCACAATTTCTTTAAATTTGATAATCAAGAGTGAAAGGTCAGGGAAATGATCTTTCAGTTCAATGTTCCTCTGATGATAACAATCCCCCAAGAACTCCCGAAGCTCGTCATCCTTTAGCCTTTAGCATCCGATAGGATTCATCTTGACTTTCACCATCAGATTCTCACATGGGGAATCGATTGGTGTTTCAGCTTCATTGCGAGCATCACATGATTGATCAGTTTCAATGAAAGAATCTTCTTCAGGAGCCTAATCTGCCAAAGTTACATTTGGGGGTTCTTCAGAATTCAAGAGAGGGGACTCCAAGTCTGTCTGTGACATGGCTATAGTGCTCGGGTGATGAATGTCATTCTCCTTTGGAGGAATAAAACAATTTTCTCTTGTTCCTTCAGTGTCCTTATTTGCCTCATTTATTACTTTATTAGAGAGAGACTGCACAGTAAGTGCTTCTCTTCTTCCTGCAACTGTTGGATATGGGAGTAGTCTACATAAGGAATGTCCTTGTACGAGAGGACGCTGTCTGTGGGGTCAGAAACATTGATTTGGATTGGCAAGTTTGATTCTATTCTTTCGTTAATCACGTTTGTACAAGTGGAAGCTTATGAATTGTTTTCTTCTTCCAATAAGACAAACCTGTTATCATATGGAATTCCAGTGATTGAATGTTCACTGATTTGCCTTTTCCCAGAAGGTGACACACATGTTGTAGCCGATTTACGTTTTTAACTCCGCCACTGAAGGTGAAGGAGGTTATGTTTTCACCCCTCTCTGTTTGTTTGTCTGTTTGTTTGTTTGTGTGCAGGATATCTCAAAAAGTTGTGCATGGATCCGAATGAAATTTTGTGAACAGGTTGGGTGTGTGACAAGGACGAACTGATTAGATTTTGGTGAAGATTTGGATCCAATGACGTTACACATGGAAGTAGATCCGTACTGCATATGGCTTACATCGCGCTATGATTTAACCCAAACAGTGAATAATTTTAGATTTTACACAAGTATGCCAAGATGATGTATCCTTAGTGCTTGTAGAGTAATGCAAACTGGATGGCTTCATGCTACACCAATGGCCGAAAGACCCTAAGTTTGCCAGAAATTGGATGAGATTTGTCTGAAATACCCAAGTGTGGATCGAGCATACAGTGGCAATAGAAAGTCTACACCCCCTTTCAAAATTTCACCTCTTATTGCCTTTTAGCCTGGAATTAAATTGTATAAAATTAGACTTTTTACACCCTTATTTACACATTGTAACCCAGAACTTCCAAGTGAAAAACAAATTCTACAAATTTCAGAAAATTAATTAAAAATACAAAACTAGAATATCTTTGTTGGATAAGTGTCCACCCCACTAAAAATAGCAATTGTAAATTATCTCAGATGTAACCAATCACCTTCAAAATCACACACCAAGTTAATTGTCCTCCACCTGTGTTGAATTGTACTGATTCTGATTGTTTCAGAATAAAATCAGCTGTTTCTGTAGGATTCCTCTGCTGGGTAGTGCATTTCACAGCAAAGACTCAACCATGAGCACCAAGGAGCTTTCAAAAGACCTCCGGCATAAAGTTGTGGAAAGGCACACATCAGCGGATGAGGATGAAAAGAAATCAAAGGCCTTGAATATCCCTTGGAGTACAGTCAAGACAATCATTAAGAAATGGAAGGCGTATGGTACCACCACAACCCTGCCTAGATCAGGCCGTCCTTCCAAACTGGATGACCAAGCAAGGAGGAGACTGATCAGAGAGGCCACCAAGAAGCCAATGGCAACTTAGAAAGAGCTATATGTCTTTATGGCAAAGACTGGTCACTGTGTGCATGTGACAACAATATCCCAAGCACTGCACAAGTCTGGCCTGTATGGCAGGGTGGCAAGAAGGAAGCAATTACTCAAAAAATCCCACCTTGAGTCCCATTTGAGGTATGCAAAAAACCACTCCGGAGATTCTGAAGCCATGTTCCAAAAAGTTTTGGGGTCTGACAATACGAAGATGGAACTTTTTGCCCTAAATGCAAAACGTTACATTTGGCGCAAACCCAACACAGCACATCACCCAAAGAACACCATCCCTACTATTAAGCATGGTTGTGGCAGCATCATATTTCGTGAATGTTTCTCATCAGCAGGGACTGGGACACTTGTTAGGATAGAAGGGAAAATGGATGGAGAAAAGTACAGAAAAATCTTCAAGAAAAACCTGCTGCTCTCTGCAAGAAAGCTGAAATTTAATTGCAATTGAATTGGGACTGAAGTTCACTTTTCAGCATGACAACGATCCGAAGCACACAGCCTGAAGTGGTTAAGGAACAAAAAGATAAATGTCCTTGAGTGGCCCAATTAGAGCCCCAACCTAAATCCAATCGAAAATCTGTGGCATGACTTGAAGATTGCTGTCCTAAGCTCCCCACGTGGCATAACTGATCTTGAACAGTTTAGTGCAAAAGAATGGGAAATATTGCCCAATCAAGGTGTACAAAGTTGGTAGAGACCTATCCCAACAGACTCGTAGCTGTAATTGTTGTCAAAGGTGCTTTCACCAAGTATTAACTCAGGGGGGTGGACACTTATCCAACCAAGATATTCTAGTTTTGTATTTTTACTTAATTTTCTGAAATTTGGAGAATTTGTTTTTCACTTGGAAATTGTGGGTTACGATGTGTAAATAAAGGTGGAAAAAGTCTGATTTAATGAAATATAATTCCAGGCTATAAGGCAACTACAGGTGAAAAATTTGAAAAGGGATGTAGACTTTCCCTAGGCACTGTACAAAATGTTTGCTTTTGTGCTTACAACATTTTACAGAGCACTGTTATGAAACAACACAGATGGCTAGATCATATTGTTGTCGGTCACGATTGAGAGAGGATGCCATTCCCTCGATTAAGCTGACGAAACAGCAATCACTCAAAACTCTAACACGATCTCTTCCCAGCTACCAGCACGTGTACACGGGCAATTTGAGCAGTGAATCAAACACCTGTTGCCATTGCCCGGCAGTTACCACAAGAGCACCTGAAAATAATTATCTATTATCAACACAAATTTCTACAAATGATATGGACCACCATCTATTTTTGTGGAGATATAGTATGTATATATCATCATCTACTCCTCCGAAAGGATTGGACATAGGATGCCAAAACTTTCAGGGTCCTACCCACCTCCACTATCCCCCCACAATCACCACTACATCTCACACCGTTCTCCACCACCCCCCCCCCACAATCCCCATCAGCCATCACCCCACAATACTCAACACCACCCCACCATCTACAATCCCCCATCCATTGAGGAGTAACATTGACACCTCACGGACGTGACGGTGGGACATGGCACGGACACAAATGGCGTCCGGGAAAAGTATGAAATAGGACAATCCCGTAACATACAAGACACATGGCCAGCCTGCGACGGTGGGCCAAAGCATTCTTCGCCAATTTTGTCCACGATGTGCGAGCCTGCCTGGGTGGTCTCCGCACTATCGGGCGATGACAGATATTTCTGCTCAAGTTATATATATAAACCGAATTATCAATGAAAACAAAATCCTTCCCTTATGAACTGTCGATTGAACGGAAAATCAAATGGAACCGAGCTAAAGTGATCAAATGAGCAGCATTTTCTTCTTTACAAACACTTCTGCCTTCTTCCTCTGAATTGCTCATGCAAGGCTCAAACGATTCGATTCCACAATTCCCATCAATAATTTTGACTTCAATGATCGGATTCTCTACAAATTGAGAGCCACCAGAGCTCAACATGCATCGTTTCTCGAAATCGAAAATCGACACTCGACGGATTTTTCAACACTTTGTGATTGGCAAAAAAAAATTCAAATCCCCCCTCTCCCTCCTTCAAATAAGACCGTGATTAATGATTTTAAATGGTTTTCATTTAAAAAAAAAAATTGCGTTTGGGTTCTCCTTTAAGCCCATGTTCGTGCTTTTGGTGCCAAAAATGGTGCTTTTATAATGATCTTTGTCAATTTTCGTTTTTCAGCCACCCCACTCACTGTATGCACAATACACTAGAATTAAAGGCGTTGCTGTTTTAAGGTTAAAATCAAACATATGTTTTACACCCAAACTCATGACATAAATCTTGGGCAGGATTTCGAAAGAGCAAGACGTGATAAAAAAAAAGTAAAAAAGTTACCAGCTCAAACTTCAATATGAAATAAAAATGTGCCTATAAGGTGATTCGGCCTGAAGTTTAATTAAGTTTGAACATGTATACTGTATCGTAGAACCTCTGCCATATCAAGGGGGCAATCAGTGCGACCCCTGAAGCAAGGGCAGTCGAAGAGCTTTGAAAGTGAAACCGAAAAAGGGTTTAGAAATTCATGCCGAGAAGGAGACGAAGGGGACAAAGGGAAAAAAGAAACACGCGAGCTAATTCTGCAAGTCCACCGACATGTTGCTATACTCTGTGCTCGCCTTCATGACGTCACCGTGTTGAACTGTGACAAGTTTTCCACGGAGGGCTCAGAGTTTGTAAAATATACTCTGAGTGCACGTTTGCTCGAGAGCCGTCCTGTGTGTGCGCCCAAGTCGCCGCATGCCGGAGGGGGGTCAAGAGCGCGCGACGCATGTTCTTGCAGGCATGTTTCTTCCTATATACAAAGGCAGCACATGGATCCGGTTCATTTTTGAAACGTTCAGGTTTGCAGAATGAAGAGGGTGCCGGTAGGTATAGTCGCTTGAGTGGTTGCGTGTAGAGGAATCACAGCAAGAGAGAGAGAGAGGGAGAGAGAGGGAGAGAGAGGGAGAGAGGACCTTTGCAAGGTTTGCCCGACTTATTGGAGTCGTTATGAGTTCTATCGTCCGCTACAACAGGAAGCTCAGCTATGAACACGCAATTCATGGGTTGTTCCTTCGAGTCTGAAAGCCAGGTAAGTCTTTCGATGTACGGCTCCATAAAGATCTATATCACTCCGCAATCTACCTATCATGCGCGAAACAATGCGTTCCGGGGAGTATTCGCTCTTTTGAACGAGACATCGAGGGAGGCCGTTTTGTGCATACTGTGTGTCCAAATGTTTCGACAATAAACACAAGGTCATCCAATAAAGACGGTTAGGCTATAAGAAAACAAAAATCCAATGCATAATGTTCCCGATTTTTTAATCGGCGTTATCGGAATCGAGATTATTCAAATGTCTCTTTCCCTTGAAATCACTCGCTGTAGGCGATACGTAATTGGAATGCACGCATATGAACGACATCCCTCGTTGGTTCTGTCTCATCAAACTTTTTTTTCGAGAGCTCAGTAAACTGCTCGCATCAGAAGTCAAGCATTCGTGTATCATCTGAAAACGTGGCAATAGTTTGCCTTCCCATCTGCTGCACTCACACCGTGAATTCCTTCACCTAGCAAGTCGTGCGCAATTTGACAGATAATCTACAACGTCTCCGATGCAGAGGGTCCGAGCTCAAAACGTTTCGTCGATATATGCACTGCACATCATAATCCATTTGACACGTTGATTTGCCTATATGGTCAACTTGTTTTCTTTCGGGTGTTCTGCTCGGACAGGGTTCAGCATTGCAAATGCAGTCCCACGACGAGGATTAAATTGGTTTGTTTGCCATCGTTTTCCCAGAAGTCAATCAGGGCAGGAATTTGTAACGAGTTCAGGGTGCGGCGATAGCTCGCCTACTCTTCGTGATGGACACCGTGGGATCTCTATCGTCCACCAACAACATGCTGAAAGATGGGACACCCAGTTTAACTTCCAACAGAGGGATGACACACATTACACATTGATGAATGATGCCTCGCCATGCCTGCGGAAAACCAGGATGACAGTTGATAACTGGTTCGAGATTCGTACCCAGGGTAGGCAGCTCAGACGCGAGTACCTCTCGGGCTAGGATATCCTGCCAGTTACTTGCCCTCGTCTAAAAAATGTCCAGAAATTAACAATAACATTACACTGGCTTCTCCGAAATTCGAGTATACCCTGTATGAAATTTTTGTAACAGATTTAAGACAATTGTTCGTAGAGAGGATACAGGTGTGTCATTGACTTGAGTTTGGACGAGAATGCAAATAAACTTGAAAATTGAGAATAAATTTGCTTTCAAAGGAGAGATTTTTTTTTAAAGCTTTGCTTCTTTCCCAAAAACAACCCTTGCTTATAAGCCATGGTAAAATGGAAAATTTTGTCTTCGTATAAACCACCAATGAAAGTTAAAAAAACAAAAACATATCACAAGCAAATACCAGTATAATCGATTCAAATCATCGTGTTAATTATTTGTTATATTACTCATCTCTTGCAAAAAGTGTTTCAAAGTAAACAGCATTTCTAATGTCCAATGCAGAGTACACACACACATATATATATATATATATATATATATATATATTAATATGTACACACACAAACATAAATACATATATGCACAATAACAAATATACATAAATATATATTATTACTATATATATGCATACAAACAATAAAATACATATGCACGTAAACATATATACATAAAGAAATATATATATATATATATATAACCGGGCGTAGTGGCGTGCGCCTGTAATCCGGCTACTCAGAGGCTTGTGTGCTGTAAATGCAAACATTTACAGCACACAAAGCACTTAACAATTTCCTACTTATTAGACGGGCCCACGGACACACGTACGCACACAACACACCCAAGAAATGGTGGCAGAGGCCTTTAATAACGGACTCCAGCTCGGAGGAAGGTGAGCTGAAACCCAGAACCTATCTCAACCTCTCCACCTCGTGGTCTTCAAGTTGTTCGGACCGGGCTCCAGCGAGAGTGAGCTGGATCTAATCGCCGTGAGCGCGATCCTTCCCGAGCTCCCGCGAATCCTCCCGCGCTTCTCAACACGTGCTGGTGAGACGAGGCGCGATCCATCCCTCGATGCGCCGATCCTTCCCGTCGATGCGCCGCTTCCCCAAGGAACCACTCCAAGAAGAGGTCGATGAGTCGCACCAAGCCGGGAACCAAAATGGAGAACAAAGAGCTCCACGAACCAAGAAGAAGAAGAAGCACCATTCGCAGATCGAGCCGAGCAACCGGCTCGACCTTCTTCCAAAACAAAGCAGCTCGAAGCAAAAAGCTCTCCCGAGCCAAGCAGAAGCCGAAGCTCACTGAACCACCAAAGCAAAAACCTCCAAAAAGCCTCCTCCCGAGCCAGGCCTCAGCCGAAGCTCACTGAGCCAGCGAAGCAAAAAGCTTCCGAGGCCTCACACTAACCAAGCCACACAGGACCCGAAGGTCTGCTGAGCGACTACCCTCTGCCGAAGCAAAAAGCTTACTATCACTTCGACAAAAGGATCTCGCCTTATCCTTCTCCGCCCCCTCCCCACGCCAGGCGTGACTCATGCCCTCGTGATCCATCCCCCGCTCAACCACGGGTGGAGGGAGTTGTTGACATGGTGAGTCACGGGACGGAGGGTTCTTCTTCCTCTTCGCAGAAGAGGGGAGGGATGTCTCCATTGTTCGTTCCCTAACTATTAAATGATCCGCAGCGCATCTAATCGATTTCTGAACATTTAAACAATGAAAGGTGAGCTATCTAGGGAACAAGCACTTATCGACATAGCTGACTAAAGGAACCTGTATGTTGTGTGCAATCGAATTCCCAAATTCGTAACAATATATATATATTTTTAAAAAATAAATATATATATAATATGGACACGTAAACATATACATAAATATAAATATATATACACATAAACATATATATAATAAATATATCTACACATAAACATATATGTAAATATGTATATACACAAAACATATACTGTATATATATAATATGTACATACACATAATCATATATATATATATGTATTTTTTTGATATATATATAAATATAACAGAAAAGAAATATATATTTCCACTCCATTCTATGAAGACCTAACTCTGTGCAGAGTGTTGGTGCTGCTTAAGTCGTCTCCTTGGCTCTTGGGCACAATCCTGGATGGGTCGCCACTCACAACAGGTTACCAGCAAGCTGGTATTTATGCTGACTCGGAAACCATATATATATATATATATATATATATATATATATATATATATATATATATATATATATATATTATATATATATATATATGTTGTTTTGGTTTGGAAAACTATCTCCAGCGGGAGTGCATACATGAACACTGAGGTGACCCGCGGATCAGTTATTTCATCAGTCTTTGTATAGATCGACCTTGGTCCCTTGTCAAAGGGCAATTGGGTGGGGGGGGGGTATGGGTTGGCTCGGCTGTATTTGTCCCGTGTTTGTCTTCCCCCCTCCCCGCTCTTACTTTCAATCTTCTTCTTCACCCATCATTCTGTTCAATCTCTCTTACTTTCAATCTTTATTCCTTCACACCATCATTCTGTTCAATCCCTCTTTTACTTTCAATCATCCCTCCAATACCCCATTGGCCGTTTCAACGGTCCACCAATAATCTCCTCTCCATCAAACATCCTTTCAACAGTCCCTCCTTCACCCCCATCGGTCTTACCTTCAATCCTGTGGCCGTTTGGTCAATCCGTTGGTTGTGTGGGGTTCCTTTCCGTTGTCCCTCCATCCGCACATTGTTTAGAACCCATCGAGTGCTCTTGCATGCATGCTGGTATCGCTTTTCGCACGCATGCTCGTGGCGTTTGGTGCTTGGCATGGTGCTTCTCCCAGACGTCGTCCCATGCAAAACAGTGTGACTGGGCATTTTCAGCACAAAGGAGGGGGCTGGGGGCTCTCGTTGCAGCTTTGCATGCATAAAGGGTGGGGCGGGGGCTTCATTGAAACTTCCCTCAAAATTGTGGCAATTTACCCCTCAAAATTGTGTGGCAATTTACACAAGTGACGTCATGCACCTGCCCCCATCGGTTGCAGACCAATGGGAGGGGGAGAAGGTTTGTGGGAGGAGGAAAAGAAAGAGGTGCCGGGAAGAGGTGATTAAGGATGATCAACATGTTTTACGAAGATGATGAGGGTTCATCTTGGTCGGTTAATCGAACTAGGAAGAGGGGCAGACCACGGCGGGAGAGTAACAATGGGCCGGAACCTCCCAAAGCAGTTCAGGCCTTCTCTATCCCCAATGAGCACCATGCCAAACTATTTTTCATAGTTTCAGACTTTGATGGTTCTAAACCCTTAAGCCCTACTAACCCAATTAAAATGGCTACACTGCTTAAAAAAGAATTCAGAGACGAGTCCAGCACCAAAAAGCTCAGATCCGACGACCTTTTCATTGAATGTAAATCAGTCTCTCAATGGGAGACGGTGATGAGAGTCTCATATTTTGGCAGGGTCCGGGTCTCACATCAGATTCCGAGGTATCTAAGGGAGAGTCGAGGAGTCATTTACGGGATTGATCCCTCCATTGAAATTGATGCTATCAAGAGCCATTTACTAAATGTGGGGCTTGTTGACGCCTGCAGTCTCGCCACGGTCAGGGATGGGGTCAAAGTCAATACCACCTCGGTGGTTTTGTCTTTTGACAACCCAGTCCTTCCCCCAAAAGTTTTCTTGGGGTATCAAGCCTTCACTACATGGGAATACATTCCAGCCCCCTTAAGATGTTACAAGTGCTAAAAGTTCGGTCATACTGTTCCAGCCTGTTGGGGCAAACAACGTTGCAGCAAATGTAATGGAGAGCACGGAAGCTGCACTAGTGAAAAAATGTCTTGTGCTAATTGTTGTGTGGACCACAGTGAAGCCTTCAGAGGGTGCCCCAAATTCCAAAGAGCTGCCCAGATCCAACAGTTGAAGACGCAGGGGAAACTGTTTTATGCTGAGGCTGTCATGATAGTGCCCAAAATTAAGATCCCAGTAAACGTAGTTAGGAGCAAGACCAAAACTGAGTACCCAGTTAATGGACTAACTAAATCGGTGGGAGTTCAGACTGAGATGAAAGATACAGAATGTCAAACTGAGAGAGCAATCACCAAGGTGGACATGAATATAACTAAAGAGGGGTTCATTGGTGTCATCACTGAAGTAGTAAACTGTACAGCTAAAGCATGGAACGGATTGGAGAAAATCAACATTATTTCTGCTTCAGCCATCAGTCATTTGGGCTGGGTGGGGTTTCCCTCCAAGATGATTAATAAAATATTCAGCCAATCAGGCCAAAAACACAGAGACTCCAAACAGTCTCAGGATTCCTCTGCTGATTAATGAAAATTATTCAATGAAATGCATAAAGTTTAGCTTCTCATGGGCTGGAGTTTATCAAATACATCAGCGATCTCACATCCAAACCAGATATAATCTGTTCGTTATTCAAGAAACCTGGTTAAAATGTCTCAACCAATTTAGGATCCACGGATTCACCCTTCAGCGTATTCCCTGGTCAGGCATACTGAATACACTTTGCCAATTGAGTTAGATGTACGCTTGACTCTTTAAATTGGTCTTAAAATTGATAAAGGAAACGGGGCAAACAGTAGGAAGTCCATTGCATTTTTAATTTTCTTTATTTATTTATTTGTATTTGGCTGTAGCCGGAGGTTGGGTGTGTGGTGTTGAAAGAGCCTCACGGCTCTGATAACGCCAGTAAACACATGAAAAAGAAGAAGAGGAAGATGCAGCGGAAGAGGAAGAGGAAGAGGAAGGTCTCGTGACAAGCTCGCGCGAACAGGGAGGAAGTGCGCCCCTGAGCAGACAGCTCAGAAAGCAGAAAGGGAAGAAGCAAAAGGCAGAAAGCAGATGAGAGGGCAGAAGGCTGAGGGAAGCAGAAAGGAGAAACAAATCGGACAAGCTCGCCTGAGCAGAAGAATAAAAGACTGAGAAGGCTTGTGAAGGAAGGAATAAAACCATGTGAGATAAAAGAAAGGAAAGTTTCACGAGCAGTTGGTGTTGAGCTTCTGTGGAAAAAGAACAATGCTTCAACGAGCGTCATCCTGTCCTCTCGATCCTGTCAGCCATGAAGGACGAGGAGGGTAAACGGCAGCACCTCATTGACGGGGGTCTGAGGAGGAAGGATCTGAGGCAGAGGAGGGCAAGTCGCACAAAATAGCTCGTATATCTGGGACTCCAGGGAGGACTTGCCTACTGGTTCCAGACACCTCAGGGATGCGGCTTCATGTCGCCATCGCTTCACATCGCCACTGCCATTTTCCCCATCTATTTTCCTCCACATTCTCCTGTATATTTGTGTGAGGTGAGGGAAAGAAGGAAATACTGCTTTCCTTTTCTCCATATGTTACTTCTATTTTATTTTCAAGTCCTTGTTTTACTCTTTGCCCCTGAGTTTATGATGGCCAAGTCTTTTGTGTAAGTAAGATTGAATAAGAATACATGTTATGGTTAAATCTGCTCCGATGTGACTATTTGCTTTCTTGCTTATAAATACTTGTTTTTAAATGCTTGCTTGCTTGTGGGTTTGTAATAAATAATTGTTTGTTGCTATTTCCAATCTTTCTCGGTTGTCTTTTCCTGTATTGGTAAGATGCAGTGCACAACTAAGGTTAGACCGGACGTTCTACCTCAATAATTTGCTTTGTCAGCCAGTGCACACTCACTGTAACGCTCGGCAGTAATCTGAGTGTGCGCGGAGGGCACATGACCCCAATTAGCCGGCCGTCAACAGATAAGGTATCATGCGAAGTTGTGTAACCCTGCTCGGATTGGCAGTGCCAATCAGCATTCGTGGTTGCTTCGCAACCTGTTGGTGTGCGGAGTTATCTGTGCCCGGCGGCCTCAGGACCGGCGTTTGGATGGGACCAAGTGCTTCCACTCGTTGCAAGCGTCAAACCCCAGATCCACGACATTATATATATATATATATATATATATATATATATATATATATGTTACGTATCCTACTGCCCCGCCCAGCGTGCGAACGACCGCTTTAGCCAATGGCGGCCGTCTCGCCCACCGGACGGACAATTCAGTCGTGACTTTCTGAACAACGCCAGAAACCAGTCACGGGTGGGTTTTTAATCCCACCACGGCCCAGTCGTATTCTACCCGCGCGAAATAGGGTCAATCGACGAATATCGATATACCTAAGTACCCGCGCGGGATACCTACGAGGGACCGTACCTCGGCGAAGGCCTGCTTGGACACGAACCGCTTAAGCGGTCCGTTCCGTTCTGGGATAACCGAGCGGGTATTATCGCCAGACCTGCCGGACCGATTCTATTTATCGGTATTCAAAACCCAACTAGTATTCCGAGAGCGAGATAGCGGTTCAATGGGGGAAAAAGGACACGACGAACTGGTCGTGTAACGATTAGTAATTGTATCACAATCACATTTATTTTTCCACACGTATACAGTCATGCAGGTATGGAATCAATAAAAGCAAGAGCAAAAAGCGCTGACCGTCTATGAGCAATTATGTACAGTCACTTAACAGGTTTTACTTACAAGACACGGCGCCACAACATGCATTCGAAAAGCAAAACCCCAGGAAAAAGACCACCCCATAGACACAGGGAGTCAGACTGGGCCGTAGGCCTTTATAACGTGGAGCCGTGTAGACGCAGAGGCTCGCGCAGGCGCGCAGGTTACCTTCCTCGCTGGGCGACCCACGACGCTCCTTCCCCACGGCAGCTAGCGTAACCGCGGTCCGGCCCAGGCCTGGTGGTACGGGCCCCGGCCGGCAACGCCTGAGAGAACGAACGGGCCTTTGCTCTCTTAGAGTTGATGCTCTGTAAAAACCCGTCCGTTCCTCAGCGATGCTCGGACTGTCCCGAACCCGATCACCTCGGACCGTCTGGCGCTGGCGGGCGAGCCTTCTCCGGCTCGTACACGTTCCGCAGCTCTGCGTGGACAGCAGGCTTAGCCCCGCTCCCCTTCGCGCCTCCTCCGTTCTCCTCAGCTTCTCCAGCTACTGCAGGCTTCAGACTTCCACGCGGCTCCTCGACCTCTCCAGACTGGTTGAACTGGCGCTCTGCGCGCCTTTTATAGGGCTGGTGAGACGAGATCTGATCTCCGCACTCTCACCTCTGACCTCTGACCTCTGTGCGGAAAGCGGACGTTGCGGAAATCACCGGCCTCTGGATCCGATTCTCCGAGAGGAGCCGACGTGTTTGAAATCATCACCCTCGACCCACACAGGCCCCGCCCCTTTCTCTCCTGTGATCCGTTTTCCGAGGCAAAGCTTTTTTTATTTTCAGAGGGCGGAGTGCGTGATATCACCGTACGGCTTGCCGCCT
>CM068960.1:91274151-91292356 GCA_035128595.1 Eptatretus atami
GAGAGCGAGATTAATCGGCTCCCACCGATTCCCGAAGGAATCCAAAATTTGCCGGCAGTGGATAAGATTCTACAAACAAACAACGGGCGAAATTTTCCCCAAAGAAAACGGGTAATAGAGGACCCTTTGGATAGACTTGTTCATGTGGTGACCATTTTCAACCAGCCGAGGATTACGAAGGCATAAAACACATCTGATCAACCACTCTTGTGAATATGAGTTGTTGGTTGACAATCTCCAGATACTGCTTGTCACAGAAATCAAATTGTTTAAGTTTAAGTGAGAAAAACCTTGAAAATGTATTCTTATAAGAAGTACATGGAAAACACATAAATAAACATTTCTGAAAAACACAAGCCATGAAAAAATTTCTCACAAATCACATTATGTTGTTTAAAATTACTTTTACAGCAATCAGCAAATTGGGCTATTTCATTTCAATTGGTAAAAAATTGACAATTTTCCACTTTTTTTTTCTAAATTTGGTAGAATATTTCCCAATGAGGCTAAACATGTTTGGTAATTTTTTATGCCACACAGTCTCTTGAAAGTTGGGGTTTTTCTAACTGTTCACTTTCGCTGGGGTCAAGCTCAGCTGTCCAGAAAGACTTCAACGCCAAAGGCTACGGTGTAATAAAAAATTTGGGTCCATTATTGATTCAATTCTATTTTCTGACTCTTGAGTGACTAGAGGGCTAAAAATTATTATATCAAGTCACAGACGAATCAAACTTTACATTATTTATCCAATCGAACAAGAAAATGAAATCTAACAAACCAAATCTGCTGGTGGAGTCTGTCCAGGGTGAAGTGCCGGGAAGTCAGTCCCTGCAGTTTACACGAATAGACCGTTTCTGCACTTGGCAAGTGGCTCAAATTTTATATGGCTCAAGGGCCAGAAACTCCATAGTATAAATTCCCATCATCCTCCGACTCGTCCTCGGCAATATCGGAATGAAAACAACTCAATTTCATCACCGCCTAAAACACTCTCGTGATTCGCATCTCGCCATTGTTACACACGCTGTTATCCGAATGGTCACGGAAGTTTCGGAGAAACGTGACGTCATAAGCATCTTCGGTAAATGCGTCCGTTTCTTCGTCACTGACAAAAGTTTGACTTAATAAAGTTAATTTAGCATATTGAGTTTCAAATGTAAGAAAATAATTGCCCAACGAAATTATTAAATGTGATTAACAACCTTATGAATCAAACGAAGTCATCAGCGACCCAAAACCTGCTCTTTAAAGGTTCTCACTAATGGCCAGCCCCATAATTGGTTTGATCGAATGATGTGCACCAACCCCCACCCGTGGGATGAGAAATAGAATAATGCCTATGTGTGTGTTGTGGTGTGTGTGTGTGTGTGTGTGTGTGTGTGGTGTGTCAAACAAGTACAAGATTTTCTTAGATTGCCGTGTGGTGCAAGAGAGCATGCTGGGTATTCTAGCGCATGTGCTGGGCAATGCCCCAACGTCGAGACTGCCTCCGCTTCTATTCATATTTACATCTCTGTGAAGTTATTTCGCTCATTCTAAGCTGCCTCGGATACACTGCAAGTTACGCAATCTCATAAGGTAACGCACTCCACTGTGCTGCTATCAATTTTCTGTGAATTTCAAAGTTTCATTTACTATTGTTAACTTTTTACTGCACGTAGAGCCAATTGGACAAAATCCAACCGTGACCTCTCTTTCCCTCAATTCATTACTTAGAACTGTACTGTGCTGAAAAAACGACTTGTTTTATAAGTCATCCATTGACAACTTTGAGACATTTGTTGAAATTTTTACAAATTGGAGACGGGTAGTAGGGATGGATGTTGGTGGAGGTTCTAGCAGTTGCATATATATGCTCATCACACAGAAGGAAAAGGGTGAGGGGTTGTTCCGGAATCACAATGCCAGTAGGTCTTTTAGTCACATGCTCAGAATCTTTATAATTATCTCTCAACTTTAACGGCATATTCAGGGAAAATGCTCACACGTAAACAAATAACAAAATTTATCACAACACACCAGCATGTAGCTGGGCAACAAAAACTAGCTAAAAAGCCTCGCTAAAGTATGCCATGAAAATACATTGTTTCGGCTTATAAGAATGTATTGAAACCCCAAGAACCCAAAACTTAACAAAAATTTTGGGGGGAAAGAAAGTTTTTCCCCCCCCCCCAAGAAAAAAAAGGGCTGTGATAGCGTAGAGTTGTAATAATCAAAGATGAAATGAATATGATGTACAATGAAGAAGGGCACTCCTCGATGCACGACGTCAACCAAATATGTCTCTGCCACAATTATACATTCATTACACATAACTTAGTTAACCAAGGTTGATTTAAAATCCCTCAACCCATGATTCCAAAAAATTAAAATATTTTTGGCTGCCAGACATGCGTCCGATCCAGGTTGAAATTCCAAAAACATATATTCCACATCAATGAACTGCATATAATATCGAAAGTTTCAAACTTCATCAATGAAGCGGTTATCAAGAGAAATAGTTTTTTCTCAAGATTTCGTTCAATCAATATGGCTGCCAGACCATGTGATCCGATCTAATTATTCGTGAAAACACCCTGGTACACCCTAGGCTTGGGAACATGTTGGTGGAAAGTTCGGCCTCGATCTGTGGAAGCCATTCTGGAAAGGAATATTTTAAAAGGTTAATTCTCAAAAAATCATAAGCTACCAAACGATGTTATCGATGACGTCAAAGTGGACTTTTGTTACTTCATGGATAGGCATCAGATTTGTAAAGTTTTCGCTTTGATTCTGTTCAGTCCATTTCGGAGAAGGATTTTGAAGAATTTTAATGTTAAAAACATATGGCTGCTACTACGTAACCGATGACATACATCATCCCACCCCACCCCATACAATATAGCCCTAGAAGATGACACTGAAATTTTCATACTGATCTGAAAAAAGTGTTCGTAGTAATATGAGTCGTATCGAAGCCACCCATGACATCATGAAAAAAAAATCACTAATTTCCCAATCGGGAGTCCGGATCGCACAAGTGCCAAGTTCATTTTTTTTTCCATGGAGCCGGTATTCACACACATCGTTGACCTATGACCAAATGACATGAATGATGACGCATAATATCATTTAAAAATTATACATGAGTAGTTCCGCACCTATGGTGAAAATTTTGTGTCATATCTGATGAGCGGTATGCAGAGAAAACAAAGAAAATTAACTACGAATGGACTACGGACCGTACGTACGGATAGCACCCGAAGGCATATGCCTAACGACTTCGTTCCGCAGAGGCATAAAAGAACAACAAAACATCTTATAAAGCAAGAACTGCCCTTATCAATTTAACCTGGATACGATTTATTTTGTACTACTACTTAACATTTACCCACTCACGCGATCCAAAAGAATGCTGAGAATATTTTTGTAAGATGAGGTTCATCAACACAAAAACAAATAATAATAAAAAAGTAGCAAATTAATGTTTACAAAACTACCATTAAAAAAAATAAATCGAGGTTTTTTTCAAGGTATTAGGCGAAAACCCGTGAAATCACGGGTGCAACATCCTGATCACAAACAAAGGAAAGTGAGGTGGAGGTGTTGAACGACTAAGCCGCACATATTAATAATTATTAGAAACTGATATTCCTGATTGCTGATACAACGGCAGACAAAGTGTTGGAGGTTACAAGTTTTTTACCATATTCTATATACCATTGTGGAGGTGTTGTATCGACTAAGAAACGCACAGATTAAATATATTGGAAACTGATATTTGATTGCTGATACAAACGCAGGCAGACAAAGCTGTGGGATGTAAAGTTTTCACCAATATTCTATATAACATTGTGGAGGTGTTGTAACGACTAAGAACGCACAGATTAATATTATGGAAACTGATATTCTGATTGCGATACAAATGGCAGACAAAGTGTGAAGGTAAAGTTTTCACCATATATCTATATAACATTTATATATCGAGTAATTTGGCCCTGAAGAAGGTTTAGTTTAGTTCTAACTGAAGTTGACAAAATTGCAGAAAATGCGACTGTATGGATGACCAATTATCATTGAAATATTAGAATTTGGGGTTTGCAGGGAAAGCCATCACAGTTAGTAAACATAAAATGTTGAAAGTTCCGTGAACAAAAGATTCATAGTTTTTCAGGATATACCAATATTCTATGTAAGATAAGTGCCAATTGAAGAGACCAAAGTACGAAGACAGACACGTATAGCCGGATAATTTCGTCTGCACCAGCTAAATGGCCTGTCCGTCAAAAGGGGCTGAATTTGCTGAAAAAAATTCACTGGAAAACTCCACTTAAAAAAACGAAGGTTACAATTAAAATCGAAATACCCACTGAACGACGAACCACGCAAGGGTGAGTTTGCAGTCTAAGAAACGCGCGCACCCATACGCCGCTCGGAGAAGAAGCCGCGGACAAGCCGGGTCCCTTAGCCAATTATATGTAGATAAAAATTATATGGACCAATCAATAACTCAAAGCTGTAATTGGATAAAGCTAATGTCTATCAAGTTGTGATTTTCCACATTACCGCTCGAACATTGCCAAATGGAGAAAACTTGTGGTCACATTGGACAAGGCAGTAGATTAAAACAATTTACCGGAGGGTACTGAAGGGTATATAGTAGTAATAGTGTACACAACACACACACACACACACACACACACACACACACACACACACACACACACACAACACTGTGAATTTGGCCGATATCGGCAATTTTTGAAATCAGCAGGTTGGAGTCGGTGTGATTACTGACTACAGTACATACTGTAAAACACCCAAAACCATGCATAGTTTTCACTAAACAAGCTCGAATGAGCTAAGATCCTCGTCCTCTAATTATGACGTCATAAAACGAAATATGACGTCATTGTGGATGTATCAGGTTTGCGATAAAATTATCTGTGCTATGCCCGCTTGATCCCGCAAACAAAAATTCAAACAGCTTGCCTAGTTTCGGAGATAATGGTATAGGGCGATTTCAATTAGCGAACGATATTATGATGTCAACTTTTTTTCTCGAAGAATTTCCAAAATGGGGAGATGGTTATGGCTGCTCGTGGGCTTTCTGCATAACATGGCAAGTTTCACAAGATCCGATAAAACTCTGGGTTGTGAACCAAAAAATGTCAAAAAAATAGGAATGACGTCATAAAAATTGATATGACATCATAGTGATGTATCATATCTGCGGTAATTCCATCTCTGCTAATGCCCTGTTCGATTCCCAAAACAGAATTCAAAAAGCTTGCCTAGTTTCGGAGATAATTTTTTTAGGCGATTTCCATTAGCGGAGATATTTTTGACGTCATAACTTTTTTTCTAGAGGAATTTCAAAATCGGAGATGGTTACTGTCTGCGAGGGTATTTTTACAATATATAATCGCCAAGTTTCAGGAAGTTTCGATGAAAGACTGTAGGCTGTGAAAACAAAAAAAGTCCACAAGAAACAACAATGAAGTAAGACTTAGAGATCCTCCACGAGGATCTAAAAACAAGTTGCATTTATAATCGACGTTTCAGGGATATGTTCACAAACATTAATCTTTATAAAGAGCTGCATGTGACGGGTGGAAAGAAAAATTTTGGGCGAGGTAATTTAGAAAACATTAATACAGTAAACGGCTCAGAAATGGGGTTTTATTTCACAACAACTCGCCTCAGAATGACATTGCACAAACAACTCGCTTGAGGTGAGAAGCACGAACCACTCCGCTCGGATGACGGAGCAAAAACTGCTCACTCGGAATGAATATGAACACGAACTGCTCGCTCGATGACGGAGCCACGAACCGCTCGCTCGGGGGGAATTCTGGGACGGGGAGCCACGGAAAACTCGCTTGGCATGACGGAGCACGAACTGCTCGCTCGGAATGATGGAACACGAACTGCTCGCTCGGCATTGACTGGAGCACGAAACTGCTCGCTCGGATGATTTGAACACGACTGCTCGCTCGGCATGACGGAGCACGAACCGCTCGCTCGGATGATGAAACACGAACTGCTCGCTCCCGCATGAACGGAGCACGAACTGCCTCGCTCCGAATGATTGAACACGAACTGCTCGCTCGGCATGACGGAGCACGAACCGCTCGCTCGGAATGATGGAACACGAACTGCTCGCTGGATGACGGAGCACGAACCGCTCCTCGGATGATGGAACACGAACTGCTCGCTTGCATGACGGAGCACGAACCGCTCGCTAGGATGAAGGAGCAACAAACAACTCTCTCTGAATGATAGAACATGAAACCACTTGCTTGGGATGATGGAGCACGAACACCTCACTGAGGATGAGAGAGTAACAACAACTCGCTCTGAATGATGTGGCACGGCGAAAGCGTCCACAGTCAGTGAACGATTTGCTCAGAATGATGTGTGATTAGAGCGATTGACTGCAGGGTGCTCGTCAAGTGGCTTAAGCACTGAAGCAAAGCACTCAATTAAACGTTTATCCGTTTTTCTCACCAAATTTGCTTTGATTCCCTGTAGAGTGCGTCACGAACCTCCAAAATATAGACATCTCTGGCAGAGGCTATGGCTAAGTAATCCATCTGGTGGACAGGGAGTGATGTCAAGCAGTGAATGCATTAAATATATAGCTCAAAAGAAGCTAGTTAATTTTGGCACGTTCCTAAATCTTTTTGTACACTCAAAATAATTCTCCAAACAGTCGAAAAAGATAATTTTAATGCTTGGAAATTTCACATTTTCTTGTGTGTGTATGGAGAAGAGGGACTATAGCCTTGCTTGCTTAAAGTAAATAGGTATATGCCTTAGTTATAACTTATTATTTCTTCAATTATCAGATTTCACTCCAGATTGCGACATTTGTTTTGTCCGGACAATATCCAATCCTCAAAGTTGAAATAATATTTCGATATCTACTTTAATTAAACTGTGAGAGTCGATCATGGAAAATTGCATCATAATGCATGAAATCACTCCAAGCTCCTAATTTGAAAACGATTGCACTTACAAAAGCGAAGTACCCAGTGATTCATAGCTATGATGAATAGACATTCCATAATATGAGTGAGGAAAGTGAAAACAAAACTTTATCATTAAGAAATTGTTGTTGCCTGTTCCAGGTCAAGGCAAGGTGACAGGCTGAAAACATGGCGGCTTCAGACAACAGCGAGGTTACCTATGATGCGATTTAACACCCCATAGACCATAGCGAGCAGTGACTGAAGATGCGCCTGATAAAGATGTAATTAAATAAGGCAGTTAGTTATCTTCAAAAGGGGTGTTTTAATTAGCCCAAACACCCAATTTTCAGTCATGAACTTCCTTGGAGTTTTCTTAGTATGCATGAAAAGTTTCAGGCCCTAGGTTTCATGGTTTTGGAGTTATGGAAGACACACACACACTTATTAGTATGGAAGATAACATGTAATATTGTGCATAACAATAACATTGGACAAATTGAATGGTAAAATTTATATAACAAGGCACCAGGTAAGTTTGAAATCATGTCGATGCCAGCAACCTGCGTGAGCGTCATGCGTGTGATGATGGCGAGCATAATCTTCTCGCCCTTGGTTGGGTAAGGTTCTTCGGTGCTCGTTGAGCCATGCCTTTATGTTGCAGTGGCGTCTTGAGCTGCAATCTTGCGCCGAGTCCCGAACATCAGCTCTACGCTGCCAAACCTATGGAGGCAAGATGTCTTGCATTACTTAAACAAGAAAAAGAGGCAATCAGAGATTGCAGACCCTCGCAGACTTGTTTTGTGTGGTGATTGTGTAGTTTTGTGTGCTGTTTTTTGTGTGGCATTTCTGTGCTTGTGTGTACACAATTAATAAGAGACATAATAGAACTACCACTTTATAACTGTTGGCAGTGATGTCCGGGTACCAACATGTCCCGCTTTGATGCAACCCACTTTGATTGGACACCTGACCCTGACCCTTGACCTCTTCATTATTATTTAATTTAATTTAGAATGGGATTAAAATAAATTCAATTCAAATCAAATGAAAGACCAAATAGATATAGTGCTGCATTGGAGTAATCAGAAGGAACCCGAACAAGCAAAAAGCAAAGATGAAGTATCAGGAGGAACCTGGATAAGATTCGCATTTCAGCTGTTACCCATCCAGGTAGCCTTGCCTCAAAACCCATCCAGGCACATCCAAGTGAGCCATATTAAAAAAATATAGTCAAAGAAAACAAAAATAACCCAGATCAAAAAAAAAATAACTGGCTGCCAAACCATGCATCCAATCAAGTTTAAATTTAAAACGTGTGTTCCCCTTCACTACTCGATCATAGTTGTAAACTTTTTTTGTTGATTGATTTAGTGGTTCCAGAGAAAACATTATTTAATATTTTTGTTCAATCCAATATGGCTGCCAAACCTTGTGACCTACCAATTATTCCTACACAAACTTGTACACACAATCATTGTGAAACAATGGGGAGCATTTTGTGAAGTTCATATTTGGGTGACATATGACGTCATAATTGTCATTACAACATTCTACATGATAATTTCTCCTGTGCTGAAATTTTGTCTCAATCCGACAAGCGGTTGTGGAGAAAAGCACTAAAGTTATGTACGGACAAACAACAAACGTTCCAAATGCAATGCCCTTTCACTTGGCGAGGTAGTTAGAGCCATCTTAATATTTAATTCCAAAAGTATAATTGCAAGGGGGGGAGGGGTTGTTAAATCTGGAAATGTGAAACAAGAGATGCTCTCCCCTACAATACAGACTTCTGCTCCAGAATCACATCTGTCTTTCTTGATTCTGTCTCGTTCAAAGTTTTCAGAATAGATGTAATTCATATACCACAATGAGGCCAGAGCACAAGTGTGTTGCCGTTACAACATACACTTTTTCCACTTCTCCTCCAATATTTCTCCTTCTGAAAAGAAATAAATTCCTAAAGTCCATTGTAATGGAGTATCATTGGTATTTATAAGTCATGGAAATCTCAAAAATACCACTTGCAAATATGTAATATTTTGTGGTTGACTTGTGCCAATATTATGCATGGCTACCTCCCGAATCATTGAGCATAAATCTCCTGATATTTATTTTTAAAATCACAGATTTATTGTCTCAAGGTTTTCTTCCCATGAAGGATGCATATTTTACTCACTCTGCAGGTAAAACTGTTTGGCTTTACTTAAACAAATGGTTGCGGGTCGATGGAACTGCTACCTTTTCCGATTCATTTTCATGCCTCCCTCCGAGCGCACGGGAGTTCGAAAGCAGATCCCTCCTGATGCTTAACCGTCCCATTGACATCCATGGATGAATTATTGATGTTAAAACAAATTCGCCCACGCAACGAATTACTGTCGTATTGGTTGGGGCTCAGGGAAGGATCTGTGGGCTCAGAGTTGGCCTCCAACTCAAAGCTGTTGAACCTGCTGGCTTGTCGCACGATATCTGTGGAAGGAGGATGTAATGCACACCTTTTTACAAACACCGATCTGGGCATCTTTCATGAACATTTACACGTTCGAGCTCCCTATATGGCAAGAGAAGAAAACCTCACGGGATCGATAAAGGATGGTCTGATGGTGAACCAAGTTGGTCAGGATACCAGTGCCAAAGCAAGGCCGATAACTCTATACTTCTGTGTAAGATTCCAAAACCATGAGATACGTAATGTTGATAAGATTACAGGTGAACAACCTGCTTGACTTCCCTTCCAAAAATGGCTTATTCAGCGACAGTATATTTTTCTATTTATTTTAGTCTGATTTACAATTCACATTGCTGTCAATCATCATCTTCGTTGCTGTACACATGGTTTTTAGTTGCCTCCAGTGCTGTACATGGAATCAGACAGAACACCCTTTATAATGATCCCTCCGCCACATTGATGTCTAAATAAATTGGCAATGTCCAAATATACCAATTATTGCTTGATAAAATGCATCATTCACTGGACAGCTGCAAGGAAAAGTGATATTCTGATTTGTGATTTCCCACCGTGCTGCGTTTGTCTACCAGACGCTCTGGGAACGGACTCCACGTCGCACTCTGGTCGTAAACACTGGACCAGGCCCAGGAAGGTCCTCTTAACACTGGTCTGGCTGCGTTTTCCCTGGGAGAGGCCAAAAAACCTGTAAATCTTCCTGGCGATCCCGAGGGAGTCTCATCCTCCGTCAAGTGCAAGCAACCTGGTGGGGAAAAAAAAATCTAGGTTGAAAAAGAAACGTCTGCATGAGTTCAACATACTGTTTGATAGTTTTTAGACCTGCTGCTCTGTCGGTTAGCTCCTCATGAGCTTAGACTCCTGTAAATAATAAAAAAAAAATTAACTCCTAGTGACCGCATAGATAAATGCACAACTTAATCATTTAACATTCCGAAAAGTTGGTCTTCAGTCAAATTTATCCACATTAAACAGTTGCTCAAATTTGCCCCTGAATGAATAATTCAGGTTTTCAATGTTTTTTGAATGTCGTTTAACATAGTACACAATTGGCAAGGTTCAAGCAACGGCTGTGCTTGGCTGTCCAGCATGGAAACGCCATTAGTATTTGGCTTCGGCACGGGAAGCAAGTTTTGGTTACTGACATTTTTTTTTTCACTATTTTTTTTTGTTTAATTCGTATTTTTAAAATATTTTTAATTTTGGGTTTTCCCAAATGCATTTTAGATTTATTAATTTTAATTTTTAAATTGCTAAATTGCAAGCTCTTAATTTTCAACTTGGTTTTTATTTATTTATTAAATGTATATATATATAAGTTTAACAAAAGTTGTAAAATGTCTTCATTCTTGGGTTTGCCTCTTAGTGCTCCTATCTGAACCCTGGCTCATGTTCTATCATGTTCTAGCAACCACAGGTTCAAATCCCATATACTGTGTTTGTCTCTTGTATGAGTATATACTAATATCCTTGTGATGTTTGCATGTGTTATACATACAAAGCTAATTCATGACTTTGAGATAATAGTGTAAACAAACAAAAAAAAATTCAGGAGGCTGTCATGTCATTACTACATTTGAATTACCTAATTTCATGTTTTCTTTTTCTGATGATAATATACTGTATGTAGATGCATTCAAATTGAATCAATTATACACAAGTTGCTGCAACTGTGAAATCGTTCAAAGCTTTAACCCCCGCGCTCATTCCAGGATAGACGCACTACCTCCAGGGACGTAAGAATTATATATATATTAACTGTAATAATATTCTGAAATCAATATTATACACTATTAACGAATAATTATTCGTAATTAGTAATAAACAATGTGAATTTTGTACATTTACTATAGTGTCCTGCTGTAAGGAAGATCGTGGAAGGAAAGGAGGATTGATGTGGAAGGAATGAAAGGAGAGAATGAATGAAGGGGAAAAGGGAAGAAAGCAAATGACAGGTAGATGTGCTGTAGTGGTGTGGAGTTTGATTAAAGCCTGTGTGAAAGGAATAATGGTTTCCTGGTGTGAAAGAACATTATATTTACCAATGATGGACATGCGCATGCACACCTTCAGTTATGTGAATGTTATAAAAATTGCTGCAATGCCATCAAACTACTGTTTATCACGCCATTGACTTGGACTTTAGCTGCGCCATTATGATTTAAGCGTTGTTCGCCAAGTCATTGGCAACTGTGACATACAATCTCAATTTTACCACATTTCATCATTGATTCATTGACCAAAATTATATGTTTAAAAAAACATATTTTTCACATAAAAATCGATATTTTCTTTCTTCAAACCATGTATTCACAGAAAAGACAAAATTAATCAAAAGCTGGATTTTGAATGAGAAAATGGCGACTTCTTGAGACAGAGGAGCAAAAAAGAAAAAACGATTACGAAGAAATCGAGAGATTAAGGCAAGAAGAACAGCAAGTTTATCTGTGACAAATTTTTAATGCAGTTGGAGCACAAAACAGAGAAGCTCAGCAGAGATTTGTAATCAACAAACGGATGATGAGACAACCAAGGCAGACACAAAATCGTCTCTAGCATTAGAGATGGTGCATTGAGCTCTGCACAGATATCTCTCTGGTGGGCCTCTAGTGTTTTAATATTTATATATATATATATATATATATATTATATATATAATATACATATATATATATACAATATATATGTATTAAACTGAAATAGCCAGATAACACATAAATTAATCAGATAGGTTTCAAAAACATTCAAAGCATTAACATATCATTCTGCATGGCCGTCGTCTCCCAAATACACAATTACATTTTAAAATCGGGTACGTAATCCTGTAGGTATTGAGGAGGACATCCATCCCATCGTGGTCTGGCCTCCGGACATGCCTGGGGGTCACTTGCAAACCTTGCCTCGGGAATCACCAACATGCTCCATGTCCTCCTCTCCTCACAATTGTGAATGAACTTTGCTGATAAATTGTCGAATTTGTGAAATTGTTGTGTATGCTTTTCTGTCCACCACATTAAAGAAAAACACCACCCCTTTACTGTTCCTCTGCATAAGGGTGTGTATTATCGGTCCCTAGTATGTATGCAGCACAAGGCTGTGGGTGGCATCATTGACTGGGGGCATGGCTGTGCCACTGATGTAATGCCCTACACACCAGTACACTGGTACTCATTTCACCAATCTTGGATGGATGACAAGCCCGGTGTCCAACCCAACCTGGTGTTAATTAAATGGACAACAGTGGCTCGAACTCCAGACCCTAAGTCCCAAGCCAGCCACCCTAATCACTAAGCCAACACAGGCTTTTTTTCTTTCATAGGTGGTACTCAGCATATTCTGTTTTGGTTGGTGTGGAAGAACTGCATCACGTACATGCATGTCAAGTTGAAGCATGCTGCTTGGCATCTGTATTTTGTTTGATAACCCAATCTCGGTACAGAGCATTTTGGAGTACAGGGTTGTTAATCGAGTTGGAAGGTGAGGGATTTTGGAGCGGGCCTCTCTCCTAAAATAAATGTTGCTGAAGATAGCCATCTGACACAAATTTAGGAGAAATGTGAAGAGTTCCTGATGCCAATTCCTGTGATTGATGCATGCTGTGTGAAAAGCTTTACCCAGAGTGCAGAAAAAATGTTCTACTTCCGAGTTGGCTTGAGGCCACCAATGTGTAATTATGTGATGTTTGATTTCACAAATGCTGCAAAACTGTTTGAACCCAAAACTGATAAATGGAGGTCCGTTGTCTGATGCAATTCAATGTGATGAGCCATGGGTGGAAATGCAATTGTTCAGCCTCAAATTATGGACTTGGTAGAGGTGAATGACAGAATTATTTGCTTCTGGTTATCAGGAACATTCATCGACAATTCCGAGGTGGGAAATTGACCTCACATGTCAACATTGATGACCTCCCATGAATCGATTGGCATTTGGCCATTTGTAACAGCTCATTGAACAGGTGGACTGACACTTAGCACCCAAAGTTGGATGGCCGATGTGCACCCGAGCAGAGATCCTGTATCATCCATATCTGCCAGCACTATGTTGGTCACCGTTTTACAGTTATTATACTCCAGCCAGCTATTGAACATACCCTGAACAAGTCGAGGAGTGTTTGAACCATACGTGATATGGTAGTGGCTGATGTGGATAGAGTGTAGTGGTAGCCATCTTGACGTAATGCGTGGTAAATGTTTCTCTCCAATAAATTGACAGAAGCCCCAGAATTGATCATCATTTTCACAGGAATATTATCGATTTTGCCCATTTTGGTGTCCATCCCTGGAATAAAAGACATAACTTTCTCCATGATCATCTTCAAAAGCTGTACACATACATCGCACCGAGTGATCTTGGAGGTTTGAGGTGTCTGAATGGATTTGCTGGCTTCTCTCCATGCAAACTTGGCTGATATGGTTTGTGACAGTAATTGCATGATTTCTCATTTGCCAGGCAGTGGTCATCACCGTATGTGTGACCTGTGGCTCCACAGCCACAGCAACATTTAGATGTGCTGAAACTTCTCGTGATGTCGCCAGATTTTGTATTGCATTGTTTCCACACAGGTGGCTCATTCTCAAACAAGCCCCTGAGCATCTACATCAACAGCCTCCATTTTGGGGTTATTGCGGTCCTTTCTTCCATTTCAGTGGCTTGAGTCTCAGATACTTCCAATACCCGAGCTATTCAGCATGGTGTCGATGTTCAAATCAGGTTCACAAAGGAGACGTCTGCGCAGGCATGGCAATGCAAACTTGTTCTCTGATTTGATCATTTATTGCCTCATTGATGTCTTTATGCTAAAATCACACATTCTTGTGAACTGCTGAAGCCAGGTAACCACACCGCCAACATATATCAAAGCATCATTTGCCTTTTTCCCTTGGTCCCTTCATTCCTTCTCTTTCCCCATGCATTCACATCCAACTGAATCCTCCTCCTCACCTCTGCCTCCAACTTACCATCCCCGGTAACTGTTCCCCTAGATATTCAAACCTATTCCGTGTCTGATCTCCTTCCCCTCGAACCTGATCTTCATTTCCTTTCTCCACTGCCCGACCCATATCACGTCTCAATCTTCTCCATACTTATCTTCAGCCCATGCTTCCCAATGCCTCCTTTCACTCCCCAGTACTGCCTGCATCTCTCACCTACTTTCCACCACAACTAACAGATCGTCCACATACAACATCCTCCTCAGAATACCCTTCAAGTTTACCTTCTTGCTTACCAGCTCCATCACCATTATAAACATGTCTGGGCTGACAGAGCTTCCCCACCTCAAACTTATGTTCATATTGAACTCCTCAGACATCCTAGCACCAACCAAAACTCTTCCCTTCGTTCCCTTGTACATCCTTCCCCAACCTAAATTCTGCTTCCGACACTCCCATCGAACTCAGTGTCATCATCACCATCTCTCCTGGGACAGTGTCATAGGGCTTCTCCAGGTCCACAAATCCCAATGCCATTTTACCTTGCACCTCCAACATCTTCTCCACCAGCTGTCTCAGCATGAACATCCCATCTGTCATCCCCCTACCCTTTCTAAACCCATGTTGCTCTTCTCTAATCTCAATCTCCCTATTCTTTCTTATCTCCCATCCAGAATCCTCTCCAGCACCTTCATGACGTCACTTCAGAGCGTAATTCCCCTGTACTTCCCCGGATCTTGAACATCACCCTTCCCCTTCTATATCGGCACAATTAACCTTGTCCTCCAATCCTCCAGAATTGAACCCTCTCTCATACATATATTAAACAGCCTCTTTGTCCAACTCACTGACTTCTCCCACTGCAATTATCATCTCTGTACACACCTCATTAATTCCTGGTGCTCTTCCTTCTTCATCCTCTTCAGTGTTGATCTCCACCAACTGCACTTTCCTGCTACATAACATGGTAGCTGCAGCTCACCGTTGCTTCCTCCCAGTTTAACAACTCCTTTAAATATCCTTCCCACACCTTCAATACTGCCCCCTCACCCTGTCACATCCTTAATCACTGCCCCACCTCCTTCATGTCCTTACTATCCTCATCCCTGTCACGAGCCAATTTATGGATCATCTTCCCTCCACCTCTTCCAACTTGTTGTACACCTCTTCCATATAATTCCTTGCCTTATCCATTGCTCTCCTTGCTGTTTTCATCTTTGCCCATACAGGTGCATCAATCTTGCATGCACTTTCCTCCTTCCATCCTCGCTCTTCTCTATCCTCTTCCAAACCTCCTTATTTTCACACGAACTGCCTTCTCTGCTTCTCCCATCCACCATACCTGTTTTATATCCCTCGACTATACACCCTTTCCTGACGTCATTCCACACAAAACTTCTGCAATTCCCCAAAACACATCCTAGTACTTCTTCCACTCCTCCTGCAAACCTTCCGCTTCTTCACTAAGTTGCTCATTCCGAGCCCACAACCTCTTTTTGCACTCTATGAAGAGGTTTCCTCAACACTTCCCCACCTAAAATAATCTTCTGCCCTGAGCTCTTAACCTCCCTCCTTTTCTCCATCCATACCACAAACACCACAGGCTTGTGCTGGGTAGTAACATGCTCTCCCCTACTGCCTTACAATCATTAACCCTCCAACAACTGTCGCTTCCTTACCACCAACAAATGCAGTTATGCTCTATGCTGTCCACTCCTATACGTGATCTTGTGGCTTTCGCACTTTTGAAAAAATGAACCAGTTATGGGTATCCCATTCCTCACCACAGCTACACCAGCTCTTGACCCTCTCTGTTCCTTGTGCCCCAACCAAATTTACCAACACATTCCTCTTCACTCGGCTCCGCAACTCCCACATGCACATTAAAGTTTCTCGCAATGCACAACATCACCTCCAGCTCAACCATTACTATCATCCTCTCCAGTGCGTCCTGAATTCCTGCTTCTCCACCCCAGTCCTTCCCATTTGTGGTCCACATACTGACATAATACACACCATTTGCCTATGTATAACTAAGCATGCTAAAACTATCCACCTCTCCATCTTTCCACGCTGAACACCTGCTTGCTGATCTCTTCCGATACTATTATTGCCATGCCACTACTCCTTCCATTCCCACCCGCATGAAACAGCTTGCATACTCCTACCAACCTACTCACCTTGTCTACTTTCCATCTGGTGTCCAACAAAACACAACACTTCCAACCTCATCTCTGCATCATCGCCACCACCTTGACCCCCCCTACCATCCATTGATCCCTCATTCAAGCGACCGAGCCAGACCTCGCTTCTAAACGCTGCCCACCTGGCAGAGCTTGTATCATCTTGATCAGTTTGGGGTTCTCTGGTCATCAATCAGCTGCACTGCCTTTGCTGACCAATCACAGGACATATAATATATATATATAATAAATATATATATATATATATATATATATATATTGTTACGGAAATGGCCCTTAATGGGACTACTAAGGATAGGATTAGCTCAGATCCCCTATTAAATTCATGTATAGATAGGTTGTTTGGTATAAGGGACGATATGTGTGTGTCGGGGGGTGCAACAGACTGTTTATGTTCATATGGTGGTGGAACGAGAGAAACGAGAGATGATTCTTCTTCTCCCTGTACGAACGGGAGGAGAGTGGCCTCGAGCGAGAGGTGTGGCCTGGACAGGAAGTGACGCGAGGGGCGGGCCTTTGTCACTGAGTCGCCTGGACAGGAAGTGACGCGAAGGGGCGGGGCCTTTGGTCACTGAGTCGCCTGGACAGGAAGTGACGCGAGGGCGGGGCCTTTGGTCACTGAGTCGCCTGGAGAGGGGGTTGGTAAAAAGAAAACGAGAGAAAAGGAGTTCTCAGTTGGAAAAGAGAGCCGAACGGAAGGAAAGAGGGAAGCATCAAGTCAGTTTTGGCGTTTTGAAGACTGCAGGCGGTTAAAAGGAGTGCTCGTGTGTCGAAGCGAGCAAACAAAGGAGTGCTGTGTGTGAGGAACGGCTGGTTCTCGAGGCGTGCCGGAGTCGCTTCGAGGCGAGCGAACGAAGGAGGCACCGTGTTGGATCTGCCGGGAGAGATGCTAACCCGACCTGCACGTCGGTGATTCGACCGAGAGAGGCACTGAGAGGCCGAAGCGGGATCGGGCTGAGAGGCCGAAGCGGGAGTCGGGCTTCGAGGCGGGAAGGCCGGAGAGGAGACGCCGGACCTTCGGACGGTCCTTACTCACCAACGGCGCGTCACGTTTGCCGATCCGCCTGTGGAACTCGGACCTCGACTTGGGCCTTGTATGGAGAACAGGCCGGCATTTGAATAAAATCATTAAAATGAAAGAAGGAATTCTGAGTGAGGTGGAGATGGGAGGGCATGGAGAAGGCTTGTGTGTGTGATATTAAGTTGATTATGCGGTGTTTGGCTCGGTGTCCGTGGGTCTTTACCATTGTGGCGCTTGCGCGAGATGGCGGCGCGGTATTCTTCCTTCTTTAGTCTCCGCGTGCGCGACGAGGTTCCGCGCGCTCTGGACCTCGCGTAGGGTCGAAGACGAGACTCAGCTGATCTCTCTCACGTCCAGCACATACATTATTTCATTTGATCCTGAACGGTCTTCCTGCGAATGACAGGGGGAGAGGCCTGGCGGCGCGGGGGGGCGAGGGGAGGGGGAGGCCGCCCGAGCCCGTCCGAAGGTCCGGCGTCTCCTCTCCGGCCTTCCCGCCTCGAAGCCCGACTCCCGCTTCGGCCTCTCAGCCCGACTCCCGCTTCGGCCTCTCAGTGCCTCTCTCGGTCGAATCACCGACGTGCAGGTCGGGTTAGCATCTCTCCCGGCAGATCCAACACGGTGCCTCC